>VZQC01008945.1:5019654-5101354 GCA_009823505.1 Rhizomys pruinosus
AGAAAACAGCCAGAAGTGACCAGAGTCCAAGACAACAGCTCCAGAGAAAGTTGACTGTTTTGCTTCTCATCCACCTGTGCCCCCTGTCTAAGCCTAGGGAAAAATCTGCGGAAGAGGGGGCGTGGTAGAATGTAAGGGCTGTGATTGGGGTGAATGGTGAACCTACAGCAATATAGCCTGGACACTCATTTGATCAACTTGATTGAACATGCAAGCCCCCCCCCCCTGCTGGATGGTGGGACCCTTGGGCTATGTGGGTTTGGGCACAACTGCTTGCAAATTGGTTTTGCATGAAGGATGCTTGTACTCATAAATTATCACCTATTGCTAAAAAATGGAAAAAAAAACTGAGAAAAAGATGCAGGACAGTCATGGCAGAATGCATGATCTGGGATGGGGTGGGGTGGGATGGGGGGAAGGGAAGGGGAAATATGTCTGAACTGAATTGGATAATGATGTATGAAATACACAAAGCATCAATAAAAAATGACCTCCTGCTGTTTTTTGTTCTAAAATATAAAAATAGCCAAAACAGGTTCCATTTGATTAGTATTCATATGGTATATCATATCTGCATTAGTTACTTCCTTTATTGTGGTGACAAAATACATGACAACAATCAACTTATGGGAAGCAGGGTTAATTCTGAGGGTATAGTATATCAGGTGTTAAAGCTTGGCTTTCAACTGTGCTAGTGGCCACAGGAATGCGAGACAGTTGGGCATATTGTATATACAGTCAGGAAGGAGAAAGAGATAACACAAACGCTCAGCTTTCTTTCTTCTTTCTTCCTTTGTATTCTATTTAGATACCTAGCCCGTGGATGGTGTCCCCTCCTCCACATTCATGGTGAGGCTTTCTTCCCCAGTTAAATCTCTCTGGAAGCACCCTCACAAGCACATATGAGGTACCTCTCCCAAGTGATTCTGAGTCCAGTTGATAATGAAGATTAATCATTACAATATCTGTGTGTTTACCTTTGACTCTTGTGTCTTCACATGGAAACTGTGCTTCTTCTAAGCATAGTTGGCCTTGTTTTTAATGTATTTTCATACACTCTTTGGTATGTTAATTGTTACAATTATGCCATCTGTGTTTAATGTGATTACTGATATGGCTAATTTTAAATATGTAACTGTGAATTTCATTTTATATCTGTACAGTACTAGCTCTCCTTTCTGATTTCACATACTTTACACAAATGAATTTTACAAATGCCACAATGTATTATTTGAACTTGTCCATTAACTATTAAAGAATTTAAATAGTAAGGACACATTTACTTAAATAACTACCATTTCTGATGCTATTCATTTCTTCCTATGTACATTCTATCATGACTTTTAATTTTAAAAGTGCCTGGCTGGTGATGTGCCTACCATCCCAGGAGATATTATTGTAGCTCCAGCAATTGTTGAAGTCAAGCCAGGAGATGTCTTGGACCCAGGAGTCTGAGACTAGCTTGGGAATGTAGTAAGACCCAGACTCTAAAAAATTATTTAAAAAAAATAAATAAGACTCCTTTAACAAGTATATTCATCTTTCACTTCTTTATAAATTCATTATGTTGGAGTATTTTAGGAAGGTTGGAAAGAGTTTTACAGATTATTCTAATAGCTTAAAACTTTAACGATCTTCTAACAGTAACAGTTATTGATAAGAAATTGGATACAATCCTCAATTTTGTTGTTAGCAGCACCTGTCTTTGATTTGCCTTTTATTAGGATTTTTCCTCTTAATTTTTGAATCCTGATGATGATGTACATTGATATATCTTTTCATATTTCTTCTGTTTCGAGTCCATTGAGCATCTTCTATTTGTGGGCTTATAGTATTAACTCAATTTTGAAAACTTCTTAACCTTAATTGTTGCAAATTTTCTACCCTTCTACTACTACTTAGTTTAAGAACTTCAAAATATGATCATATCAGGTTCCTAAAGAGTTGTCCAAGTTTGGACCTGAGCAGCCTCATACTCCGACTCCTTAGATTCTGTTGGTATTATTCTGAATAGTTCTAGCTGCTGTTCTTTGTAGCTAAGAACACCTTTTGCAATGTTGCTGTATGAAGATGGGCCACTAATCCAATACAGATTATTTTTCATCTCAGTCATTGTGGTTTTTCTATGTAATTTAAATGAATTTTTTTAAATTTCCTTCTCTGCAATTCTAACGACTACCTCAGCTCTGTGTTGTACTCAAGAATTTTTCTTCTTAATCATGGGTTATATTTTTGTGTTTCCTTTATTTCTTTTAATTTCTAATCAAAATGTTAGGCTGTGTTATTGCCTTCTTAATTGCTATGTATTTTAAAAACATACTAGGAATATTCTTGAGCATTGTCCTGGGATGCAAGTAATTTATGTGGAAATAATTTGATCTTCTTGGTCTTGATTTTAATGTTTGTTAGTTTGAAGCAGAGAAGCATTTATTTGAGCTATAATTATCTTCCACTGTTGTGGCAAAATCCTTCCAAATACTCTATGCAGTGCAGTGTCCCATATATTTTGAGATTTTCAAATCAAGATGAAACTACTCTGTAACTGTGTGAATGATTCCTTAGTCCTCATAAGCTGTTCTTCCTCTTGCCTTGTCTATGTCCAAATCCACATGAGCCAAACATGATGAATATCTGAGATATGTGATTGTTTTTTCTGGAGAGTTCTCCTCTCTAGTCTATCTAATTTCTACTTCCTCGTGTTTTAGGGTTTATTAGTTCATTTGTGCTCTTTTTCTTCAGTTGTGACTAAGAAATTTTCTGAAGATGTTAAACTGATACAAATACAAGAGTCACTTTATTCTCTAGTATTTTTCAGATTACAGCATTATACTACTGATATTCAGTGCCTTGATATTGTTTTATCTATTCTGTATGGTTTTGTTGCTTTTGTTATTCATTATTATTGTTTGTCATATATTACCTTTGCCATTATTGTTTTGGAAGGTGGGTAAATTCAGTCACTGCTCTTCTACCTTGGATGGAATCAGAATTCAATTGTCACAACCCAAATAAGAAATCTGCAAAGTTGGATAAAACAGCAGAAAAGTAGCACTTGAATTTTGATTTGTTTGCTGATTATAGTTCCAAATTTAGGTCAAATAAAGTCATTTCTCACTATTCAATAGACCTTACTTTTGAAGTTGAAAAATGAAGCTATAAAAACAATTTCCAGGGCTTCAGAGATTGCCCAGTGAGTGGTTAAGAGCATGGGATGCTCTTGCAAGGACTTGGGTTCGGTTCCCAGCATGCACATGGTGAGTAACAACTATCAGTAACTCCAGTTCCAGGGTACCCAACTCCCTCTTCTGACTCTGTGGGCATTGCACTCATAGGCATACATGCATGCAGAATATTCATATATGTGGCTAGAGAGATTGTTCAGTGGTTGAGAGCACTGACTGCCCACTTGCAGAGGACCTGAGTTCAATTCCAAACATCCCCATGGTGGCTAGCAACTGTTTGTAATTCCCATTCAAGGGGAATCAGACACCCTCTTCTGATCTCTGTAGGCATTGCATGACATGGGTGCACTTACAGGTATGCAGGCAATACAGACATATACATAAAAATAAACAAAATATTTAATTAAAAAGAATATTCAGGGGCTGGAGAGATGGCTCAGTGGCTCAGAACACTGGCTACTCTTGCAGAGGACCCAGGTTCAAGTCCCAGCACCCATATGGGGGCTAGCAACCATCAATAACTCCAGTTCCAGGGGATCCCATGCCCTCTTCCAATGTCCACAAATACTGCACCACATGGGCACACTGACACACATGCAGCAATACACTCAAACACATAAAATAAAAGTAATAAATAAAATATTTTTAAAAGAATATTCATATGCATAAAATAAAAATAAGTAAATTTAAAAGATTTTCTTAGGCTCAACATAAACACTGCATACAATACACACACTATGTCAAAACCCCTATAAAATATGAGCTTTAAATGGAATAAAACTGAAAATCCGCCGGGCATGGTGGCGCACACCTTTAATCCTAGCACTCGGGAGGCAGAGGCCGGTGGATCTTTGTGAGTTCAAGACCAACCTAGTCTACAGAGTGAGTTCCAGGACAGCTGGGGCTACAAGGAGACCCTGTCTCGAAAAGACCAAAAAAAAAAAAAAAAAAAAAAAACTGAAAATCCTCATTTTTGCTTTTAATTCCCCACTTTATTTTACAGAAAATAAAATTTTCTAATGATGGTGCTTCTTCAGAAGGTGTAAAGGTTTGTACTGTATTAAAGAGGGAGAATTAAGCTAGATGATTTATTTTGTACTCCTAAAAACATTATCATAAACTATAAGACAGCTAATGTTATCATAATATTTTGTAATAAAAGTTTTAAATGTCATTTGTCTTCAGTAAGACAACATTAGACAGTTAGTTTTATTATGATATGTTCGTTGAGTATTTCATGTTTAAACTGAAGTAAATGTGTTTTACGACATGATACATCATAGCTTCTCTATGAACTTAAATATCTACTATTATCGTTCAAAATTAGAGTCTTTAGAAACCTTCTAGACTATCCTCATCAGATATCTTTTTGAAAAGTTAAGTGAGTGGATCTTATATTGGTAACATTATTTCTTATTTTTTATACTTTTAATTTTATTTTTTGAGAATTTCATATATGAATATTGTCTTTGGATTTTTCTACCTGTCTGTCTTCTTCCATGTTCTCCTTACTGCTTCACACATTTTGTCCTTTTCATTGATTATTATTGTTACATACACATACATTTATAAATATATGTACATATGTGTAATGCAATGTCCATTTAGTGGTGCTCATGTATACATGTGTTTAGGGCTGCCTTATTGGGATTAAACAACCTCTCATTATGTTAGTTCCTGAAGAAAACTGATTCTCCCTTTCTCAGCATCCACTGATTTTGGCTGTTCATCTTTCAGTTGGACCCCAAGAAATATTCCTCATTCACGTGTCCACTTTTTTTCCATTATGTAGATCTTGTTAGGCTACCATACTATGGAGTATTCATAGTTGAATCTTTCCTGCTTTCCTCTCATGTCTAGAATGTATTAACTAGCAGCAGGTATCTTGTCCCTCTGGCTCTTATAACATTTCTATATCCTCTTCTGTGATGTTCCCTGGGCATTAGGTATAGAAGTTGCATAGTAGATTATATCACTATGGCTAGATACCTCACTTATTCTCTGCATTTTCATGAATTGTAGAACTTTGTTACAGTCTCTAACTGGAAACAATGAGAACCACCTAGAGGAACCCCAGGACACAGAATTTAAAAAAACAATCATATACATGATCAAAGAATTCAACAAATTTAAAGAACATATGAACAACTAAGAACTCAAAGAGGATAGATAAGGATAAACTCCTCACAGAAGCTAAAGAAAATACAAATAGATGGATGAATTAAATGATAAAGACAATTAAGAATATGAAAAGTGAATTCATGAAAGATAAAAATACTGAAGAAAACTCAAGCTGAAAGGAATATTCAATTGAAAAATTCAATAAGCCAATCTAAAATGACAGGAAAGAGCCTCACCAGCAGAGTGAATGAAATGGAAACCAAAATATCAATATTGGATGATGAAGTTGAAGAACTTGGACCACTCAAGCACAGAATAGGAAAACTAAAAAAAGTGGAATGGAGCTGTTGTCTTGGACTCTGGTCAATTCTGGCTGTTTCCTTTCATGGGCTGATAGTTTGTCCAGGAATAACCTTTTGATCCTACTAATGAAGCACAAGCAATTAGATATATAGGTATTTAAACAGCACTAATAGTTATGGTTGGTTACTTTTGTATAGACACATATGTTTGGATGATATGTTAATCCATGAATTACATTTTTTCCTGTTAAATATGACAGGGTCTTACTGTGGCTTATAACATCTCCTAACCTGTAGAGGATGTAAGCTTATGGCATCAGCCATGGGTAACAGCTCCAGAGAGAGTGGACTGTTTTGCTTCTCATCCACCTGTGCCCCTTTTCTAAGCCTAGGGAACAATCTGCGGAAGAGGGGGCGTGGTAGAATGTAAGGGCTGCGATTGGGGTGAATGGTGAAACTACAGCAATGTAGTCTGGACACTCATTTGATCAACTTGATTGAACATACAACCCCTCACCCCCCGCTGGATGGTGGGGCTGTGGGGGTTTGGACACAACAGCCTGCAAATTGGTTTCATATGAAGGATGCTTGTACTCATGGATCATCACTTATAGCTAAAAAATGAAAAAAAAACTGAGAGAAAGATGCAGGACAGTTATGGCAAAATGCATGATCTGGGATGGGGTGGGGGTAGGGGGGAAGGGAAAGGGAAATATGCCTGAACTAAATTGGAAAATGATGTATGAAATGCACAAAGCATCAAAAATAAGTGGGATGGAATAGGCAGGAGATGCTTGAAAACACCATATTAATTTATTATGGGCAGAGAAGACAAAACATCTCCAGGCAATGGCGTTAACTAGACCTTCAACAGGATTATAGAAGAAAAATATCCTAAATTAAGGAAAGCCATACTCATACAGATACAATAAGCAAACAGGTCAGCAATTGAAAAATGGGACCTCATTAAGCTAGAAAGCAATATAGCAAATGAAACAATCAATTGAATGAAAAGGAAGTCCACAGAGTGGTAGAAAATCTTCACTAACTAAACATCTGACAGCAGAATAGTATCTAGAATAGACAAAGAACTCATGAAGCAAAGTTATAAGGAAACAGATGACCCAATTAAAATAGGCTATGGATCTAAATAGAGAGCTCTCAATAAAAGAAATAAGAAATAACTAATTATAAAATAAATAGGCTAAGAAATGCCTTAAAAAGTGCCCTACATCTTTAATAATTAGAAAAATGAAAATCAAAACTACTTATCTCATCAGAATGCCTAAGATCAAGGGAACAAATGACACCAAATGCTAGGGAGGATGTGGAGAAAAGGGAACACTCCTACATTGTTGGTGGGATTGTAAACTGGTGCAACCACTGTGGAAATTGGTATGAAAATCTCTTTAAAAACTAAAAATAAATCTACCATATGATTTGGTTATACCACTCCCTGGTATATACCCAAAGGACTCATCATTCTTCAGAGACACTTGAACAGCCATGTTTGTTGCTGCTCTTTTCATAACAGGGAAGAAATGGAAACAATCTACATGTCCCTCAACTAGTAAATGGATAGTGAAAACATGGTACATTTACACAATGGAGTTCTACTTTTCATGAAATGGAAAGGAACCATGGAGGTGAAGGGCACGAAGGAAGTTGAGAAAGGTGGATAGCAGGAGAAAGGTGCTAATAAGGAGAAATGGGGAAAGGGAGGGTACTTAAACTGAGAAGGGAGTGGTATAGGTTGTGGGGGGGTGGGAGGGTGAGAAGAGAAATAAACAATTCTTTTATGGTGTGAAAAAACAAGGGAAATTATATTCCTTCAAAGTCCTACTGAAAAATACATATATGTCTTTGTGCATGTGTGTGTGTGTGTGTGTGTGTGTGTGTGTGTCTATAGCTGAAGGCAACATAACAAAACCGTGCCAAGCAGAAGCATCCTTTCAAGTTGTTTGCCAGGGTAGTCCAAGAGGCTTCAAAAATACATAGCCTATTTTCACAGTCCTTGATTGTCTTCCAAAATGTGAAGGTAAGACTCAGTTGCTGAAGACAGGCCTTACTTTGGACACAGGACTTGGAGGAACTGAGGTGGAATTTGCCTGGAAGCTTTCTCCCTGCTAATAGCTCTCATGGTATCAGAGGATAGTATACAACCTGCTAAGGGAGAAATCCAATCAATTATCCTACCCACCTGTAAATCCTAATGAGCAACAATGTGTGGCCTATCAAGATATCTCTTGAGTGTGGTAGTGGGACTTTTATCTTCATTGTAATCAGCAGTTGTCAAATTGGAATTAAGGTTGCTTGTGCATGTTACAGTAAACATAGCAAAATATATATGGCTGCTAGGTCATATATCCTAAGGAAAAAAAATCCCACTTTTACCACATCCCTAGACCAATATAATCTCTTACTGTATTCAAAATATGCATCCTCTTATTTACAGACAAGTGTACTTCTCACCACTCATCAAAGAAGCATCCTTTTGCAACAGATGGAGACAAAGAGTTCCACAACTTGTCAAATGCAGAGACACTTAGCTCTAAGTGAAACGTTCAAAGATGAGTGGATCTTTTCAACTCTCACCAGAGAGGTTTCTGTATTCAGAAAACAGTGAGTGACAGAAACAAACAAGTGGCCAACATGCAGAGAACAAGGGGCTACAGAGTGTTCATCCCTGAACTGGACACCTATTTCAAACTTCCGCTCAGGGATCATTGCAGGAGTAGGGCAGAAAGATTGTAAGAGTCTTAGTTGGCGAATGACCACAGGAAACAAAGTTTTCCAGACAGCTGGTCAGTTACACGTATGAAATCACAGCAATGGTGACAGCATGCACAAGACCCATGCAAGCTCAAACCGGGGAAAATTCCAGCATAGATATGGGCAAGCGGGTAAGAAATCCCAACCCAACTGAACGAACTTTCAGCAGTTGATGTCTGCAGGGAGGGGAAGAGATGGTCTTTTATGGGGATGGGACTCTTGATAGGATGACCAGGTTCCAGTGGATGGAACCCCACTGAGGGACATGTGGGGATAGAAATCAGACTCTATTGGCCATACTGTGTATATAGTGGAGTACAATGAATTGGGCATTGAGCAGTAGGGGGAGGTGCAGTAAAGAGTGGGTATCTAAATACCATCAAATTACATTGAACGAGAACTAGAAAAATTCAGTAAAAATGTCAAATTGGTAAATATTATGATTTAATACCTGCATAGCTATACATAGTATAAAATTTTAAAGAAAAATTACTAACTGAAATATTATCAATATAATAGCACTTTCCATTATACAAAACTGTTTCTGTATTGATAGATTGATCCAAGGCCTCTGAACATGTTGTGGAGTGCTGTGTCACAGACGCAGTCACCAGCCATATATTTTGAAAATTTTCTATGAAATTATTCCCATTGATTTCCTTTAAAATGACATAGAAGCTATGAGAATCACAAGAACAATGAAAATTATTGAGTTCAAACTTTCAGATGGTTAAACTCCATGACATTAATATACAACTAAATTCTGCTGTTTCTTTCCCTTGGTCACTTGCTAGGAGTTCTCTCCATAATAAGGTTTCGGTAAAATACTTGAAATCATTTCTTTCCAACTTGTTAGGAAATTAGAAATAACTCCAACAAATTCCACATTTGTGAATTTTGCAAAACCAAACATTAAATTAGATTATAATAGATATAATTAGATGTTTGTTTGTGTGTGTGTGTGTGTGTGTGTGTGTGTGTGTGTGTGATTCATAAGACTTAGAATACTTGAAATACACCTTCTCGGGGAGGGAATATTTTCCCCAAGACTTGTAAGGCTGTGGTATCTATCATGGGGCTAATAACAGGGGAAGCAGTCTATACATAGACCTTTTCATAAGTGAAACCTCTTTATATGGGGAATTTCTGAACATCTTGGAAAAGGAAAGGCAGCTGATGTTGTTGAATGCTAATAAGACAAACTTGTATGATAGCTGGAGAGAAAGTTGGACTTGTCATCAGGAGCACTATCACAGGGGCTCCTGGGTGCCATTTTGAGAAGTTTACCTTTATAATCGGTATAACATGTTGAACTTGTGAGGTAACAGAAGACTCAAATTCACATTTAGAAAGAAAATTCTGATCCCAAGATACTTCTTTCATTTATCAATCAACAGATTTCATGCTGTGCTTTCCACTATGAAAGTCAAAAGTACCCACGAAGGACATCATTTTTCCTTTTTAAATATGTTTGCATTATGGTCAAAAAGAGAGCTCTGAACTGTAAAATTCTTGAACAAAGGCTATGTAAATGACATTAACAATGCAGTTGTTAAGATTCCGCTGATGTTACTTAGACTGCCACTTCCTGTCCAATCTGCAGCTGAATATTTATGTGGTCGGCATCACTGGAAAGCACTTCAATGTAATACAGTTTTAGTAAATTTTCTGTTTTAAGGTACAAGAAGTTGAAGTTGGTAGCCATTTCATTTTAATAGAAATTAGAGTCCCATGGGGAGAGACAAACTATGAGATTAAACATGTCTGACAGAGTGAATTGAAAGACAGAAGACTCTTCTCTCTTCCATGTTGTCTCTGCAACTGATTCATTACAAGATCTGGATGAGAAAATAGCATTTGCCCTTAAGCAAATGCTTCTGGATAAGCTTGAATTTAAAGTCACTAGAGGCTGATGAATCCTGCTGTGACTCAGAGGTCAATGTCTGGACTTCTGCTTTCAGCTTAAGTGCTTGCTGCAGTCTCTTCTTTCAGGTTTTCCCTATTTTGTGATTATTTTCTCCTGTATGAAAGTCTCCTTTTGAAGGACCTGGGGAAAAAAAAAACCTCTAATAGCTGCATGACATATTTCATTCTTTTCCCCTAAAATGGATTAAAATGATATCATGCATGTAGCTGTACACTACTGTGAATCAAATTTAAAGTGGACTTTAGACACTTCTCACATTGTTTCCAGAAATACCTTCCTGAACTGTCATATGTCTAGTGTTGACTTTATATTATTACTTTGTTTCTATGAATAGAAAGACCTCATAAGTGGTTAAATAAAATTTTAGGCACTGTGATTTTAATGACAAGACACCAAACTTCAGGCACTGAGATAAAGGGAACAGTTAATTTGTTGAATCACAACTTTACTAAAAAAATAACATTTGTGTGTAACGATTCTATATTTCAAACAGTGCTGCTGAATACCAAAGGAAAAATAGCCTACACTGTTTTCACGGGGATGGGATTTATCAATGCAGAAACCAGAAGCTAATGCAATACCTAATGGCATGTAAGTCAACAAAATGGCAAAATGGGAAGAGAGGAGAGAGAGAGAGAGAGAGAGAGAGAGAGAGAGAGAGAGAGAGAGAGAGAGAAGAGATACTGCAGACTTTGCTGCCTTCCCTGATATTTATTAAGTGATGATTAATTTCTCTACTGTTTGCTTATACTAAACGAACAAATGCCATCTGGTTATTTTCAGCCCCGGGATCTTCTTCCAGCCTCTAGAAGGGGAAACATTAAGTCCCGGGATGATTTGAATCAACACGTCAGTTTCCACCAGCCATTCTCCTCTCCTGCATTCCATCTTCCACCCATTCCATAAAACTCTATCCACATATTTGTTTTTCTTTATAAAGCTATACTACTGCATATCATCTCACATTACTGAGCACCCTACCTATAGGTCAACTGCCCATGCTAAAAGTAAGACAAGTATACTGAGGTACACATTGTGGGGCTGCATAATCAAGGCAGCACTAAATGAAACTCAGGTTGGGATTTATTTAGTTAGCAAATATTTATTCTGTGACTGTGATAATTTATTCCTTGACAAAGATTGCAACCTATCTTCAGGTCCATTCTTTGTCTTTTTCATTGACTGTGAGCAAATATCACCTGACCTTTCTCTGTCTCCTTTTGCCAATCTTAGAATTCTGTATAGTGCCGACTTAAAAGTTATTGTTAGGGGGCGGGAGAGATGGCCTAGTGGTTAAAAGTGCCGACTGCTCTTGCAGAGGACCCGAGTTCTATCCCCAGCACCTGCATAGTGGCTGAGAACCGTCTTTAACTCCAGTTCTAGGGGAATCCGACACCCTCTTCTGACATCCGAGGCATTGCACGACACGGGTGCACAAACCTGCATGCAGACAGTACATTCATACACAAACAAAATAAATTTAAAAAGTTATTGTTAGAATCAAATGCTGAGAATAAAAAGAATTAGTTACTTATAAAACGTTAAGTGGATTAAATATATTTTCAGTTATTTTGTACTGTTTGGGGTATTTTCCTAATTTCTTAAGTACTTCAATATTATGTCTTTATAAAGACAGTCAAAAATACAGAAACTGTGTAAAATATTTATTAATAACTACTACAGTACTTTGATCATTTCTAGTCCTGTTTGTTTATTTTTTGAGACAAGATCTCCCTGTAGCCCCTGCTGGCTTGGAACTCACTATGTAGACTAAACTGGCCTTGATCTTACAGAGGACTACCTGCCTCTGCCTTAGGAATGCTAGGTTAAATGTATGTGCCACCATGCCAAACTACTTTCAGTATTATTGTTTAAATATTGTATTATTTTTGACTATGCATGCGTATTCATTTATATGCATATTTGTGGGTTTGTGCACCTGAGTGCAGGTACCTATGATGGCCACAGGCATCGGAGTAGCCTAGGCTGGAAGTTACCAGTAAGAATATTAGCTGCCCACTCTGAGTGCTAGGAACAGAACTCAGGTGCTCTGCAAGAACAGTAGGTACACTTAACTGCTAGGCCATCTCTCTAGCCCCAGTTTTAGTATTATAATAGATAATTTACTAACAAGTGTTATTAAATTTCATGTGCTTTATTCAACCATGGAGAGAGAAATATTTTCACTTTACCTTCCTAATAAGTACATGCAAAATTGGGGATAATCAGACTCACTTCAAGAATCTAAAATGATTATACATTTTGTTGTTTTATCATAGGCTGTACTTTAAAAATGATCAGAAAGATTTAGGTAACAATTTGGTCCCATTGGGATATTATGATGATTGATTGATTGGTTGATTGACTGGCTGACTGGCAGATGGTGCTGCTGCAGCTCAAACTCAGAGGCTTGAGTATGCTGGGAAAATACTCCATCACTGAGCTTCGCTCCAGTCTCTCCATGAAATATATGAATATTGTGGTGGTAATGATTCTAGATGAAACCAAACCACCCATCTCTTGCCTGTGGCAGGCCCATTTATTTGGATCATTCTAAAGCCCAGAATCTTTACTTAATGGCTCATCAGCAGTGAAGGAATCCATTATGAATCCTCCTTCTGGATTTTTGGCTTGTTCTGAGATTCACAAGAATCTATGAAACTTTTCTAATTATTTTCCCATGTAATAAACAGGATAATGTATTATTTAATCTAACCTAGATTACAAATGCATTCTTTCCCATCATTTACTTAATAGAAACTAAACTAATATTAGTTGAAGCTAATTTCCATTTTGTAGAAAGAAAAAGCAATCTATCTGAGTCTTCTATTGACTGTGCAAAATGATTAAATAGATATTCTCCAAAAATGAAGACTATTGGCAACAGGCCAGGGCTCTAAAACCTTTTCATTAGTCATTTAATTTTCCTGAGTCACATTCTTTTTGTGGTAACACATTCTACATTTATCTGGGCCTAATATATGGCACAGACAGAATAAGAAAAGTCACTAGACATTTGTTGCAGCTGTGCTTCCAGTTCTGTACCTACCTTTTTCTTTCCTGTAAACTTTATGTCCCTGTGACTTAAAGAAGACATTCATAGTCAATAACTTCAACAAATATCATGTGTTTGAGTGCTAAGCGTATTTTCTGGCCATTGGTTTATTTGGGAAATACATCATACTTACTGAATACCACTTTGTTAGACACTGGGGATACAACAGTAGACAGGATGAATACGGTCTTATCTCCCATAGAACTTATGTTCTAGACAAAGAGAAAGTAAACACACAAATAAATGCAGTGTTATTTTAATTGTCTTAAAGAAAAAGAACACTGGATCAGACAATGATTGGTAAGGAGGGACTGCTTAAAGAAGAAGAATCATGAAAATTCCTTTAGAGTGGAAAAGTTTAAAATCAGAATGCAAATGAGAAGGATCAATAAAGAGCCAAGAGAACTCTCAAAAATGAACTCAAAATAGATCATAGACACGAAAGTAAAATGTAGAATTATATGACACTAGAAGCAATCTAGATGAATTTTGTTTGCATGGTGATTTTCACACATCCAATACCAAAAGCACAACTTATGAAAGAGCTGGCAGATTATACTTCATTCAAATGACAATTTTCTATTCTGCAAAGGACAAGAGTATAAAAAGATAATCCACAATCTGAAAAAAGTGCCAAAAAGGACATGTATCCAAAATACAAAGAACTTCAAAAACATCACAACAAGAAAAAGCAAAGAGACTAATTAAAAATTGGGCAAAAGATCTATATATACATCATGAAAGAAGATATACAGATGGCAAATAAGCATATGAAAAAGATGCTCAGTATTGATGTGCCTTTGGGAAATTACAAATTAAGACAACCATGATACTTTACTATGAACCTACTAGATTGCCCAAACCCATAGTACACACTAGCTAATCCAGGTAAGGACGTGGTGCCAGTAGGAACTCTCATTTACTATTGATGAGAATACAACTGTGCCAACATTTAGGGAGACAGCTTGGCAATTTCCTATAGAACTGACATAATATTACTATAATATTCATCAGCAGTATATCTCAGTATTTATTCAAAGGAGTTGAAAATGTATACCCACACAATATATCACATATGAATGTATATAGGGATCATAATTGCTGAAACATGGAGCAACCAATGTGTTCTTCCCTAGGTGAATAGATCAATACACTGTGGTACATTGTACAATGGAATATTATTCAGTGCAAAAGTAAGTGAGCTATCAAACCATAAAAAAGATATGAAAGAGAATTAAATGCATATTGCTTAGTGAGAAAGCCAGTCTAGTCTTCAAGAGCTTCATGCTATATGAGTATAACTACATGACATTTTGAAAAAGGAAAAAATATAGAGATAGTAAAGTAATCAACAGTTGTCAAGGATTCAGGAGAAATGAAGAATGAATCGATGCCATGCAGGTGAGTTTATGGCAGTGAAATTATTCTGTATGATACCATGATGATGTATGCATCTTATAAGACTCATTCAACTGTATATAACGAAGAGTGAATCTTCATGCAATTATGAAATTCGTTTAACAATTTGTCAGTATTCATTCAGAAATACCAAACATCATCATAATAATGTAAGATGTTAATAATATAGTGGCTGTGGAAAGGTTGGAGAAGAGAGTATTTATGAGGCTGCTATCCTTCCCAACTAGTTTTTATAGAAAACTAAAGCAGCTTTGAAAATAAGGTTAATTTCTAAAAAGCTAAGAAAAGATCAGTGGCCATGGGCAGGAGCAGAATATTGTAGGGAAAGGCTCAAATCCAGGCAGAAGTGTACCTTCTACAATCCAGAGCAGAGAGGGGTAGAAGGAGGAAGACCCAGGCATGGCAACTCAGCAGCCATGGAGATGCTTTTAATTTATGCCAGAAGAAATGGACAAGACGTTGTACAGGAGGTCTAAACAGATTTCCTCCAGACCAATGAATCTATTTGGAGAAGCATTGATTTAAGTGATATGGGGATTTATAGGCAAAGAGGGGAGTTAAGCAGGAAGGACAGGAGGCAGTTTGGAAGGTCCATGAAGTGAGAAATTCTTCTGTAGTTTGTCACTCAAACTCAGGTTCTTGTTAATATTTGTGAAATATTCTATTTGGCTCTTAATTTTAAAATACAGACTCAATAATACTGATGAATCATTCATAGATATGTTTCTCTTACCATTGAATAATATCCAGTGTGTCACTGAGCTCAATATTCCCCAAAGTAGGTTGTGGAGATGACTCAGATGACAAGGCATTTGATATGTAAGCAAGAGGAACGAAGTTTGGATCCCCAGAGCCCACATAAATCTGGACATGCTACATGCAAATGTAACACTTACACTCTGACAGCCTGATGGGAAGCAGAGAGCAGGGTATCAGCAGGAGGTCATGGGCCAGCTAGCTGTAAATTCACAGCTGGAAATGAGAGACCATGTCCCAAACAAACTCTAAGGTAAGAACCAACACCCAAGGGTGTCTTCTGATCTCCACCCAGTACATGGCATGTGCCTACCCACAATCACATGTAGGAACATATACAAAGCTATCATGCATACACATGCATACACATGCAAAGCTTAAAAATCTTCTCCGAAAGTATGCAAGTATATATTGCATATATTAAGGTAGAATACTTTTCAAAGTAACCATTTTTTAGAGATGGAAGAACAGATATTCACATCATTGTTCTCGGCTTTACTCATTTTCACATGCACTTTATAAGGTAAAAATCTTTTGGAGAAATTATCCCCATTCACTTTAGCTCAAAGCTCCCAAATTAACTCTCTATCCAGGCAAGTGCTGAGGAGTCCTCCATATGCTCCTGCTAAGCCTGAAGGAACCTGGATTACCTTTTGTTTGCAGTTGTGCAGTTGTAATGCAATTCTGATCTATGCTAAAGCCTCTAATGACTCAACACCTGAGACCTTGAAGTAGAGCAGCCAAGGTTATTTTGCAAAGTGATGCAATAAAATGAAGGAGGATCTTGCTCATAGTCAACAGTACCAAGAAACTACAAAGCTGATGTCAAAACACATGCTCTATTAAATGCTCAGAACATAAGCCATTTCATTGCGGCATCCCCACATATGCACACACAATGATATGCAGGATTTATTGCAAACCTTGCAAACAATACAAAGCAGGTAAAGCTATAAATAATCAGTAATTAAGAATTCACTGGAGAGCATAGGAGTGAAGATTATGCTGAGTCAAGGAGATGAAATGCAAATGTGAAATTATTCATGTGTGGGGCCACTGCACCTGTGCCCTCTCTGAACCATTCAATCAAGAACAAACTTTCAGTTACAATATGAATGTTCTTGAGGTCTGCTGTACATTATGCCGACTGTAGTTGAAAGTAATGTATTTTAAACCTCAAATCTGCTGAGAGAGTGGATCCTAAATGCTTTCATCCTAGGGAAAGAGGGTTAACTTTAGATATGTAAATCACCTTGATTGTGGCAATAATTTTACAAGATATGCATTAATGGAATCAACATTTTGCCTATTTTACATCTATGTGCTTTTTATTTGCCAATTATACTACAATAAATCTGAAAAAAATATGGTGACATAACATAGAAATTAAATAATTTTTCATCTTAAAATTTGAAATTTTATTTATTATTGTTGTTTGTTGTTGTTAGTGTGTATGTACAAACATGAGCACACCATCCCCAGTTGTGTCGGTCAGAGACCACCTTTGTAAAGTTCTTTCTCTCCTTCCCCCTTTATATGGGTTCCAGTATTTGAACTCATGTCAACATACTTGCATGGTAAGCACCTTTATATGCTGAGTCATTTTCCTGGCCTCTAAATAATATTTTATTTTATTTTATTTATGTATATGTGTGTATGCTTGAGTGAATGTATATACATCACCTGTGTTCAGGAGTAGGCATTGGATTCCCTATAAATGGAGTTATAGACAGTTGGGAAACACAACATGTGTACTGGGAACTGAATCCTGATCCTCTATAAGAGCAGTGAGTGTGCTTAATCATTGAGCCAGCTCTCCTGCCCAACACTTAATTAATTAATTAATGTCTTTTAAGACAGTGTCTCCCTGTAGCCCCAGCTGTCCTGAAACTCGCTATGTAGACCAGGCTGGCCTTGAACTCACAGAGATCCACCTCTGCCTCTGAAGTGCTGGGATTAAAGGTGTGTGCGATTAGATATTTAGGTATTAAACAGTATAATATATAGCCTTTTGATCCTACTAATGAAGCACACACAATTAGATATATAGGTATTTAAACAGTACTAATTGTTATGGTAGGTTTCTTTGGTATAGACACAGATGTTTGGATGGTATGTTATTTCATGATTTACATTTTCTTCTGTTAAGTATGGCAGGGTCTTCGTGTGGTTTATAACATCTCCTAACCATTAGAGGATGTAAGCTTGTGGCATCAGCCGTGGGTTATTCCTCCAAGGAGAGAGCTCATAGCCAATTAGATTTGGGATATACAGACACATGGCTGCCACTGCTGCATAGTATTTCCAGGCAGATGAGGTGTAGTTGGTGCTGACGGAGGAGTCTTGCTTGACTCAAGGAGACCTATATTTGCTTTATTGGTTTAGTGGTCTTTGGTAACACTCTCTGGCATCCCAGAGACCATCTGTATACTTGCAAGTGTGGTCTCCATACATCTTTCCCATGTTTATATCAGGTCTTCAACAGCAGGGTCTTATCGCCTCTCTTCCTGCAGATATCCCAGTTTGGAGGCAAGGAGCCTTTACCATTTGTGGGGGCTTGGATCCTCTGGCCAACATCTCCTTGGTAGAATAATCCATTGTTGATGTCAGAGCTCCTGTATTAATATATTTTGTTTAAGTGCACAGCTTAATGAGACTTTAGCATTATATTTGGTTCTGAATAGAGAATAATCCTTTTCATAGTTTCTATGTCCATTAGTCAATTAAAGAAGGCAGTTTTACTGATTTTACAAGAGAATACCTCTATAACAGCTGGCTCCAAATATCTAATTGCATGCGCTTCATTAGTAGGATCGAAAGGTTATGCCTGGACAAGCTGGCAGCCCATGAAAGAAAACAGCCAGAACTGACTAGAGACCAAGACATCAGCTCCAGAGAAAGTAGAGTGTTTTGCTTCTCATCCACCTGTGCCCCTTTTCTAAGCCTAGGGAACAATCTGCGGAAGAGGGGGCATGGTAGAATGTAAGGGCTTCAATTGGGGTTAATGGTGAAACTACAACAATATAGACTGGACACTCATTTGATCAACTTGATTGAACATACAAGCCCCCCCCCCACCCCGCTGGATGGTGGGCCCCATGAGCTGTGTGGGTTTGGGCACAACTGCTTGCAAATTGGTTTTACATGAAGGATGCTTGTACTCACAAATTATCACTTATTGTTAAAAAAAATGAAAACAAAACAAAACAAAAAAGCAGAGAAAGATGCAGAAAACTTAGGGCAGAATGCATGATCTGGGATCGGTAGGGGTGGGGTGGGGGGAAGGGAAGGGGATATATGCCTGAACTGAATTGGAAAATGATGTATGAAATACACAAAGCATCAATAAAAAAATTTAAAAAAAATTAAAAAAAAAATAAAGGTGTGTGCGGCCACATCTGGCTCCAACACTTTTTATTTTTTTTTTATTTTTTTTAAATTTTTTTTTATTAATTTTATTTATTTCTGTATGTGTATGAATGTACTGCCTGCATGCAAGTCTGTGCACCCGTGTCGTGCAACGCCGCGGAGGTCAGAAGAGGGTCTCGGATTCCCCTGGAGCTGGAGTTCTCCTGGAATTGGAGTTTCAGACGGCTCTCGGCTGCCATGTGGGTGCTGGGGATCGAAGCCGGGTCCTCTGTAAGAGCAGTCGGTGCTCTTAACCGCTAGGCCATCTCTCCAGCCCCAACACTTTATTTTTAAAGTGATAATTTAACATCAAAATTCTGCTAGCTCCCAATAGCAATAAGGAAAGATTATTTAGACAGTGGAGCTCTGCATAATTATTGATTTGGTACATTCTAAGTTTACTTAATCTTATCTATTTTTTTATTTATTTACTTACTTACATGAATGTTATGCCTGCAGGTATGTATGTAAGTGCACTCATGTCATGCAGTGCCCACAGAGGATAGAACAGAGTGTCAGATCCCCTGGAACCGGAGTTACGCATGGTTAGCCACCATGTGGATGCTGAGCTTCAAACCCAGGTCCTCTGTAAGAGCAGCCAGTGCTCTTAACTGCTGAATCATCTCTCCAACCCCTTAATTATACTTCTTATTATTTAAGCACTTGCTAGAATTGAATATTTTTTAAATCATTTTTTATTTTTGTGTGTTTGTGTATATATGGAGGTGTTCATATGTCACATAGATCAGGACATCTGAGGAGCCAGAAGATGGTGGTAAATTGTCCAAAACCAGAGTTACAGGCTTTTGTGAGGTGCCTAGCTTGGGCAGTGAGAACTGAACTCGGGTCATCTGGAGGAGCAGCAAGTGATTTTAACCACTGAGCCATCTCTGTAGCCCAGGAATCAAAGACTTTTATAGCAGAATAAAAGCCTGAGCCACATAGTCAAACGTGTTCCCATTTTATAGATTAAGAAATTAAGAAAAAATGAAAAACAGCCTTTGGCATGACATTTTTTTGTAATATTAAAAATGGCAACCTAAAAATACTTCATAATCAGGTACCATGAAAGTTTATTTATTCCCATTTGTTTGATGTGGACAGTGATTGAAATAGAAATATCACTTTATCAAGATGATGATAAAACGAAAGGCTACTTTCTTCAAAGCACTTGAGACTTATTAAAAAAAAGTAAGTCCACATCAAGCTAAAATCAATTATACTATATGACAAGTAATTTAAGAGACTTTCCAAACATAGAACATTTTTTCACATAAAAATTCATTGAAGAAGCTTAGTCTAAAAACTCGATTGATCTCTACTTCTCTCTTTGTTACACTGAAAAGTTTTTTTATGGCAAAGATAATTTGAGAAAATTCTTTCCTATAAAATGCATAGAAGGGGCTGGAGAGATGGCCTAGCGGTTAAGAGCGCCGACCGCTCTTGCAGAGGACCCGGGTTCGATCCCCAGCACCCACATGGCGGCCGAGAGCCGTCTGAAACTCCAATTCCAGGAGAACTCCAGTTCCAGGGGAGACCGACACCCTCTTCTGACCTCCGCACGTCACGAGTGCACAGACTTGCATGCAGACAATACATTCATACACATGCAGACAATACATTCATACACATGCAGAAATAAATAAAAAATTAGAAAAAAAAGTTTAAAAAAAAATAAAATGCATAGAGGATGATGAAATGAGGAGAGGCAATTAGAAAGAATAGAAAATGCCTGGGAGAGCATCTGGGGGCGTGGCTCAGCATTAAAAGCTTCCTGCTCTTTCAGAAGACACAGTTTGGTTTCCAGCATTCCTGTTGACAACCCATGTTGTCAACTCTAGCCTCCAAAGATGACTGCACTCCTGTGCATAAACTCATATATACAAACACACATAATTAAAAATAAATAATAAAAATGAAACTTCGAGCACTTCCTTAAGGAAAACATGACATCTTTTAGGAAAAAAAATCCTCCAATTCAAGTGATATGTGTATGTATGTATGCATGTATGTATATGTATGTATGTATATATTTGTGTACATATTTAACTATGTATATACATGTATATATACTGTAGAAGTACAAGTTGGAGAGAACAACAAAAGAACTGAAAAAACTCTGGAAAGACTCAGAAAAAGATGCAGGACATGTATGGCAAAGTGCAGGGACTCAGACGGGGTGGGGGCCATGGAAAGGGAAGCGACTCTAGATTCGATTGAGAAATGATGTATGGCCTATGAAAAGAGTTTAATATCAATAAAAAAATTAAAAAATAAATAAAAATAGTATATGTTAAAATAAGAATAATATACAACATAATCTCATTAGCTTACTTAAAACTGTTAGATATTTAATCAGGCTACATATCTAAGTTTGTACTGTTTAGACATAGTGTGTGAAAAGTAAAACTATTTGAATGTTTTCCCTTATTCATGATAAACACTGAACAATCTAACTTAGAGAAAAAATGTCTGTCTTGTAATTCAGCATATGTCTTAGATTCGGCAGATGGTCTATGTTACCAACATTTGTTTTCTGATATTTGCATCAAAATTACATTGCATATAAATCTTTCTTGAAGAGTTCAAGTTCTTTAGAATAGTAATTATAGATAAGACAACTTAGGATATAATCTGTCAAATTTAACTATAATTATGTGTGTATATTTATATTTCGATTTTAATTTTCAAAATGATAGGAGAAATAATATTTAATTGACAATATGATAATCAATATTACTTTTACTTGAGTAGTAAAAGTTATACATGTGTCTGTGTGTGTATATGTGGATGTGTGTGTGTGTGTGTGTGTGTGTGTGTGTAAAGGAAAGGTTGTATGGAAAGAGAGCAACATTATACTGTCCTCTGCTTTCCTATATACAACTCCTGTCTACGGTTTGATGCTTTTAAAGCTAGATTTTGATTTTCCTGTGTTTTTCAGAAGTCCAAATTCTGAGGGACTCTGAGTATAAACAGTTTTGTTTACAAATCAAAGTTTTCTTAGCCTCCAACCTGACTAAAAAGTTCCCTTCTACAGTAAGAGGAGTTGTGGAGGTGCAGGGCTTCTAAAACCTTGCTCTGTGTGTTGTGCATGGGGTGTGTGTGTGTGTGTGTGTGTGTGTGTGTGTGTGTGTGTGTAGGGCCAGGGGATTTAGGTAGGAGGGCAATGTATGGCTTGGGTGGTGGAGCGGGCAGGGTTAGCCCCAAGCAGTTTTGCAAGACCTGAAATAAAACCGTGAGACTGTTCCTATAGCGTTTGGCGAGGTTCAGCAATATAACGAGACCCCTGAAGTCCCCACACTTTGTGTTGCCAGGACAAGCAGAGCTGGTTGCTAAGTTTTATAACTGCATCTCACAGAAGAACCTGAAGAAACTCAGGCTCCATTTGCCAGAATAAAGTGCCAGGAAATGAGGAGCATGCACATGTCACTGGTCTGAGAAACAAGGACCCAAGCTCTAGAGGGTGCCCTGGGAGTCAGTCCAGAGAGGACACATTTTTTTTTTCTCAATATATAGGAAGGAAAAAAGCATCATGCAACTTACAGAGAGAAACAGAATCAAGTTATTTTAACATGAAATACAACATAGTTGATACAGTATTTTTAAATAAACACTAAATACCACATACTGATTAATACAACTGAGTGACAAGTATCCAACCAGCTATAACATCAAAGTTACAAAGGTATAACTAGTACACTGGTATAATAAAAATCATGAATGTAGGTGCTGGAGAGATGGCTCAGAGGTTAAAAGCACTAGTTGCTCTTGCAGAAGACGTGGGATCAAGACCCAGGATCCCCACAGCTGCTAACAAAATTTGTAACTCCAGCTCCAGGAGATTCAGTGGCCGACCTCCATGGCTACTGCACCCATGAGTGCACTTAAATGCACACTAAGCACTCATATACATGTAAGTAAATGAATAAATATCCTTATATTTTATTTGTTAGTTTTATTATGTGTATGAGTGTATTGCCTGGATGTAGGTAGGTGTATCCATAATGTGCTAACCCCATAGAGGTCAGAAAAGAGAGTCAGATCCACTGGAACTGGAGTTATGGAAGGTTGTTAAGCCACCATGTGGGTGCTGGGAAATGAACCCAGGTCCTCTCCAAGAACAGCTAGTGCTCTTAACCACTGAGCCATCTCTCTATCCCTAGTAAATCAACAATTTTTTTAATTATGAGAGCAGAGCAGAGGAAGGAGCATGGGGAGAAATAACACTAAAGACTTTTAGAAAAATCCATATGGAAGCTTCTTAAAGTATGTGCATATACATCATAAAGAGATTAAAAGGAGTTGCCTTGTAACAGGGAGACATTGCCTCTACTAGATACCATTGACTAACAAAATAAAAGCTCAGTGCCAGAAATGGACTCTTTCTTTTAAAGCTGCTGGTGAGCAGTCACACAGACCCTCAAAAAAAAAATACTGGCCACTGCTCCTGCCCTTGGTTACACACCAGAACATGACAGTGAGCCTGTATTATTGAAGATACTGCATACATGAGCTGTCGAACAAATAAGGAGAAGCCAAGCTGTTGCTGAGTTCAAAGCCTTGTCTCTACCTTTCATGGAGGTGGAACCTGCTCTGCATGCTATTGGAAGGAATAATACTATCTTAGGTGTGAATCTTGTGAGCTACGGTATTGACTTATTGTTATACCTACAGATTAATTCATCTTTCTGCTCTCAGTGGAGAAGCTTTCCTATGCAGCTTATAGTAATTAAAACCGAGAATCACAATCATCCAACATTTATAGAATAAGAGGTTGCAAAGCCCTTGTATCTGAATAGAACATTAATATAAAATTCTGCCTTCTAAGGTTCAAGGATCATGTGGAAGAGGGCATAAAAATTTGTAAGTATCAGAGGTGGTACACAGCTGCAAGGAGACAGCATTTTTTTTTTTAATTTTTTTTTTTATTAATTTTATTTATTTCTGTATGTGTTTGAATGTACTGTCTGCATGCAAGTTTGTGCACCCGTGTCGTGCAACGCCGCGCAGGTCAGAAGAGGGTATCGGATTCCCCTGGAACTGGGGTTCTCCTGGAATTGGAGTTTCAGACGGTTCTTAGCCGCCATGTGGGTGCTGGGGATCGAACCGGCGTCCTCTGTAAGAGCGGTCGGCGCTCTTAACCGCTAGGCTATCTCTCCAGCCCCAGGAGACAGCATTTTCTAGAGAGTTGGTCAGTTACTCAGATGAACTCACAGCGGTGGTGTCAGTACACAAGTCCCGTCGAAGTTCAAGCAAGACAAAAGTACCAGAATAGATCTGGGGAAGAAACCCCAACCCTAGATGAGGAAGCACTGACAATCACTGATTGCTTGGAGAGAAGTTTCATTTAAGGGATCCCCCTTAACTCTTTTTAGGTTAACCTGTCCATTGGATGACTCCACACTGAAGGACATTTGGGGACACAAATTGGACTCTGTAGTTCTTAATCTCTATTATCTATCATATATCTGTCTACATCTATATCTATCTAATCAATAGATAGATAGATAGATAGATAGATAGATAGATAGATAGATAGATAGATAGAAAATTAGGGTTTATGAAATTAGGTGGAGGTAGTAGGGGCATGCAGATAAGGAATGGGATATAATTCCAATCAAAATATATTGCATTAAACTCTCAAGAATTCAATTTTTTAACTGCTATTTTAAAAAGTCATAAATCCAAAATTCACAGCCGAGGGGGCTTAAGAGTACAGCTCAGTGGTAAAATGTTCATTTAGGATGTGAAACCCCCAGCACCACAAAATCACCTCAAATCAAAACAACAACAAACCAAAAAAAAAGCAAAAAGAGACTAAATCAAGCCAAATCAAAATATATAAAACAAACAATACAGAATTTGTGACCTATGCAAATAGTTATGAATATCAAATGAATAAAGGACATTGATGACAGTTTTCATGTATAAATTTTGTGCTTTCTCTGAAAAGAAAGAAAAGGAATAAGATAGATAATAAAATCTTGGCCAAAAAAATAAAAGTTGGTTCAGATACAATATGATAGCTAGCTGCAGCTATGGTTTTTTTTTTTTTTACTTCTATGATTTAATAAATATTCTATTTATTACTTTTATATATATGAGTATATTTCCTACATGCATGTAAGTGTGTCCATACACGAAGTGCCTGCAGAGGTCAGAGTAGGCATCAGATCCTCTGGAGGTGGAATGAAGCATGGTTGCTAGCCACCAGGTGGTTACTGGAAACTGAATCTGGCTTCTCTGCAAGAGCAGCCAGTGCTCTTAACTGCTAAGCCATCTCTGCAGCCCCTATTGCCATAAATTTAAACTTATGAAACTATAGTTTTCCTCCAACAAAACCCGCAGTGCTAGACATAGAAAATCTCCCTTCAAGTTGTTAGGTAGCCCAGGAGCCTCTCAAAACGATATAGGATATTGCCATCGATTGACTCCCAGAACATGAAAGTAAGTCTCTATTGCTGAAGGTGCCTCACACGTCAGACACAACACTTGGAAGAACAGAGTTGGAACTGACATGCAAGTCTCTTCCCTGAGAACCTGTGACATTTATAATTAGCCCACATCATAATCACTTGAACAAATGGACTGACTCTTAAATTATATATATTTTTAATTTTTCTTATTTATTTTGTATGTATATGAATGTACTGTCTGCATGCAGTTTGTGCACCCATGTTGTGCACTGCCGCGGAGGTCAGAAGAGGGCGTCGGAATCCCCTGGAACTGGAGTTAAAGACAGTTCTCAGCTGCCATGTGGGTGCTGGGGATTGAACCCGGGTCCTCTGCAAGAGGTTTTTTAAGAGTGGGCCTGAACTTGATGGACTCCAGTTTTTCTAGCTGTGTGTTAGAAACATTTTTCTTCCAGAACTGTGCTGATGGATCTTTCTTGTACCTTCAGCCTGTGCACCTGGAGCTCTGTCTGTGTCCCCACCCTGTGCCAGTGGCACGGGAACTCTGGAACCTGGTTTTTCCCACTCCTTCCTCTGGTCAGAACACACTCATAGTTAATTCAAAATGGTTTCTCCAGCTTTCCTGGGGAAGTACAAATTCAAGTTCAACTACAGCCTTAATGTTCACAGACCATCTAGTCTTTTCATTCCTTATATCTCACTCAACCAAGGTTATGCATCCTTTCCCAATCTCTACTATGTCCAATGGAGATGAGTGGGAGCTCTGCTTACAGTGTTTGTTATGCTAATTCTCAAGCATACAGCATAGACACATTATCTTTTTCAAGGGAGTACCAAACTAAGATTGTCAAGGAGACACCCAGTCATCAGACCCAAGAGCACATGGTTTTGCCATGGTTAATTAAAAGTCATTGGTCCAGGGGCTGGAGAGATGGCCTAGCGGTTAAGAGCGCCGACACTCTTGCAGAGGACCGGGGTTCGATCCCCAGCACCCACATGGCGGCCAAGAACCGTCTGAAACTCCAATTCCAGGAGAACTCCAGTTCCAGGGGAATCCGACACCCTCTTCTGACCTCCGTGGCATTGCACGTCACGGGTGCACAAACTTGCAAGCAGACAATACATTCATACACATACAGAAATAAAAAATAAATAAATAAATAAATAAATAAATAAAAATAAAGTATTTAAAAAAAAAAAGTCATTGGTCCAGCTGGGCGTGGTGGCTCACGCCTTTAATCCTAGCACGTAGGAGGCAAAGGCAGGCAGATCTTTGTGAGTTCAAGGCCAGCCTGGTCTACAGAGTGAGTTCCAGGACAGCTGGGGCTACAGGGAGACCCTGTCTTGAAAAGACAAAAAAAAAGTCATTGGTCCAAATTATGCCCGTTAGTAAATGTCATTCCCATAAGGACTATCTCTCATAGTATTGGAAAGTGCTATGTAAACTGCCAAGGGAAAAAGAGCAATCATTACTCCCAGTCAGAGATAAATCCTGCAAGCCACAATAATGTCTAGCCCAATAAGGTATGCCTAACAAGGGAACAATGGCACTTTCAACTTGCGTGTAATCAACATCTGTCTAATTGGACTTAAAGCCCACTCGATCGGAGGGAAGTCATGCTTGATACCATGTACCAAGCTAAACATCTATGACTGGAGTGGTCATAGAACATAAAACAGAACCTATTACTTCCATTTCCCTATAATATAGTCTAAAAATGTATCCCCATACGTAAATGTGGCTCTCACCACTCATCAAAAAAATCTCCTTTTTGCAACAGAGATGATTGAAAATGCCACAATCTGTCAAAATGCCAAAAAAAAAAAAAAATAAGTGTGGGTTCCCCAACTTCAATCTATACATCTAAAATGCTACCCCTCCACTTAAGTCTCAGGGAATATACACAGAAGAGGAGGCAGAAATATTGTAAGATCCAGAGGAGCAGGGTGTCTCTTTGGATACAATGTCTTCTTGACATGACAGGGCAGCCATGCTCGTGAAATCTCAACAACATGATAGCAAAACAAGACCTACATACTGACAATCCTTGCTGACATGCCAACATGGGTGGGGTAAATTTCATGAGGTTGTACGTCTAGAGGAATAGCCACAGGAAATTAATGGCTACAGAGAGAGGAGGAATCACTTTACTCCAGGGAGGAGCTCCCGATAGGTTATCCAATCCTATGTGGTTAGCCCCAAAGACATGAACATACTAACATCACTAAATGGACTCATTACGTTTTTTAGACATATACACATTTACATATATTTAGCAATAATAATTAAGGAAGAGGTCATGATATTGAGGGGGATTTGAGGAATGTGGGAGAATTGGAGAAGAGAGAGGAAGGAGTGGAAGCGATACAAATATAACACTCAAGCTTGAAATTCTCGAAAAAAAATGAATTTAATTAAGGGGAAACTTCCAAGAGTCTTGAGAATGGAAGAAAATCCATATACAGATCCAAATGCACAGTAAAATAATTTTCCTGGGTAGGTGTAGTTGGATATACCACGGATTAAACTATTTCGGTCTCTTTGGCACCTATGAGACTGCTGGCATGTGTAAATAACCCTTTGGAAGAGGATGGAGAGAAAATTGAATTAACTGAGATTAATTTTTCCCAATTCATAAAAGGAGTTTATTTAAAAAATCAAGTAGCTTTTATAAATTTGTTAAAAATTTATTTCTTCTGTGCTTGGGGTTATGGACAGAGAGTTTTAGCTCCACATTTATAAAAGATAACTTTTCTACTAGTAAGAGCAAAATATTTAAATATTTGTTCATTTACTTTGTACAGCTACTGTATCATTGCAGAATAAATCAATCTTGGCTAAATGAATTTATTATCTTTTTCTTATTGAAACATAAAACAGTGTATAATCTTGATAAAATGTCTCAATTCCTTTACAAAGGGCCTTAAGAACCAGTTATTGATTCTGAGTTTCCGTAATAAAACATTTGGTCAAAGATAGACTGCTTTACTCACATAATCAGGTTTTCCACATGTGTAACTCAGCTGGAATGTCCAAGAGTTTAGTTAGAAAATAAACAAATTCTGAGACTGCTGTTTTGAGTATTGTAAATATCTCCTATAAAATACCAAAATTTAGAAACACCCATGCCAACATATCCAAGCTCCCCCAAAACACTGGAAATAACAAAATAAAGCAAGATTAAAACCTAAATAATCAACCCAAAATGCCAAAATACAAACAACTAGGTAGACAAAATATGAAGGACCATCAACGCTTCACAGAAGAGAATGGCTCAGGATATACTGTGTGTTAATTTTTTTATAGCCAGGGGGAAGTCTCCATTGTAAACAATGGAGTTGGATAAAACAGTAATGCAAAATGTTGTAGTTTCATTAATTAGTGAAAATGGTTTGAGTTAAATACAGCAGAAACAGAAAACACATGTAAGAATACCATCTCTGTATAAACAGGTTTACACATACAAGTGTACACTCTTACCAGATCCACGGCTGTACCTGAATCAGACACACAGAAGGCAAACTACAAGTATCCAAGCTACTATTAAAGCAACTGAAATACGACTGGAGTTTCTGGCCAGTAAGGATGAGAAAGGGTCCATCAAAATCAAAAGCTTACTAAAACAGTATCAATTTCTTGAGAAAAAATATGGAATTAAAATTACCAATAAATTTTATGATGTGAATCCAAGAAATGTGATCCAGAATAAATCTACAAACAGGGAGAAAGGAAAGAAACTATTCTTGAGAGAAAATCTAGTGGGTGGATGGAAATCCCAAGGTGACTCAGATGCCAATAGTCTAATCATCTATGACAAATGTACTGAAGGACTTAAGGTAAAATACACACCCAAAGAGTATGTACTGAAGGACATAAGGTAAAATACATACCCAAAGAGTATGTACTGAAGGACATAAGGTAAAATACATACCCAAAAAGTATGTACTGAAGGACATAAGGTAAAATACATACCCAAAGAGTATAAATACCATTAAAATATCTCAGAAGAGAGAAGGAAACCATAAAAAGACCATATGAAAATTTTATTTTTTATTTTATTTATTTTATTTTTATTTTTGTTTTTTTATGTGTATGGATGTACTGTCTGCATGTAGGTTTGTGCACCCATGTCATGCAAAGCCACAGAGGTCAGAAGAGGGTATTGGATTCCCCTGGAACTGGAGTCAAAGAGAGTTCTCACCCACCATGTGGTGCTGAGGATAGAACCCGGGTCCTCTGCAAGAGCAAT
The DNA here is from genome assembly GCA_009823505.1 of Rhizomys pruinosus. Lineage (NCBI taxonomy): Eukaryota > Metazoa > Chordata > Mammalia > Rodentia > Spalacidae > Rhizomys > Rhizomys pruinosus. The sequence goes on from VZQC01008945.1 coordinate 5,049,260, forward strand.
AGGTGCTCTTAACCGCTAGGCAATCTCTCCAGCCCTGAAAATTTTATAATAGAAAAAGTATCTGAAATAAATATATAATATTTACTGGATAGGATTAACAGGACATTGGAAGTAACTGAAGGGAATAAATGGAGATAAGACTAGAAATCGTCTATTTGGGGGGCAGATGAAATGAATTATCACATAAGGACACGTCCACCAACCTGGATTTGATTCTGGAACCAACATGATGGAAGGAGAGGTTTGACTACTGAAAGTTGTCTCCTGGCCTCCATACATGTGTCACGCATGCTTCCCCCAACAAAATAAAATAAATCAGTAAGCAAAAAAGTAAATGTAAAAATTAAAACAAAAATGTAGTAGACCTGAGAGATGGTGGGTAAAGGCACTTAGTATGCAGGACTGGAGAACTTAGTTTAATCCCTGGAACCCAAGAAAAAGTAAGAGAGAACCTACTCCACAAAGTTGTCTTCTGACTTCCATATGTGCTCTATGGTTCACATACCACACACACATACACATCATGTTCATACACACATTAATAATAGAGTAATAATAGCAATCTATTCTGAAGATCACACTCTGAAAAGACTGAAAAATAGCAGTGCATTAGAGACTTGAGAATGTCAAAAAGTTCTACTCATACATAAAGTGGACACATTTCTTGAAAAACAAAATTTACAAAACTGGACAAAAATGAATCATATTATTTCAATAGTCCTATATCTATTGTACATACATTTCTAACAGTTACATGTTAGGGTAGAACATAGGTGCTGTCAAAGAAGAATAGGAAAAAATATAGCTGGGAGACTTTAATAAGGAAAGGGTAAAGAGAGGGGATGTAAATAACATTAAGGATCTTTGAAAATGCCATATGGAAACCTGTTTTACAAGTTTTCTTTAAGACATATGTAGTAAAAGTCTATATATTTTCACTGAAATTACTTCATAACACTCCTTCCAGAAGCCACAGACCATTAAACAAAAAGCCCAGGGTGAGGGTGGGTCATTGATCAGAAGAGCCCATGAGATGCCCCACCCAAGGCACTGTCCTTGCTCTTGCTTGCCTGCCGGAACTTGAGAGTGAGACCTTATTGCTGAAGATACCACATGCTGCAGTCCCGGACATTAGGGAAATCAAGACTCCACTGATGTACTCTTTATTTTATTTTATTTTATTTTATTTTATTTTATTTTATTTTATTTTTTTATGTGTATGAATGTACTGTCTGCATGTAGGTCTGTGCACCCGTGTTGTGCAATGCCGCGGAGGTCAGAAGAGGGCGTCGGATTCCCCTGGAACTGGAGTTCTCCAAGAATTGGAGTTACAGATGGTTCTCAGCCGCCATGTGGGTGCTGGGGATCGAACCCGGGTCCTCTGCAAGAGCGGTCGGCGCTCTTAACTGATGTACTCTTTTTTAAAAGTAATGCTTTTATTGGTGTTTTGTGTATTTCAGACATCATTTCTCAGTTTGATTTAGACATATTCCCCTTTCCCTTCCCCCTACCCCACCCTAGATCATGCATTTTCCCATAACTGTCCTGCATCTTTCTCTCAGTCTTTATGTTTAGGAATTCACATTTTCCTCTTTTAATTTTATATTACTCTAAAATATGAATACATATTTTCTGCTCATATACAGTAATTACAGAGTCTGAAAATAAGTGGTGGTTTGATTCTAGGGGCCATTAAGAGATTTACATTATAACAACACAGCTGCTTTCAGATAAACAGAAATATAATAATAATGTTGTTCAGCTTGCCTTTCATCTGGGGATTTGGTGTTAGCATCCACAAATGAGGGAGACCATTCACCTTTTGTTTTTCAGGGACTGTGTTACTTCACTTAATATAATGGCTTTGAGTCCATCCATTTACCTGTAAATTTCATGATGTCATCCTTCTTTACCACTGAGTAGCACTCCATTGTATAGATGTACCACATTTTTGTCATCCACTCCTCAGTTGAGGGGCATTTGTGTTGGTTCCAGCTCTTCGCTATTGTGAATAGAGCTGCAATAAACATGGATGTGCATGTATTTTTGCAGTAGGATGAGTCTTGTGGGTATATATCCAGGAGTGGTATTTCTGGGTCAGGTGGTAGGCTCATTTTGAGTCTTTTAAGAGTTCTCCACACTGCTTTCCATAATGGTTGTACAAGTTTACATTCCCACCAGCAATGGATGAGTGTTCCACTTTCCCCACAACCTCTCCAGCATTTGGTGTCTTTTGTGCTCTTGATCTTAACCAGTTGTATCAGAGAGTTGGTTCTTTGAAAAGATAAAAATAGACAGACCTAGCTGCATGTGTTGGCTCATGTCTTTAATCTTGTCACTCTGGAGGCAGAGGCAGGTGGATCGTTATGAGTTCAAGGCCAGTCTACAGAGTGAGTTCCAGGTGATCTGGGGCTACAGGGAGACCCTGTCTCAAAACACACACACACACACACACACACACACACACAACAGGGAGACCTTGTCTCAAAACACACACACACACAAAGCAGACAGAACTTTAGCCCAGTTAACAACAACAAAAAAAAGAGCAACTCCAAATCAATAGTATTCCTGATGAAAGGGGAAACATCACAACAATCACAACAGACAATCATATGGGAATACTTCAAAAACCTATATGCCACTAAATTTGAAAACCTAAGAGAAATGGATGAATATTTGAAAACCAACAAAGCTTAACCAAGAAGAGATTGCCAGTTTAACAGACCCATAATATTTGAGGAAATTGAGGATGTAATAAAACACCTCCTGACTAAAAAAACCCTGGGCCCAGATGGATTCACAGCAGAATTCTACAAAACATTTAAGGAGGTCCTACAACCATTACCACTCAATCTGTTCAGAAGGATATAAATAGAGGGAATTCTCCCAAATTCCTTCTATGAAGCCAGCATCACCCTAACACCAAAACCAGGCAAAGATACAACCAAAAAAGAAAGCTATAGACCCATCTCATTAACTAACATAGAGGAAAAAATTCTCAACAAAATACTTGCAAATCACATACAGACCCACATCAAAAAGATCATCCATCATAACCAAGTTGGATTCATAACAGAGATGCAGGGATGGTTCAATATACACAAATCAATAAATATCATAAAACACATAAATGGACTGAAAGACAAAAACCACATGATCATCTCATTTGATGCAGAAAAAGCTTTTGACAAGATCCAGCATCCCTTCATGTTTAAAGTCCTAGAGGGAATCGGACTGAATGGCACATTCCTCAACATGATCAAAGCCATATATATACAAACCCACTGCCAACATCATCCCAAATGTAGAAAAATTGGAACCATTTCCCTTAAAGGTGGGAACCCAGCAAGGCTGCCCCTTATTACCACTCCTCTTCAACATAGTGCTTGAAATGCTTGCTGGCAATGAGACAAGAGAAGGAAATTAAAGGAATACTAATAGGAAAAGAAGAAGTTAAGCTATCCTTTTTTGCAGATGATATGATAGTTTACCTAAGGGATGCTAAAAACTCCACCAGAAAGCTTCTAGAAATGATTAAGAGCTTCAGTAAAGTGGCAGGGTACAAAACCAACCTGGAAAAATCAGTAGCCTTTCTTTACACCAACAATAAACAAGTTGAGAAGGAATACAAGAAGACCTTCCAACTCACAATATCCTCAAAAATAATAAAATACCTGGGAGCAAACCTCACCAAAGATACCAGATACTAACGATCTCTATAACAAAAATTTTAAACCCCTGAAGAAGGAGATTGAAAATGACATCAAAAGATGGAAAGATCTCCCATGCTCATGGAAAAATTAATATAGTGAAAATGTCCATTTTACCCAAATTAATATACAGATTCAATGCAATCCCAATAAAAATCCCCATGAGCTTCTTCACAGACTTGGAAAAAAAGTCCTTAAATTCATATGGAAAAACAACAGACCCTGAATAGCTAAACCAACCCTGAGTGAAAAATGCAATACAGGGGGGATTGCTCTACCAGACTTGAAACTCTATTACAGGGCCATGGTCATAAAGACAGCCTGGTACTGGGGAAAAAAAACAGACCCATTGACCAATGGAACAAAATTGAAGATCTAAACTTGAGCTCATACAATTTCACCCACGTCATATATGACAAAGGGGCAAAGAAACCTCAGTGGAGGAAGGATAGCATCTTCAGCAAATGGTGCTGGCAAAACTGGATCGCCATTTGTTGAAGAACAAAATTAAACCCCTATCTCTCACTCTGTACAAAAATCAACTCCAAGTGATCAAAGATCTCAATATAAATCCAGAAACTCTGAAAGTGATAGAAGAAAAATTTGGCAACAACCTACAAGACATAGGCATAGGAAAAGACTCTAAATCAGTTAGCTGCATAGGAAATAAGGTCAACAGTGGACAAATGGGACCTAATTAAACTTAAAAGCTTCTGTACAGTGAAAGAAACAATCAAGGAAGTGAAGAGAAAACCCACAGAGTGGGAGGAAAACTTCACTAATGATTCATCTGACAGAGCATTAACGTAAAGAATATATACAATACTCAAAATACAAAGAACGAAGAAAACAAATGAACTACTCAAAAGATGGAGTAAAGAGCTGAACAGAGACTTTATCAGGGAGGAAGTATAGATGGCTGAGAAACATCTTAAAAAGTATTCAACATCAGGCTGGAGAGATGGCCTCGCAGTTAAGAGCTCCAACTGCTCTTGCAGAGGATCTGGGTTCGATCCCCAGCACTCACATGGCAGCTGAGAACCATCTTTAACTCCAGTTCCAGGGGACTCTGACACCCTCTTCCGACCTCCGTGGCATTGCACTGACAGGGGTGCACAAACCTACATGCAGACAGTACATTCGTACACATAAAAAATAAATAAAAAATAAAAAATAAATAAAAAAGTGTTCAACATCATTAATAATTAAGGAAATGCAAATTAAAACCACTCTCAGATATCATCTCACTCCAATATGACATACTGTATTTTTAAGGACTCCGTGCTATAATAAACAGGATTGCTGCTACAACAGGGTCCATAGGAACAACTCAAGACACCAAACTAACGTACTGTATCAAAACATTTTAGTAATCAACTACAAAACAGAATTTTAATGCATTTTTTCAAAGAATGGCAGATATTCTTCACATGCAAACATGCTCCTCTTCTTCATGACATACCATATGTTACATAACAAATGAGCCCCAAATAAAACAGCTTAAAACAAAAAGTATTCTATTGTATTTTGTGTTTCAGTTGCTATGAAATTCTGCAAGGGGCTGGAGAGATGGCTCACAAATTAAGAGCTCTGACTGCTCTTGCAGAGGACCCAGGATCAATTCCCAGCACCCACATGGTGGCTAAGAACCATCTTTAAGCCTCTATAAGCCAGGTGTGGTGGTACATGTCATCAATCCTAGGCAGAGGCAAGCTGATCTCTGTGAATTCAAGGCCAGCCTGGTCTACAAAGTGAGTTCCAGGCCAGCTGGGGCTATAGAGAGATCCTGTCTCAAAAATACAAAAAAAAAAAAAAAAAAAAAAAAAGGAAAAAAAAGAAATTCTGCAAGGATGTACCTGTATGGTTTTCATTTTTAGAGTCTCTCATGTGGCTATCATCAGAAATTAGCTAAAGCTTAAACAGTGAGAACTTGGAGAAATTGAGAAAGCTGGGCTTCTAGCTATAGCCTTTTCTGAGGATTTGGCTTTTGTTTCAGCACACTATGATCCATTAAGGGCTGTCAAGACTTCCAAGACATTTCTCTGGTTACTGAGGATCCTGAACACTTTTTCAGGTGTTTCTTAGCCATTTTCACTTCTTCATTTGAGCACGCTCTGTTCAGGTGCGTAGCTTAGGACCTCTTTTCAATGGGTCACTTGCTCTCAGTCTGTTTTTGAGTACTTCTTATATTCTGGACATTAGTTCTCTGTCAAATGTATGGCTGAAGATTTTTCTTCCACTCTGTGAGTTTCCCATTCACTTCCTTGGTTGTTTCTTTTACTACACAGAAGCTTTGTAGTTTAATGAGGTCCGAATTGTCAATTATTGAGCTTAATTCTTGAGCAACTGATGTACGATTTAGAAGCTCTTTTCTTTACATACATCTTATAGAGTACTGCCCATGTTTTCTTTTAATATGTTCAGCATAATTGGGTTTAAAGCCTTATCAATGGGAGAGAAATCATGGGTGCCACTGCAAACATAGTCATTACACATGGTTGGAGAGAGCACAGATCCTAGAGAAAACTCTATCTCTGTCAAATCTCTAGACAAGTGAAATTTCTCATTGTATACTTAATATGGATCCTTATAATTACAGACAAGTATACCACACCCCACTCATCAAACAAACTACAAAAGTAAAAGATAGAGGCTATAACAGTTTCATAACTGGTCACACACAGTGAATATGTGTCTGAGAGATGCCCAGACCTAAGTGACACATCTACAGTGGAATTGAAACACCTAATGCTAATGTAACAAAGAGGAACACAGATTAGAGAGAAGACTAATACATGCTTCAACTCTCAGCAGTGAAGTTTCCTAATATGATAGCATAGATGCTCACAGAAGGCCACAATTGTCTGAGTTTTGGAGAATGAGAGACTGTAGAATGTGTGTCCCCAGATAGGACTCCTATACTAAACTTTACCCATCCATGGTCCAGAAACCACTGCAAAAGAGGGGAGAAAAGATTGTAAGAAATAGGAAAGATTGTAAGATCCAGCCAGGGTTGGTGCATGAACATAAGGAAACAGGCTTTCAAGCCTCTGGGAACTTGTTCGTATGAACTTGCAACAATGGTGACAGCATGCACAAGACCCATACTGACTCAATCAGACAAAAACCCAGAATAGAACTGGGGAAATGGGAAACCTTAGGAGAGGAACTATTGGCAACCAGTTACTGTGGAGTGAGGAAGAGTTGATCATCTTTAATTAAGAGACTTTAGATGGGGTGAGTGGACTCCAGTGGATGAGCATGCATCGATGCACATCTGAGCGCAAGCACTTGGGGCTTAGGCCTTAGCATATATGATAGAATGCATGAGATCTGCTGGGTGTGGTGGCATACACCTTTAATCCTAGCACTTGGGAGGCAGAGGCAGGTGGATCTTTGTGAGTTCAAGGCCAGCCTGGTCTACAGAGTGAGTTCCAGGACAGCTGGGGCTACAGGGAGACCCTGTCTCGAAAAGACAAAAAAAAAAAAAAAAGAANGCCTTGGAAAAAATATGCCAACCTAAGACGTTCAAATGTCAATGTTTAATTTCATGTGCCATTGGTTTAACCTTCATTCAGCTTCTCTGTTAGCTCATCCATTGAAAGGTGAGTCCTAAAATTTGCTTTATATTTTCTTCGATATTGCCTTATCAATGAAGATATACTGAAAACAGAAGACAATTAGGCAGTTTGATTATTTTACTGGATAATGGGTAATTGCGTGAGCCTTTCCAGCTCGGTACTCTACTATCCATTGCCAGAAAGAACATTTCATCTTCCTCCTAAGCTAAAACGTAGATACACTTATTTAGAAATTAAGACCCAGAAACTTGTCAAGTTTCTAGGAGACTCAGCAAATAATATATTACTTGTCATGTCTTAGTTCATTGAAAGGTAATTTTTGTATGCTTTTTTGTTAAAGGTATTTGTGGGTGGGACTCCGTGTTAACATAATGCAACAAAAGTAATACATCCTGAATTATATACATGGCCTTTATATTATTAGGCAAAATCAGTGAATTAGTGTTTGTTTCCTTTTAAGTTGTGGTTAATTCTGAGTAAGAGAAAATGAGTAAAGCAAGATATCAGCCATATTAGTCAGTAGGAAAGATTATGAACAATAAAAAATAGACTTTTGATGTTTCACAGTAAAACATCAATAGTCATATGTGCATCACAATAGCAATACAACTTTTTATATAACTTTTGAATATTTCCCTTAAATGAATTTTAATTATATCAACTGACTTAGAATAATTGTTTAGCTTACCACTATTTTAACTTATGTATATTAGCTTTAAAAATTGTACATCTCTGTACTTTGCTTAGTAGCATATCCTCACAAACCTCTGAAGCTTGGTTTCTTAATTTATTCACAAACATGGAGAGTAGTTTAAAATCATATGCATAGTCATTTTAAGTCTTCATTTTTTTTCTCAGAATTTCAGCTTATCATTTAAGAAGTCACATGCTGAGTGAGCTGAAAATTCTATTAATTAGTTACACACTAGTAAGTAAGCCTTTAATCCCGATGCCAATTAAATCTATTTATAATTGCACTGGGAGCTGATAAATAATAGGTCATGTCTCCAATTTTCATATGGATACAGATCCATGGTGTTATATATAAAATGTAATTATTTCAGATATATCCAATTTAAGTATTTTCAGTATTTTATTGTTTTTGAAGACATTCTCTTATTTCTTATACTTTTATTGCTGACTGAGTACTCTCAAGAAAGTTGTTTCAATAGTATTTTGTATGAAACAGAGCATGTATGATCAACAGCATATAAATGGCCATGAAATTCTAAATGTGGATCTGAGGAGATGGCTGAGTTGGTAAAGTGTTTGGGGTGCAAATATGAAGACCTGAGTTCTCAGAACTCAATTTCCATGTACAAAGCCTGATTTTGTGATTTGGTGTGTACTCGTAATACCAGCTCTGGGAGGCTTTGATGGCCAGATCTCCGAAGCCTGCTGGCCACCCAATTTAGAGGCATCAGTGATCTCCAGGTTCAGTGAGAGACCCTGCCTATCAAAATAAGGTAGAAAGTAATTAAGGGAGACATCAGATATTGGCCTCTGGCATCTACGTGCATGTACACACATGCACAGATATCCACACACATGAACATATATGCATACACACACCAAAAAAGCAAGTTCTAAATTTGAAGTTCAAAAACATTATTGTGATCACATAATAATTCCCTATATTTCAGTCAGGTTTATATCCTAGAGTTTCTGGGGGTAAAATCTGGCCCAGACCCTAAGTTTACTGGGAAGATCTGAAGAAAGCCTTTATCAGTTAACCACCAGATTTGACTGGTCAATACACCTGAACCTTAAACAGAGATTGCAACCACAGCAAATACATCTTCAGAGAGGGAAGACATTCTGTACTGTTTCCTGATGTCACGACTTTGCTTGGAATTTTGTGAGGTATAGTCTAAAAAACTCATTTCTCTTAAGTTCCTAGGAAATTGTGATTGATGAACTCTACAAGATCACTGTTAATATTTAAATACGGTATAATCAAACTCCCCCAAACAAGAAACAATATCTAAAATGCATAAGCTTCACCTGTTGTATAGAAATTTCCTCTGAGATAATAATAAGACAAAGCTGGGCATAGTGGCACTCGGCTTTAATCCCAGACCTTGGGAGGTGGATCTCTGTGAGAGTGAGACCAACCTCATCTACACAGGGAGTTCCAAGCAGAATGACACTTGGGAGACACTGTAAAAAAGTTAATAAGACATTCTGTCTTGAGGGAAGCTCCTTCAGACTCGGGATATTGTTTTTTTTTTTTTTTTTTTTTTTTTTTTTTTTTTTTTTGGTCTTTTCGAGACAGGGTCTCCCTGTAGCCCCAGCTGTCCTGGAACTCGCTCTGTAGACCAGGCTGGCCTTGAACTCACAAAGATCCGCCTGCCTCTGCCTCCCAAGTGCAAGTATTAAAGGCGTGAGTCACCACGCCCGGCAAGACTCCAGATATTCTTAGGCCGATATATCCCAGCAAGGAGGGAGCTCATTGAACTCAGGAAGTAAATGAGTCAATAGTTTCAGGAAGTTCCTGAAATAGGCAAGATTTAATAGGCCTGTAGCTCAGTACTCATGAATAAGCAGTCAGGACTGACGGGAGACACTCAGACCAGTGCAGCTCCTTAGAAGTGGTTGGAAGCCACTTTGCCTGAAGACGCTCAGACCAGCTGAACTATCTGGAAAAGATATTCTGACCTGTTGAGCTGCCTGCTGGTTGTGTAGTGTGCTCCAGGGCTCTTGAGTTCATGAGCTGTCACTGGGGCTGGGGTGGGTTTTAGGTGATCCAGCTGTCTTTGAGTCATTTCTGCTCCTGCAACTAACCCCATAAAACCCATTGGTTCAAGTTGGACTTTGGTGGTATCCTTACTTTGGTCTGAGGCCAGGTCCTTTTCTGTGTGAGTAGACATTTGCTATGTCTTCCCAAATATGGCGTAGCATATGGGATGAAATTGTTTAGAATACATCCTGACCTTTTATGTGCTTATGTATATGTTGAAGATAGCACAAAATGCCCTTTATTTTACTCATCAATTTAGGGACTTAATTGGCAATTTATAATAACATACGACTCCATAAAATATTAGACCAACTTCTGTGGGTTAATTTAATGAACCAATAATGTAGGGAGATAGATGCCTCCCCAAACAAACTTCTGTACTTTTAGAATGTTTGGTACATAAATATGGGTAGACTTGTCATGATATAAGCAAGCTATTTCTGTTCAAAGCATCAGTTCATCTCAAAGAGCTACTGAAAAAGAAAGTGAACACGTAATACCATGGTTTTTCCTGATTATTGATGCCACTTAGAATAATGCTTTCTTTGGTTTTATTTCATATGGTCAAATTGAGGTAAAACTCATTTATCAATATAAAGAGACATGTTTCAAGACACTGAATCAGGTTTCTAGGCTCTCTCCTCTATCTTTGATGTTTGAACATTTAGTCACCTCTTCTATAAATTCAGACTCTACCTAAGACTCTTATACAAGATTTTTAGTCTGCATGTTTTTTATTATTACCCAAACATTTATCTTCCTAATTAATGATTTTCCAGGTCCTAAGCTTAAGAGAATTCAGTATTTTCTAATTAGCAAGTCATTCTTGAGGTAAGTTTTAATTTTGCTCACAAGATAAATTAATCAGTGTAATACTGCTGCTTCTACCCAAATGATAACACTAATAGATACCTAATAGAAAATAGATTACACTCTCTGACTGGGAGATGGCAAATGCATCCTGATAGAAATCATCATATTTTGTGAGTATTTTTAATCTAATAGGACTATGAATTTGAATTGTGGTGACTTTGCAAATGATGGATTTTACATTATTTTTGCACAGTTGGGATTTTCTTTGGTACTTATAATTGAACCAGCTCATTTGTTATATTTTCATTTTCTCATAGTTGGTGATTATGGATACTGCATTATTCAAAGATGTAAGAATATGTTTTTCAGTCTCTGTTTATATTTGAAATAAAATATTTTGGTAGATTCGGTGATTAGAGTTGAGATATTTCTTGCTGATCAGGATAAAGAAGTCAAATTCAGTACAACTTGGTAAGGCTCTAAATATGAAAACAACTCTGAAGTGTCCTCCAACTCTCACAATATGGAGAAACTGAATGTGGTAGACTAGACCAAGTCTTCCTGTGATGCTGAACAAACAAAATTGTACTGAGTCACCCCTGCATTCATATCAATCTTGCAAAGATTTATTGGAATGACTGGGTGATTATCCATTCAGAACACCTTGTCTTGTGGTTAGATGAAACATTCTTAAGTCCAGGGAACAGTTTCTGATCTCTGAAGAATGAAAAGCTAACAGGTTGAACCAGACCCTTGCCCTTGAATTCACAATGTCCCCATTTCCTAATTGGCTGAGCAAATGAGTTTGGGGAACACAGCATAATGTCCATAGAAAGTTGGATATTTCCCTAAGGTCTACTAATTTATCTCCTTGAGTCTAGGCAAGAGAACCAAACATAGTAGCAGACATATGACTGCATACATCTCCCTTTAAGGTGTCCATGATGTAAATGTCTAGGATGCCATTTAGGAATCTGTCTATATGCCATTAGATGGCTCTCACAGCAGTATTAGTCAGCTTCCATTAAAGCTATACTTTGTGAACAGTTAACTGCCATGTTATGAAATCATTCCCTTCTTTTTTTTTTCCTTCCAGTTTAAGTAACACTGTTAACAAAGACTTTCAAGAATTTCTTACAATAACTTGTTACTGGAGTTTTCAAATTAATTTTCTCAGAGTGAAAAATTTTATCTTAGAGATAAAACATTGGTCTAAGGAATGAAACTCATTCTTTTTCCCCAAGTCTTATTGAGTTTGGATACATTTCATACAATAGATTTTAATCAAATTCAGACCTGTCCCCCTTCTCAACCCCTCATAGCCCCCTCCCCACCAAGTTTCATGTATTCTGTCATATATGTTAAATCTATCTGGTCAAGTATTTGTACCCAAATGTCCCTTGATGGAAGTTCAGCCACTGGAGTCTGGTCAACATATCTCCAGTTCCTCCCTTAAAGAAGATATATTCTCCTTCGCACCACGGTAATCATATGCCAATAGTTCCTTGGCTAGGGTTGAGGCATGCTGCCCATTTCCCCTATTCTATGCTGGGTTTCTGTCTGATTAAAACAGAACAAGAGGAAATTCTTACTCTTTGGAAAGTGTGGTCACTAAAATAAAAAGTTAAACCAAACAGTAAAACCATATGTGCTGACACTGTGTATTGTTATTACATGAAACGTACTTAGGAAATAAGATAAACACCTTCAACTAATATAATGGTTTCTTAGTTAACAACATGGAAATCCACAAAGGCAAAAATAAAGATTAGAAGCGGTTTAATGGCTTCACTTTTTAAGAAATATGTAATTATCCATCTCTCTGTATAGCTAAAGGAAAATAAATTATCTATACCTGCTCTTATACATATTTCATAGAAAGAACTGAGACTGTAGCTATAATTTTTAATCTACCCTTGAATATTAAGACAGATATTGGAAGGAAAATGTTGCCAAATAAAAGTAGTCCATCAGGATATGTATTTTTCATGATTATGAGTTTTTTCAGCATACATTTACATTTAATTATGTATGTGCTGTGGAATGTATTTCTCTTTCACATAAAATAAATGTTAGTGGAGGTTATATAAATTGTAGGTCTCTATTACACATTCTTAATGATGACTGATTTGCATTATGATATCAGATGATTTTTATCAGGCACAGCTGGCCAAATTCTAAATAGTATGTAGATGCCATTGTCTGATAGATTGAATAGATGAATTATATAAATCCTTAGAGAAGTTACAAGAGGAAAATTCATTTCTTTAATACTTCTAGCTTGCTTTTCATTCAGGACACATTTTCTAAACCTTGCTCTAGTGGTTGTGTATACCAGATAATGTGTCAATGTAATTGGACTTAGAATGTATTTTTAAAGGTTTTTAATTTTTGTGAATTTTATACAACATGTTTTGGTTGTATTTAGATCCTCTCCTGTACCTGCACCCCTCCTTTCTAATCCCCCACACCAAATTTCCACATGCTAATATGTATTATATGATATATATGGTGTTTAAAGGGGTTCTGAATAAAAGCCAGTTGTTTATTAATTTGCTGTACATGCTTATCCATTAACCATGCTCCCAATGAGAAAGTCTGTGGTTTACATGGTGAAAAGAACACTGACCTGCCCACAAGGAGCACTTGAAGGCAAAAGAAAGATAATATTGGCTTTGGGTTTCTTTCAATGGAGATAATATGAAGGAAGTATGAAGTAATTATTCACCTTCCTGAAAACACCTCTGGGAAGCACTGAAAATCTTAGACAATAAGTTAAATGCAAAGACTTTCCAGCAGGGCAGGATAGAAGATCATTGAGCCATAAGGGAAAAGACTGAAATATTCTGATGGCATTTTGGAAACACAGGTTAATGAAGCTCAGTTTTCTAGTCTTTACTAACCAGTGCTTCTTTACTTTTAAACAAATCATGCTTCTCTGGAACAGGTACTGACTATTTCAACTTGCTGGCAGAACGTGCAACTATGGGTATTCTTTAATCATCATCATCCTTAATTTTGTTGGTGTTTTCTTAGTCAGAATTTTATGTATTTTAATCTACTTTAGACTCTCATGGAGTCTATGCCTATGATTTTCAATTTATGTAGTGGATTTCAAGTTCTTTAATAAGCAGTTCCATTGTTTCTACTAGTAACAAGTTTCTTGTTAGAGATTTTTGAGTTGGACAAACCATCCTGAATTTTCTCTAGCTCCTTTTCCCAGGTGGTTCTAACATTGGTCCATCTTTGTCAAAGGGAACAGGAAAGACTAGAAAACCATGGTTCATCTAATAGATAAAGTTTTCAGTTTTATTATCAGTTAAAGTGAGTTTTAAAGTATGTTTCACAATGTAAATTCGAAGAACTCTTTTATAGAAAAAAAGGGAAAAGAAGATCGAGCTTTACAAAAGATTCAGAATAGAACAGGAACTGACCTTTCTCTCTGAAGTTGAGCACTCATAATGCTAGAAGATGTGCACATTGCTACAAGAGACAATCCATGAATGGTACAACCAGTGCCAACCTATAATAACCATGACCAGCTGCCCAGCAAACTACCCCTCCTGGTGTAGTAGAGGAACTCTAGTATGGGGGGTGGTCAACAGTTATCTAACTGGACTTGGAACCCTCTCAATAGGAATGAACTTATGAGAATCACTATGAACTCAGCCAAATGCCCCGGGCTGGAGAGGATATGGAGCTTAGAAAAAAGCCTATCAGAGTCATATCTCTAGACAAATGAAATTTCTTACCATACATTAACTATGAAATCTCATATTTACAGACAAGCATATCATATGACACTCATCAAAAAAGCAAAAGATGGAGGCTGCTGCAGAATCCAACAACTGGTCAGACACAGAACACACACATCTGAAAAAAATCACCTTTCTGAGGAGATACATCTACAATTCAACCTCTACACACAGAATGAGGGGCAGAGAGAAAACAAGCAAGCACACCCTTTAATTCTCACCAGCAATGCCTCTGTACACAGTAGAGTGTGATGCAAACAGAAGGCCACAACTAGTCAAGCTTCAAAGTATGGGAGAGTCCAGAGATTCCCTGGATGGGGCAGCTATATTAAACCTCACCTACCCACAGCCCAGGGGTCATTTCGGAAGAAGAAGGGGCAGAAAGATTGTAAGAGCCAGGGCTGGTGCATGAATGTAGAAAAACAGTGACTTACAATCAACTTTACAGTTGTGGCAATGCAGGCATCAGACACTGGACATATGCCAACTGGGACAAGGTCTCAAAGCAGAGCAAGAGAAATGGGTGTGTGTGTGGGGGGGGGGGTGACTCTGGACTGTGAAATACAAGAGACTGAGTACTGTTGGATGAGGAAGAGTATGTCTTACCTAGGATTCCTGGATATGCTAACTAGACTCCAGCAGATCTATTTGCACAGAAGGACATCTGGGTTTGGGAGATTGACTGAATAGGGCTTAGCTTGGATGTTGTAATAAATAAGTTCTGATCAGAGTTTGGGGCATGGGGGGGGGACTGGGTTTGATTGGGAACCATTATGTGAGTTGCACAATTGCTCAATAAATCTTTTTTTTTTTAATATCCAGGTGTGACACAGCACAAGATTAGCGTGCTCCCTGCTGGCTTTGTGGACTTCACCCTTGTCCTGCAGAATTCCAGCCTACAAAGGACCAGGTGAGGGCTGCCTTCCTGGGGACTTTGGGCACCCCTGTGCCCTGTAGAGGCCTGGTATCTCCCAGGACCTTCCAACCTGCAGGTCCTAGCATGTGACGTGGGTGAAGTTAGCTTTGCTCCACACAGCTGGGCAAGCGGACTTCATCCATGTCCTGCAGAACACCAACCTGCAAAAGACCAGGTGAGGCCTACCTTCCTGGGGTCTTTAAGCACACCTGTGCCCCTTGGAGGCCTGGTATGCCTGGGGCTTTCCAACCTTCCAGCCCCAGCCTGCAACGTGGGCAAAGTTAGCTAAAGTTAGCCATGCACCACACAGCACAAGACCAGCGTGTGCCTCATTGGGCAGGCAGACTTCAACCATGTCCTGCAGAACACCAGCCTGCAAAAGACTAGCCTAGGGTACTGGTGGTACAGAGGATCTAGCTGTGCAGCCAACTTTGAGGCACCAGAACCCAAAGAAACAAACAAATCTACATGCCAAAGACACACACACACACACACACACACACACAAACAAACAAAACAAAACAAAACAAAACATGGGAAAAGCTCATAATAAATCAACACTGAACTGTACCAACCCTACAGAAGTCTCCTACAATGAGATCTCCCTGGAAGGAAACCAAGACATGGACTTTAGAAAAACAATTGTGGACATATTCAAAGAAATTAGAGAACTAAGGGAAGAGAATGAAAAACTCAAGAAGTACCAAGAGGGTGATAAGGACAATCCTTGGAAAGAACTAAGGGGAGAGATTGAAAAACTCAAGAAGGACCTAGAGGGAGATAATGACAAATGTTGGAAAGAACTAAAGGGGAAAAATGCAAAACTCCAGAAGGAAGTGGAAATGCTGAAAAGACCCCAGGCTGAAAGGGAAAAAGAAAATGACCAATGAACCAAGGAGCTACAAGATGAGAATGACAGGCTCCAGAAGGAAGTGGAAACACTAAAGAAATCACAGGAGGAAATGAAAAAGGAAATTGAACATTTATCCAATCAACAGGAAAGGATGGGAAAAAGCCTCAGAAGCAGAATGGAAGAAGCAGAACTGTAGGATAACATGGTCCAACTAGAATGCTCAAGCAAAGATTATGAAAAATTAAAAAAAAAAAAAACCACAAGTGTGGAACAACCAGGAAATGTGGGACACTATGAAAAAAAACAAACCTCATCATAGGGATAGAGGAAGGAAAAGAATCCCAAGAGAACACTATTGACCAGATCTTCAACAGGATAATAGAGGAAAATTTCCCCAAACTGAAAAAAGATAAACCTGTACAAATACAAGAAGCACATAGAACACCAAACAGCCAAGACCAAAAAAGAAATTCTCCATGCCATATAATTATTAAAACACTAGATGCTCAAAACAAAGACAAAATGCTGAAAGCCACAAGAGAAAAACAAGTTACACATAAGGGGAAACCCATCAGAATCATACCTGACTTCTCAGTGCAAACTATGAAAGCTAGAAGAATGTGGATCAAAGTATTCCCAGTACTAAAGGACTTTTGATGCCAACCCAAACTACTATACCCAGCAAAAGTGTCAATCATAGTTGAAGGAGAAAGAAGAATCTTTCATGACATGAAGAAGATGAAAGAATACATGTATAAGAAACCAAAACTTCAGAAAATCCTCAAAGCAATCCAAAGAACAGAGGAAAGAAGCAACTATCTCTAAGCAATTAAAGAAAGAAAGCAACAAAATCATAACAGAGTAAATATAAACCTAGACCAAGAATGCAAACAAAAAATAAGATAAAAAGAAGGAACACACATCTTTCAATAATAGCCTTAAATACTAATGGCCTAAACTCCCCAATCAAAAGGCATAGACTGGGAGAATGGATTAGGAAACTGAACCCTTCCATATGCTGTCTACAAGAAACCCATCTCCCCTTCAAGGACAGACATCACCTTAGAGTGAAAGGATGGAAAAAAATATTCCAAGGAAATGGTACCAAGAAACAAGCTGGAGTGGTTATTCTAATATCAGACAAAATAGATCTCAAAGTAAAATTAATCAGAAGAGACAAAGAGGGCCATTACATCCTTGTCAAGGAACAATGAACCATGAAGACTTCACAATCCTAAATATCTTTGCACCAAACTCTGGTGCACCTAACTTTATAAACACAATGCTGCAGGACATCACACAGATTAATCCTAACACACTAATAGTGGGAGACTTCAACACCCCACTGAGCCCCTTGGATAGATCAATGGGATAAAAAATAAACACAGAGACATCAGAATTGAACAAGACAATACACCAAATGGACCTCACAGACATCTCCAAAATATTCCACCCAAATACCAGAGAACAAGCTTTCTACTCAGCACCTCACAGAACATTCTCCAAAACTGACCATATACTGGGGCACAAAAGGAGCCTCAATAAATACAAAAGGATAGAAATTATTCCATGCATTCTATCATATCATAGTGCAATAAAGCTAAATATGAACCCCAGAATAAATCCAACTAGCTACAAGAACACATGGAGGCTAAACAACACAATCCTGAACAATGAATGGGTCAGGGAAGAAATAAAGAGTGAAATAAAAGTATTCATGGACCTGAACAAAAAAGACAATACAACACAACAAAGCTTGTGGAATACTTTAAAGGCAATCTTGAGAGGGAAATTTATAGCCCTAGGTGCCTACATCAAAAAAACAGAAAGGGAACAAATAAATGACCTAACACTACAGATAAAAACACTTGAGAGACAGCAACAAATGAACTGTAAACCCAACAGACAGGAAGAAATAACAAAAATCAGAGCAGAAATCAATGAATAGAAACAAAGAAAACAATACATAAAATCAACAAATCCAAAAGCTGGTTCTTTGAAAAATAAACAAAATAGACAGACCTCTAGCCCAGTTAACCACAAAAGAGAGAGAGAGAGAAAGCAACTCCAAATCAATAGTATTTGTGATGAAAGGGGAAACATCACAACAGACAAAGAAAAGATCCAGACAATCATATGGGAATACTTCAAAAACCTATACTCCACTAAATTTGAAAACCTAAGAGAAATTGATGAATATCTGAAATTCGGAGAACCAACAAAGCTTAACCAAGAAGAGGTTGACAGTTTAAACAGACCCACAATATTTGAGGAAATTGAAGATGAAATTAAAAATCTCCCAACTAAAAAAAGCCCTGGTGCAGAAGGTTTCATGGCAGAATTCTATAAAACATTTAAAGAGGTTCTACAACCATTGTTACTCAAACTGTTTAGATGGATACAAACAGAGGGAATTCTCCCAAACTCCTTCTACGAAGCCAGCATCACTCTAATATCAAAGCCAGGCAAATATGCAAGCAAAAAAAGAAAGCTATAGACCCATCTCACTAGTGAACGTAGATGAAAAAATTCTCAACTAAATACTTGCAAATCATGTACAGACCCACATCAAAAATATCATCCATCATGATCAAGTTGGATTCATAACAGAGGTGCAGGGATGGTTCAACATACATAAATCAATAAATATCATAAATGGTCTGAAAGACAAAAGCTACATGTTTATCTCAAATGATTCAGGAAAAAGCCTTTGAAAAGATCCAGCATCCCTTCATGTTTAAAGTCCTAGAGGGAATCAGACTGAAGGGAACATTCCTCAACATGATCAAAGCCGTATATTCCAAAACCACTGCCAACATCATCCTAAATGGAGAAAAATTGGAACCATTTCCCTTAAAGGCAGGAACCCGGAAGGGCTGCCCCCTATCACCATTACTCTTCAACATAGTTCTTGAAACACTAGCTAGAGCAATAAGACAAGAGAAGGAAATTAAAGGAGTATGAATCGGAAAAGAAGAAGTTAAACTATCTCTTTTTGCAGATGATATGATAGTTTACCTAAGGGATGCTAAAAACTCCACCAGAAAACTAGAAATGATTAAGAGTTTTAGTAAAGTGTTGGGCTACAAAATTAACCTACAAAAATCAGTAACCTTTCTTTACACCAACAATAAACAAGTGGAGAAGGACTATAAGAAGGCCTTATAAGCTATTCCCCGAATAGCTAAAGTAACCCTGAGTGAAAAATGCAATACAGGGAGATTTCCCTACCACACCTAAAACTATATTACAGGGCCATAGTCATAAAGACAGCTGGGTACTGGAACAAAAACAGACCAGTTGACCAATGGAACAAAATTTTAGATCCAAACTTGAGCTCATACAATTTTCAGACTTTGTAATTACTGCATATGGGTGGAGAGTATGTATCCATATTTTAGAGTAATATAAAATTAATGGAGGAAGATGTGAATTCCTAAACATAAAAAAAGACTGAGAGAAAGGTGCAGGACAGTTATGGCAGAATGCATGATCTGGGATGGAGTGGAGTGGGGTGGGGAGAAGGGAAACTGGAATAAGCCTGAACTGAATTAAAAAATGATGTATGAGGGGCTGGAGAGATGGCCTAGCGGTTAAGAGCGCCAACCGCTCTTGCAGAGGACCCGGGTTCGATCCCCAGCACCCACATGGCGGCCAAGAGCCGTCTGAAACTCCAGTTCCAGGAGAACTCCAGTTCCAGGGGAATCCGAGACCCTCTTCTGACCTCCGCGGCATTGCACGACACGGGTGCACAAACCTGCATGCAGACAGTACATTNAGGAGAACTCCAGTTCCAGGGGAATCCGAGACCCTCTTCTGACCTCCGCGGCATTGCACGACACGGGTGCACAAACCTGCATGCAGACAGTACATTGATATACATACCGAAATAAATTAAAAAAAAAAATTTAAAAAAAAAATGATGTATGAAATAAACAAAACATCAATAAATTTTTTTTTTAATTTGGATATGATTGTTGGGTACTTTGAATAAGAAATGATGTATGAAATATGCTCAATACAAATTAAATATAAAAAATTAAAAAATAAATCTTAAAAAAAGATCCAGGTGTTATATAGCTTTGAAAATGGTGATCCATTTTTCAAAACATATTTGATTTCAGTGTTGCAAGAAGCCTATGACACAACAATATGAATGTACTTAATATTGCTAAGTTGTGTTTGTAAATATGGTTAAAACTGTAGATGACATTACAGTTTTAACACAATGGTGATAAGCAAGTAGCTGCTCAGTGTGTAACTGTTTCAGAGCTATGCTTCTCATATCATTATGGACCTCACAGATTTCTAATGGAGAGTTAAGATAGTTTAGTCCTGTATGATGATTGAATGACAATTACAAAACAAGTGTAATCTACTCCTAAACCATGTAAACTGTAGTTATTTTAATTGTTGGGAACAAAGATTTATATCAGGAAACAGTCATTTAAGATGTTATTAGGGGCTGGAGAACTAGCTAGGTGGTTAAGAGCACTGACTCCTCTTACAGAGGTCTGGGGTTTATTTCTTAGCATCCACATGGCAACAACCATCTACCACTCCAGTTCCAGGGGATCTTACACCCTCTTCTGACCTCCGTGGGCACTGCACACATGGGTGCACTTATGTACATGTAAGCTAAAACAATCACATGAATACAAATAAACAAATAAAAAAACATTAAAAGTTTGCTTGCCTAATGAATAGAGATTTTGTAAGTAAATCACATAAGAAATGAAGTCATGGGAAGAGACTAGATACCATATGAAATTCTAAACTGTCATTTATTGTTTAATTTAATTTATGTGTCATTTAACAATGTCTGCTAAGAGCAACTATAACGTTAATTTTAAAAGATTCATTTAGAATATACTGAATTAATTTTATGATTAAAATGAAATTACTGATTTATTTATTTATTTATTTATTTATTTATTTATTATTTATTTATTTTTTGGTCTTTTCGAGACAGGGTCTCCCTGTAGTCCCAGCTGTCCTGGAACTTACTCTGTAGACCAGGCTGGCCTTGAACTCACAAAGATCCGCCTGTCTCTGCCTCCCAAGTGCTAGGATTAAAGGCGTGCACCACCATGCCTGGCTAAATTACTGTTTTAATACCAAACAGCATTACTACTGTTGATCCCATTAATATCAAGAAGTCTTATCCTTGTAGTATCAAAAGTAACTTATCATTATATCCATTCTGATTGCATAGTCCTGCCACTAGCAACATAAATTAAGGAAACATCGAACACCTAGAAAATAATACATTTCACTTGTTAAAGTATATGGAAATATTCTTAAATAAACACAAATTGTATGATGAACCAAATTTAAGATTGTTAATGAAATGGAAACTAATATATTGATATTATATTATATTGGTATTGCCGTTAATGAGTTTAAAAGAAAATAAATTTCTACAGCATAAGGTCTTATACAAATGTTTGTTTTAGAATTAGATATAATGTTCTAATTTCCAAATCTATATAATAACAAGCTTATAGATTTAAGAGAACGAATATTATAACTGAATGTGAAACATGGGAATTAAACTTAGTGTGACCGTTGGTTTTAATTTGAGCCTGGTGTAAGTCATATTGAACTTTCTCTCTCTCAAAAGCATACTTTAAAACTATACTTCTACATCACAGATGACCTTTTTAAAGAAATTAGATGAAGTAAGATTATTCATAAAAGGGAATAATCAAATCATAAAACAAAATTATATTACGCATGTATGCATACTCTTATTTGATTTAGTAACTGACAAAAGTTGAATCAACAAAATATTCCTCCCAATATAGCTACTGCATTTGAACTGATGAAAGCTGTAAATGTACAATTTAATTTCCCATTTTTTTTTCAGGAGGACAACATGGTTTTCATTTAAATAAGTTTATTAACATTTTGAAGGAAATCCATAGTTCCTCTGGGAAAGCAATAATGTGGAATCCTGAAAACATCTCAGAAACACCTGACAGGATGTGCTTCACAAGAACAGAACAGGCATGATCACATGTATGCTACTTAGCTCAAAACCAAAATATTAAGTGCAATCTGTGAATTGAGATCCTGTGCTTTTAAAGGTTGGTAGCCAAGTTATCAAATATGATGAACCCAGAAGATGCTACAGGGCCCTTATAGATCATATTCCAAAATTTCAGAAATGGTTTCTGGATCTTTAGAACTATTATGTAAGAACAGACCTTAACTCCAAAATCTAGAAAGCGATAAAACTCTGCTTTCCTGCACTTGTGCTAATGTCATAAGGGGTTCAAAATGTTCCCGCTTCTTATGAAAAAAACCCACAAACAACATATGATTATTAAAATCACACCTGCCTGTTTTCCTTGATGAAATTCAAGGTTCAGAAGTATGAGTTCTAGGTATGGAAAGAAGGGATCACCTAGGTGAGAGTGAGTTTGCTGCGTAGAATGAGGAAATACCTGGTCAATGACTCAAAACTCATTATATAGTAAACCAAAGGGCATAAGCTCTTTGTCCTCAGCTTTGCCATAAGCCATAGTATTTCTTATTCCAAAAGTATTTTGAGGATTCAAGATGTGTTTAGGGGAGTCATCTGAACCCAGAGGATATCTAAGCTTCCTTACCTAAAATATCTATGTATGATATCACCTTATTTAGTGAATGTTATAATAAAGCATGGATTATTATATATAGGAGATGAATTCGGTTCTTTTTGTCTTTTTGAGACAGGGTCTCCCTTTAGTCCCAGCTGTCCTAGAACTTGCCCTGTAGACCAGGCTTCCTTCCCTTGAACTCACAGAGATCCTCCTGCCTCTGCATACTGGAATTCAAATTTTTAATCTCAGAATACATATGTGGACCTAGTTTCCTTGTACTGGTAAATTTTATAAATACCTACACTTCTATGATTTTCATTGTGTTAAACATGAACAGCTTAAAATGTACCTATTGCCACCTCTGACACCCAGGAGACAAGTGCTCAGTAGCTGTAGCTGTAATTATTATTGAGCTTCAATTACAAGCACTAATTGATCTGAGTTTGCTAGTGGGACGCCTGATGGGAGTTATTTACACAATAATATAGTCTGGCAGATGGCTAGGCCCTAGTTATCAAAGTCACAAATGAAATAAGAGTATTTCTACCCTTACCATATTTCATTAATAGAGCATGAAGACTTGAAGGTGGATTTACTTCCTCAGAAAAAATCAATTTCCACTTCACTTAACTCTACTAATTATACTACTTACAATTAGTTCCAAACTTAAAGTTAGAGAACAGGCAAAAATTCTAATTGTGCTAGTGGCTGTAGAAAGAAATGTTAGGTTTCAGTTTATGTTTTGTGCTATTGTCATGGCTGTAACACATAAAGAAAACAAACAATTGCGTTGCTCTGTTGGAAATAAGTGTTAGTGCTATGATCAGAAAAAAATGTAGATGCCTTGAGCATTGCATTTACTTATTTTTTTCTCCTTGGACATATGGATAAAAGGAAACCAAACTTAAAGTAATGGTTAAGAAAACCTTAGTGAAGGGCTACAGAGCCAGTAAAGCACTTGCCACATAAGCAAGAGAATCTGAGTTCAATCCCCATGACCCATATGAAGAAGTATCATGACACAGTCCTGTAGTCCTAGTGCTGGGGAAGTAGAAGAAGGCTGATCCCTGATGCTTTCTGGCCAGCCAGCCTAACCTAGTTGAGTTACAGTCCAGTCAGAGAACCTGTCTCAAAAAAACACCAAAAATGAAACAACAAAAAACAGTGGTAGATTCTAAGAAGAGACACTCAAGGTCAATCTGTGATCTTCACATAAATATGCATACACTGCACCTCACATATGTGAACCAAGAGAGAGAGAGAGAGAGAGAGAGAGAGAGAGAGAGTAAGTTTTGGTGAAAACTTGCCTCTCTGAGTTCCACTAGTGGTGAGACCATCCAAAAGTGGAAACCTTTGAGAATTCCTTTTATACATATTTGTTGTGTCAGTTGTATGCAGTGTCTGGGAGATGTTCCCACAATGTCAGTGTGTTTGGAACAAGATATCTCAATCGTCAAAGGACAAAATATAGCTCAATATTTACTTGAGCAATATAGGGTGCAATATTTATTCCAGAAATAAATATTTATTTGAGAGAGGTATAGCATATTTATTTGAGAAAATATTTAAAAATCATTGGACTTCTATTTAATAAAATCAGCTTGCATTTTATTTCAGCTGTATGTTTGCTTTTGTTAAGTATGCTGCAGAACCTTTGGCTATCAAATAAGCCAACTAAATCAATACTGCATAAACTTTCATCTACAACCTTTTTTTATAAATATCACAAAATCTGGGCATATATTAATCTCTTAATCTACAGTAGAAATTACATGCAAAATGAATTTCTTTACAAATTATTTTCAGAAAAATCATTATTTGTAAGAACTGTGTAATTTTCAGGATTCTGGGTCAAAGTTTCTGAGAAGTGGTATATGGTTACTAGATAATTCATTTCTGCTTGGTATCTTATAGACAGAAATTACACACAAAAATTTAAAAATAAAAGCATGTGTGTGTGTGTGTGTGTGTGTGTGTGTGTGTGTGTGTGTGAATGTGAGCTGAGTGAAGGGACTTATTTTTCGATATTAGAATCAGGTCAGTCTAGATGAAATCTATGTCCTGAGATTCATTTGCTATGAGCTTAGAAAACAAGTAAGCTCAAAGCCTTTAGCATAGTTCATAGCACAGAAATGGAGAAGAGTATGCCTTACCTGGGGTTCCTGGATGTGCTGACTGGACTCCAGAAGATCTATTTGGACAGAAGGACATCTGGATTTGGGGGCTTAACTGGATAGGGCTTAGCTTGGATGTTGTAATGAATGAGTTCTGTGGGGGGCAGGGGGGGTGGGGCAAGCATGCAACTGGGATTGATTCCCATTTCTTTCTCCTAGAAGTGCATATTTTGAAGTCAGGTTTTTGCCTACAGTTGTGTGAGTTCCTCTGCTGTTTTCTTATAAATCTAAGTTGGGTTGATAACTTTGTGATTCTTACTGTTCTTGAGGTTTTTACTAGTGTGCTTAACTCTGAAATAGGGTAGGGGTGTGCGTGTGTGTGTGTGTATGTGTGTGTGTGCACATGTGCATGCACTACATAGTTATTTATGTGTGTTATTTATGTCTCTATGTAAGTATGTGTGGTACATGGGATATTGGTCTGTATTTATGGTACATTGTATGTCTGTGCATATGTATTTGTGATACATGTGCTGTTTCTCTGTATGTGTGGTACCAGGCATGTCTATATGTGTATTTGTGTGGTGCCTGGTGATTCTGTGTGCGTATGTGTATTATCAGGCATGTGCATACATAGGGGGAGGTACATGATGCTTCTTTGTGTGTGTATGCCTGATACATGGTGTATCTGTGTGTTGGCAAATGTTTGTGTGGGTTATCAATATCTATGTATACAAAAAATAATAGAAACATTAAAATGATCTTCTCATAAAACACTGTAAGTCTCTGTAATATTTTTCTTTTTAATTTTTCTTTTTTATTGAGCATATGTACAACTCATACATTTGTTTCCAATCAAAACCAGTCCCTCCCATGCCCCAACCTCCCATAAGAACTCATGCATTACAATATCCAAGCTAAGCCCTATCCATCCAAGTTCCCAAACCCAGATGTCCTCTGTGCAAAGAGACCTGCTGGAGTCTAGTCAGCATACCCATGGAATCCTAGGTAAGGCACACTCTTCCTCACCCAACAGTACTCAGTCTCTTGTAGTTCTCAGTCCAGGGCCAGTTCCCCATCTATTTCTTTCTCTTGCTCCACTTTGAGACCTTGTTCCAGTTCTTAGCAATACAACTCTGCACCTTGAGCGAAATAGACACAGCATGTGAAATGCCCTGATTTGGGGTTGGATAGATAGTTCAGGCAAGGACCTGAGTTTGCTCTTCAGAACCCACATACAAAAGGCAGGCCATGGTGGTGTGCTTAGAATCTCAACTCTGAGGATAGGTGGATTGCTGGGATTCACAGGCCAGCCAACTTAGGGTACTTGGAGAGCTTCAGGCTAGTGAGAGACCCTGCCTAATAAAAATGTAGCCATCCAAGGAGCAACTCTCTGGCCTCCATGTGGGCACACAGGTACACCCATAAATATGCACACACATAAAAATTCCCGATTTAATTTTAATTCTCCTTTCTTTTCTTTCTATTCTCTACCTCCCTCTTTTTCTACCTCCTCTTCTTTCTTCCTCCTGCATTATTATCACCATCACCATCATCTTCATCATCATCATCATCATCATCATCATCATCATCATCATCATGTTTGTTTTCAAAAGGTTTTAGGGTTCACAGAGACAGGACTATAATGATAAATCATTTGTGAAACTTCCACTCATATAAAGAAGAGTACACTGGAAAAACACAGAAATGCTTCCCCCAGATCACTTTCAGCTTCCAGCCCACCTCTATCTCTTGCAGACAGCATTTGTGCTTACATTTGTGGTCATTAATGGTCAGTGTTTTTTTTTTTTTTATCTTGCACACATAAAGATTATCTTATAGCATACAAAGCGATTCTTCCATCTTGTATTCTGCCTTAAAAGAATCAGAGTAGGCCCTCTTGGTTTCTTTACTCAACAATGTGTCTTTTTGATCTCATTCATTTTCATCAATGTACCTATTCCAAAGCAGAATATTTTACATTTTATTTCTTTCTTCTACTGTTGATTAATGTTGATGCTGGGGTCTTTTTTTGTCCATTTATAAACTAGAGTCTCTTGATTTTTGTAAATCTATAGAAATGTAGAAAAAATATAGCACTTCAGAATTTGGTAACATTCTTTCTGTTCTCAATTCAAGTTACCAAGGAAGGAAAAATTATATGATACTAACTTAGTAACTGAATAGCTATTAGAAATAATAGCTTGTATATGTGATACTAGTGATGTTTAATGGAGTTTAAGATGCACTAATGTTCAAACATGCCCTGAGCACTTTTAGAATAGACTCAGCTGAAGAAGTGTGGTGATAATCCTGCACTTTCACACCCAAGGTGACTTGATTGCTATCTGAAGGCATTACTCTAACCTCTCAGAACTGATTAAAAGTCTGAAATATCCTCTGAAATTGTTCCATACTTATAAATTCTGAAATGTTATCTTCATAGCCAGAGAAAGTTAAACGAAATTTAACACTAATATTGTGATTACTAGAAGAAAACTTTAACCTGGATGCAAAAGTAATAAAACTGAGCATTGTTTCAGTTTTAGGTGAAATATTGAAATATTTTAAATCAATTTAGAATATAAGGAAAAAATACTATATTTCCTCAGAGAATTCTAGATTAAAATTCCAAATTTGATTTTCTACATTTGCAGAAAGAACAAATATCATCTGTCATATGATTACTTTGTTCTAAACTTCCTCATTAGTTATGATGACAAAAGATATTTAATGATGTATATAACAAGTGGACAGACAGTTGACTTAGCAGTTAAGAGCCTGGGTGCTCTTGCAGATGACCTGGGTTCAGGACCCAGCATCCAAATGTCAGTTAACACTGGTATCCCCAGTTCCAAGATATCTGACACCCTCTTCTTGCTTGAAAGGGCATTGCATGACACAGATACACTTAAGTACATGCAGGCAAAACACTCATAAACATAAAATAAAAAAATAAATATTTTTAAAATACTTATACAACAAAAAAGTTACAGTTCAAGCTAGTGTACATGTACACAGTTTTGTGTGATAGGTATTTCTTCTACCCATCATCAAAATAAATCAACTGAATGTTCAAAAACATTTCTACTACTTTGCATAAAACTAATTATATGATATACTTATCCATCCGCATATTAAACTATTTGAATAAAGGTTTAAATGTTTTTACTGAAGAAATCATTTTAGATTCTACACTGACTCAATGAAAAAACTCAAACCTTGCTGAATTCTTAATCTTTAATTTAGCATTCAAAATACATGAGCACAACCGTGCATTCAAAAAGAAAGCATAGGTCATCAAAGTAACCTTCCAGGGGTTGAAGGAAAAGCTGATTCTTGAAGGGTAAATGTGGGCTGTTGGGTTTTACACACCCTTTTTCCTTTCTCCCACCATCACTGCTCTTCCTTTTTGGGGGATTCAATGCCAGAGTATTGTCCCTGGATTCTTGAAGCTTCCTGGCATAACTGATGTGTTTTCTTCATTCCAAGATATGAATTCAGGCTTCACAAGATTGGTGTGAAAGTCCTGACCTGACTTAGATCCTTGGAATCCTCATAAAGTGGCTTGGGAACTGGCTTTACAAAGTTCACCTTTAATCTCCACATGTGCACTGTGACATGTTCTCCCTCACACGCAATCACAGAGACACACAATGATAACAACAATCCTATTCACATAGTAATTTTATCATCCAAAATGGAAGACTATAACTTTTTAGATCCATGAATATCAAAACTTGATAGTAAAAAGCTTATAGAAAGGTATTTTCTGTTGACCACACCCTTTTAAATAACTAAAAATGTTCCTTTTTCCAAACTGCAGGTTTTCTTAGTGCATTCCGAAGTGCAATAAATAATAAGACTCCATCTGCAAGGTAGTTCTTTAATCAACCCGGAAAACATGTTATTACATCCTGTTGTTATTTACAACAGCTACTTGTAAAATTAATTTTAATTAGTGTCATCACTTATAGATTGATTTGTTCACTTTTTCATTCTAGGCTGGATTATATTAAAACACATCTGCCAATAAATAACAGCACATGAAGCCCGATCTACTCCTACAATCAGTTCTTCCTATTAAGCACTGTCTAGGATATGGCTGACTATGGTAATCATGTCTGGATCCCTTAACATGGAACCATTGACGACTGTGAACTGAGGCAGGTTATGGCTAGCCATCAATGCCATTGACATTCAGGATTGTGGAGAGATAGGATGGATCTGTTTGCCTCATTTAACTTGAGAAACTTTTTAAAAATGTATTTTATCATTATTTGTTACTTTTGTGTATGAGGTTTTTGCCTTTATGCATATAAAGTGCACTGTGTCATGCAGTGCCCATGGAGGTCAGAAGACAGTGTCAGATCTCTGGGAACTGAAGTTATGGGCAGTTAAGCCATCATGTGGGCTCTGGGAATTGAACCCAGGTTCTCCCCAAGAGAACCCAGTGCTCCTAACCACTGAGCCATCTCCCCAGCCCCTAGAAACTTTCTTTTACAACTCAGCGCCAGCCACACCTTCCACTTGTGCACTGCCTCCTCTTGTGCAATGCCTTCCGGCTCTGTTTCACAGCAGCAGACTTCTCTCTGAGATATCTGATATCAAAGTACAACTGGAGAACTGGCCTGTTCTCTCCCATCTCTATTTGGAACAAGTGTGAGTATGCTGGGGTTTCTTGATTCTGCACTTTATTCCTTCTACACTTACACACACACAGGTGTATTTTAATTCCCTGCTGAGAGCGAGTTCTGAGAACCAACTACTCTGTTTATAAATACCCAATTGCTTATTAACTAATTCTACATGATCATACTTCTTCCTAAGATTAACTGTTTTCTTCTAACTCTTAAAAGTTTAATGTTATAAATATTTAGTATCACACTGACAGCATATTTATCTCTCACCGTCGGAACTCCAGCTCACAGTGCCATTGCTGATTAGTACTGAACTGAATGGAGCCTTCAGAATTTCTGAAACACCGTGTTTTTTTAGGGTTAACTAAGGGTTAGTAAGACCTGTCCTACCTTGCTTTGTTTGTATATTAACTACACATTACAGTTAATGTGAAGTGAGCTAATAAGAATATTATTCAGAATCAGGTAAAACAATGCCAAAGAACAGACCTTGCTACACAAAGTGCTCTAATCACCGTGGATTCACTATTGCAGAATAATTAGAATGGAAAAGATGTGACATATTAAATCTTTGTTTTCAGTGTTAGTGAAATCATGGAAATCATTCTTATTTGCCCATTTTCTTCACCTGCTGTGATGTGTGAGACATTTGTCTATTTTATATGTGTCATATATATTATGGGAGAGTAAGAGAAAATATGAGTTTGAATATAAAAAAATGAAGCAGTTCAACACTGCTGTGTTGAAGTTAGCTGAAAAGAATAGTTTTTTACTAATTTCATAATTCTATGTGAATTCCATAGTAGAGCAAAAGGTTCTGTAAACTAAAGGGTTTATAATATAATTTATTCCAGGCCATATCCAGGGCTGCTGTGAAGATTTTTTGCATTGACTGTGTGAAGATTTTTTTTTTCTTTTTGCGGGGAGGAAAGGGTTTGTTTATTCAGCTCACTCCTCCTGGGTTGCAGTTCATCACTGAGGGAGCCCAAGGTAGGAACTCAGGACAGGAACCTGGAGGCAGGAGCTGAAGCACAGGCCATGGAGGAATGCTTCTTACTGGTGTGCTCCCCAGGCCCATGCTCAACCTACCATCTCATATAATACACAACGACCTGCCCAGGGGTGGCACCACCCACAATGGGCCGGGTCCTCCCACATTGCTCAATAATTTTTTTTCACATAAATTTATTTATTTATTTATTTATTTTTAACAAATCTAGACCCATGTTCCCACCCATTTTCCCACCCCGCGAGAGCTCATGCGTTCTGCCAAACATGCTTTTCATCTCTTAGTCTTTCTCAATATTTTCCATGGGGAAGTTGGCTGTTTTGAGCAGAAGTTCACTGTTTCAGTCAGTTCTTTGATGCAGTCTTTTCTGTTGTTGTTGTTGTTGTTTCCAAAATGCATTACACCCAACTGCTTTGTACAAAAGCTCAGGGGGCCCTACACAAGAAATACTTACAACTGGGTAATTTGTTTTGTCGTTTGTTTCTCTGGGACTGTGTTACTTCACTCAGCATGATGTCCTCTAGCTCCAGCCATTTTCCTGCAAAGTTCGTGATGTCGTCTTTCTTTACTGCTGCATAGAACTCCATTGTGTAGATGTACCACATTTTCTCTATCCACTTGTCAGTTGAGGGGCATTTAGGTTGGTTCCAGCTCCTTGCTATTGTGAAGAGAGCTGCAATAAACATGGCCGTGCATGTATCTCTGTGGTGGCGTAAGTCTTGAGGGTACATGCCCAGGAGTGGTATGGCTGGGTCGGGTGGCAAGTTCATTCCAAGTCTTCCAAGGGTTCTCCACACTGCTTTCCATAGTGGCTGTACGAGTTTACATTCCCACCAGCAGTGGATGAGTGTTCCCCTTTCCCCACAACCTCTCCAGCACTTGGTATCATTCGTTTTCTTGATCCTAGCCAGTCTTATTGGAGTAAGATGATATCTTAAAGTGGTTTTCATTTGCATTTCCTTAATGATTAGTGATGTTGAACAGTTCTTGAGGTGTTTCTCAGCCATCTCTAATTCCTCACTTGTGAAGTCTCTGTTCAGTTCTTTGCTCCATCTATTGAGTGGGTCATTTGTTTTCTTTTTTCTTTGTTTTTTGAGTAGTTTATATATTCTGGAAATCAATGCTTTGTCAGATGTATCTGCAGTGAAGGTTTCCTCCCACTCTGTGGGATTTCTCTTCGCTTCCTTGATTGTTTCTTTTGATGTACAGAAGCTTTTGAGTTTGATGAGGTCCCATTTGTCAATTGTCGACCTTAATTCTTGTGCAGCTGCTATCTGATTTAGGAAGTCTTTTCCTACGCCTATGTCTTGTAGTCTGCTGCCAACGTTTTCTTCTAACTGTGTGAAGATTTCTAGTGATATGCAGTGATCTGCATTTGGTTCACTCAGAAAAAAAAAAAACACTGGAGTGTTTAATGAGAGTTTTGTTAAATGAGACAAGTATTAGAAGTCAAATCAGGTGCTGCTTTTGTTGTCAAGTTAGGTCTAGACTTTTGAATTAAATCAATTCTAATCTCCTTGGCTTTTGGATTTCTCATTAATTAATTCATTTATATAAATATTTCATTTATTTTTTGAAAACATTTTTATTATTTTTATTGTATTTCATGTGTATGAGTAATTGTCTGTATGTATGTAAGTGCACCCATGATGCAATGCCTGCAAAAGTCAGAGGAGGACATTGGATCCCCTGGAACTGAAGTTGTAGACAGTTATTAGCTGCCATGCAGGTCCTCTGCAAGAGCAGCCAGTGTTCTTAACTACTGAACCATCTCTCAATCTCTTCATTTATGTAAATAATTTATGTGTATCTGTGTGTATCTGAGTATATATATGTGTACCATATGCATGCGCATGCCAATAAAGGGCAGAAGAGGACATCAAGTTCCCTGGAGCTGGAGATAATAGCTATTCTATGTGGACATTGGGAACCAAACTCCGAACCTCTCAAAGAACAGCAAGTGCTCTTAACCACTGAACCATCTTTCCAGTCCCTTATTTAGTAAATGTTGATGATAATGTCTTGACTTCTGAGTGTATATTGAGTGATCTTATGATGGCAGATGTGCTTGAAAGTACAATATAAGTCTGACCATTTTTATGTTCATCAAAATCACTTTGAATATATGTCAGTGGTGAGGGGCCTCACTCAGATATTCTGGGGATGTGATGCAGTGGTAACTTTTTTCACAAGTTCCCAGACATTGCTGCAGCTCCCAGTTTGGTGCCCAAATTTTGGGAAACATTGTTGGAGACCATTGCAATTGCATAGTTGTTACACGGTTTTGTTTATTCTTGTAATCCAGTGAAATTCCAATTTTCTACTTATTCTGCTCTACTAACTCTATTCTTCCCAATCATCAGTAGTTTGGAAAATTACTTACATAAATTAAGGTGAAATATTTCCTAGCCATACTTTTAATATGTTAAAGTGACAAATTATTTGATCAGCTGTGATATAATGCTTTCAACATTTTAAAGGATGAAAATATTCAAGAAAAATTTTCAGTACTATGCATAATAGAATTGTTATTTAAATCTATGGATCATAAAATACAGTTGAAATACAAAGAAAGTTAATGAGCTTAAATAATAATTGACTCACAATGGTACTAAGTTCTTAAGAAAAGCAGACTTGGATCATGAATTTAAACAATTTCATACATTAATCTACTTGGCCCATTCTACTAATTGGAATGCACACTAACAGCATAGTATGTGACAGACTTGGTGAAAGATTATTTCTTTGCAAGGGTATATTCAATATTCAATTATTTTCTTGTTAATAATTTATCCTGCATAATAGAGAAAACACAGTAAATAACCATCTGTCTCACAAAGCAGCTTTTATATTTACAAATATAACACTGACTCTCAGCAAGAGGCGGGTCGAAAGAAAGGCCATTGCAAGCTAACTGCTTATATTCTGGGGATTTTCTAGACTTCCATTGGTAACACACTTGTTATTCTTAGGTCTTAATCTAGATAAAACAATGGCAACCTAAGGTTGGTCCACAGGGGAAAGAGTAGCAAGACAGGAAAATAAAAGTTTTTTGTATAGACATTTATACAGACAAATAGGTATTTTATTGGTATCACAAAGTTCTACCTAACCTATGAGAAATTGAAATTTTTTTTTGAGACAGGGTCTCCTTATAGCTCCAAATGGCCTGGAACTCACTCTGTAGACCATGCTGGCCTTGAACTCACAGGGATCCCCCTGATTCTTCCTCCTGAGTGCTAGGATTAAAGGCATGCACCACCGCCACCACGCCTGGCTTAAAGATGGGTCTTAGCCTCCATGTGGGTGCTGGGAATCGAACCTCTGCAAGAGCAGGCAGTGCTCTTAACCACTTAGCCATCTCTCCAGCCCTGAGAAATTGCAATTTTTTTAAAGAGCCTTCATTCTTGGAATAAAGAAAGGAACTTCTTTTGAGAGCAACCACTGTGGTTACAGCCAGTGTTACTTAGTTAAGGAAAAAGAGAAGGAAACTTCATGAAAGATGTATCAAAAGGGAGACCCTGCAAGGTCGACATGTTGGTTTTGGAAGGCCAGTGTGTAATGACTACAGTCCTATTTGGGAAAGAAGTAAATAAGTTGAAGAAAGAGTGACAGGAAGTAATAAATATTGCTTTTATGAGCAATGAAATAAAATTTAATTTCTTTGGCTTTTAATTTTTCAATGTTATCTTGGCCTGAAACATATTTTGCAAGAAATGTTGAAACTGCTTCTAATATTGACTTTAACTAATTAATTATGACAATTTAAGGCAACAACTAATGGTGATTATTTTAGAATTTCTAAAAGTTCCATAATCACCATTATTAATCACAGATTAATTGAAATAACCTTCAAGGGGAAGAAAGAATTTTATAAAATTGAGGCATGCAATTCACATTAATTGTATCAATTAAATAATGAAGACCTTTCATATAAAACAGTATCTTAGACTTATTCACATTTTCTGGACTATTTTTTGTGATGGCCTTAATATTTTAATCATCTTCAGTTAAGTATTATTCCTAGTTTAGCAGCAGTTTAGCCATTGTCTTCTAGCTGAACAGCAATAGGTCAGGGTTTGGAATGAGGTCTTAACTAAAGCTGAATGTCTTCCAAACCTGACAATTGAAAAAGAAATGGTTAGCTATTGGCATTTAGGAGGAGAGTCACTTTTCTTTAGTGAATGCTGCATTGGAAAGAGAGAGAGAGAGAGAGAGAGAGAGAGAGAGAGAGAGAGAGAGAGAGAGAGACTACCTAAGTAGAGGCTTGAAAAATACTGCATGAGCATTTCCGACTTTTTCTTTTTGACTTCCATTATCACCATGGGACATATCCAAAGCTCATCTACCATAAGATGAGAGGCCAAAGGGCAGAGCTGCACAGACATCCTATCTTAGACAACTGCAGATGAGCCAACCTCTACCAGCCTACCAGCCAGCTGCACATAAACGAAGAGGTTCAGCCAACGTCCACAGAGACTTGTGAGAAATAACACATGCTTTGTGATAAAGCTGAACAGTTTGAAGTGGTGAGTTACGTAGTAATTAACAAATCAAATCTATGTCATATAGTGACTCAAGCCTATATTAAAGTGGGGACTGAAAGTTTCAATATTGGTGTTTTAGCAGAAAAAGACTCATAAGTTCAGGATGACCTCCTAGGCAGTGTAGAGAAAAGGAGAGGGAGTTACAGACTATACTGCGGCCATAGGGAATTTTCACCTTAATTGTAATTGCTCATAGTGTCTGCATACTCATTTTGTTAGTAAACTTTATTTCAGGAATGTTGTTTAAATGTTTAAATAGTTAGAATGAAATACCCGAATGTTATTTTTCAAAGCATCATTCAAGTGAAAGGAATGTATTTATGGGCAAGCACATATGTTAGATACATAGAAATTATAAAAGAAGTCTTGCCTTTCTCCTTCCTAATGTTTGGAATATTATGGGGTCTGTAAAAAATGCTTAGTTACTGTGGTTTCGATGACCATGAAACTTGATCATGTATCAGATGATGGTTTTCATATACAAAGTAGTGTACAGATACTATTTCACAAACTATTGTGCATACCTGTCCTTTCTTCAAAATATATCAAGAATGCAATCAGGTATTCTGCCTTCTCTGTAGTCACTCTGCTCCAAACCCCATCATCTCTCCTCTAGGTTATCACGTATTCCATATTCCCTCATTCTTCATAGTCTAGTATTAGGAGCAACTCAACCAGTTCTTTTAAAAACATAAGAACATCCAGTGGATTCGTATTTTCTGACAGTAAAGATAGATTGTAGGGTCTACTACCCAACCTCATCTCCTTTCACCTATGCATGCATTCATACTTTTTCTTATTCATTTGTATTATTAGCTCATTGTGTTCGGCTACATTGAAATTCCATGATTTCCTTTGAACCTTGGGTGACATTCTTCAATATTCAGTTTTGTTTTTACTGGTCTTCTCTAATCTCTATGACTTAAATATTACCGTATTAATGAGACCTTCCCCAAACATTTAATGAAATTATCAAATCCCTCTTTGAGCCAGTAACCCACACCTCTAATTGTTTCAAACATACATATTGTTATTTGTTACGTTATGCATTAATGTGCTTTATCATTTAACTCAAACCTAACCAGAGTATCATAATCCTCAGTAGAATGAAAGTATGTGCTTTGAGGTCAGGGTTGGCTCTCTTCTGTTTCATTGCTTCATGCTCTATGCCTAAAACATGGCTTCACTCAAACAATGTACGTCCTAATGATTTAATTAAATGTTTTTGAAATATTAATTTGATTAATTTTCAACAAGTTAAACATCTAGAAAATAGAAATGTCCTGGGATTCTCAAGGAAATATTAAGACACATTTTTTAATGCAAGAAGTATGTTAAGCTCTATTTTCAGGATAATTATCTGTATAAATTTTTCTAAGAAATCCCTTATATTTCCTTCTGAGTGGATTCTCTGGTTTTTCAGATGAAATACATATTATTTATTGGTTGGAAAATTGCAAACTCTTTCTGGGTGAGTTTATAATAAACTAAGATTTTCTTTGGTATGTGATTGTCAAAATCGTGGTACATGTATATAGGATGGAATCATAATCCTCAACCAAAATGATTCGTTCTTAATAGAAATAATGTTAATATACTTTTATGGGATAGTAGTTGTTTTGATTTTAAACAAACCAAGTCATTGTGAAACATTTTCATCATTCAGTAAATCAATCAAAATGAAATTGAAATAATAGCACTGGCTAAACTGCTTGGTGGCAGGTCAAGAATGGTTACTGAAAAATCAGGAGGCTTAAGAAGCTCAGCATTACCTTGTGGTCTAGAAAGAGTAGATATCTCCGGATGGCGTTCAAGGCTCTGACGATGAGATGGCATCTGCACTGCAAGCTGGTAACGAGCTGGTATCCTCATCACTAGCTGGTCTTTGCACCTATCTTTCAGGTTCCAGCTTGATTGAAAAGTTTCCCTCACTGCAGAACACTGCAAATCCAGCTGGTTGGCTTTTCTCTTTCTGCTCCCTGTGGGAAACTTATCCTCATCCTTCAATATTCATTCAAGTGTCTTTTCTTTTAGGAAGCCATAGTTGTGTTTGGAGACCAAAAAACCCTCTTTGGATCACCAAATGTTTTTGGATCATGCATTTAATATTTTGTAATTTTTAAAATATATTCTTTCTTATTTTTATTGTTATGGATATGAATTTATTGCCCAAATGGGTGTAAGTTCACTCATGTTGTGCAGTGCCCATATTCAGAAGAGAGCCTCTGATCCTCTGGAACTGGAGATATGGACAGTTGCTAGCCACCATGCTGGTACTGGGACTTGAACCAGTTAAGAGCCAGTGCTCTTAACTGCTGAGCCATCTCTCCAGCCCCCTATAATGTAATTTTTTTTCCATAGAACTGTGTTAGCCATAAAATACCTAACCATTTCAAGAGGATGACCACCTCTTATATTTCTGATATAATATTGTGGGAACAATTTTTCTGAGGATGCCTTCTGATAAAATATGGATCATTTAACACTATTTCAACTTATTTATCAGGCTTTGGATTCCTCTTGTAACCTAAACATGTAGCTTTAATG
This sequence comes from Rhizomys pruinosus, assembly GCA_009823505.1. Taxonomy (NCBI): domain Eukaryota; kingdom Metazoa; phylum Chordata; class Mammalia; order Rodentia; family Spalacidae; genus Rhizomys; species Rhizomys pruinosus. The sequence continues at coordinate 5,087,075 of VZQC01008945.1, forward strand.
CCTCGTGAACTTTATTAACTTCAACCCAGAATAATGTATGTATGTATGTATGTATGCATGTGTGCATGTTGTAAAAATTCTAAGCACTGCAAGTAGCAAATATTTGTTAACAGACATAGAAAGCAATGGATCATCCCATTTTTGTTGCAAACAAAAGGTGGGGTTGAGTTAATATCATCTGTTTGTAGTTGTTTGTGTTCTTCTAGACCAGTAGGGGTTTAAACCTAATCTTATAATAAGACAAGTTCCTCTTTTCCCATGTGATTCTGGATATATGGTCTCAGTAGAGAGCCTTTGTTCAAGAGCACAGTTCTGGAAGAAATCTGCAAGATGAAGTTTTCAGAACACTTTGGGCCCCATTCTTTTTTTTTTTTTTTTTAATTTAAAAATGTTTATTTTCAGTCAAATTTAGTGGCACATGCCTTTAATCCCAGCATCTAGAAGGCTAAACAAGCCCGCAGGAGTTGCACAGTGAAACCATGTCTCAAAAATTGTTTTATTTTATTTTATTTTATTTTTTTATTGATGTTTTGTGATTGAAATGGATGCTAAGGGGTTGGAGAGATGGCTCAGTGGTAAAAAGCACTGGCTGCTCTTGCAGAGAACCCTGTTTCTAATCCCAGCACTCAACTGGCAGCTAACAACTGTCTATAACTCCAATTCCAGAGAGCATCCAGCACCCTCTTCTGACCTCCAACAGCATTTCATGACACAGACACACTTATATGAATGTAGTTAATACACTGATATCCATAGAAATCTAAAAATATAAATAAAACATTATTTTATGGAAATGGGTGCTAATAGGCATGCTGTTTTTGTTCAGACATGGCCATAATGTGTCATCACACCAGCCCATACTATTAGAATAAATATTTAACTTGAATATTTTCAACACTGTAATTAGAAAATTGCATTTTATTGTAATAAATATATTACACATATAATTACATATTTTATTATGTAAAAGATACTCCTGTATGTTTTAGTGAAAGAGAATAATTTTATGTACTTCATTTTTATTTATTTATCCTTGGATTTTTTTTTTTTTACAGTGTCTCCCTGTAGCCTGAGCTGGCCTTCTAACTTACTATGTAGACCAGGCTGGCATTGAGATCAACCTGTCTCTGCCACCAGAGTGTTGGGATTAAAGGTGTGTACAACCAACCCTGGCAATGTTATATACTTTAGATGCTATTTTCAAAATAATTCTTATTCCTTTAAAATTTACTATTAAATAATTGTCACTTAAGCTAATCAAACATTGCATTCTATTCTGTTGTATTTTATTGTTATGAAGCAATTATCTGACCTAACATTAGAGTATCATTTAAAAAAATTTTGTCTAGGTTTATTATTACAAATTTGATTTTGTTTATGTACTATATGTATTCAAAAACAACTTGAGAAGTGAACTTACTAGAATAAAATATTGCAGAGAGCCTACACGGGAAAATTACTATTCTGCTAAAATAAATCTCATAATAACATAGTATTCATTATTATAATGGATACTTCAGTGAGTGCTTCAATTTCAGCACTTTGCCAATGACCTGTGTGCTCCAAGCCTTTCTCAAGAGCTTTCAGTTTTTTGAGTAAAGACTAAACATGGATTACCTCCCAGTGAGATAAACTCCCCCAGGAAGAACCAAATGATCAAAAATAGTTCATAATCATGGTAATCTTTTATGATGCAGATGTTTGTGATTACCACAGGCTTCTGGAACATATTTCATACTTATAAATTGAATGTAAAAAACATTTGATATTACCCATCAAAACTAAGTGAATGCCATTTTCCATTTTTTTGTTTGTTTTGGACAAAGAACTGTTTTTATCAAATGACTAAAAACTGAATAATGCCATTCAGGCTCTCTTTTTGGTCCAAAGAAATAGTATTCTTCTGTAGTTGAATTTTGGAATCATCCAAGGAGCATTACATTCTAAGCCCCCACGTGCAAAGGCTGATGATTAATAGAGATGAGCCATATCCTCTAGGCTTTTGGTGTAAGATTCCCAGTAACACTAGTGTGCTATGGATGAAGAATTTGTGGTTTGATAATCCTAGGATGGACTTGCTAAAATTATATTACTTTGCTTGCCAGGTTAGTCATATAACTTGGTTAAGAATGGATGATGTTTCTGATCAGTAAGTATTCACCTGGTAACCTCTGTAATACATGTCACAAAAAGTATTTTCCCTGGGAAAATCTGACATAAAATTTGTATATAGGTGGAATGTATATATTCATATTTTAGAGTAATATAAAATTAAAGGGAAAAATGTGAACTCCTAAACATAATATTGGAGTTAACATACAGTTTATTCCTGGAGGACATAATTCTGGTACATATATGGTGTTTATATTGGCATATTTTGGAACAATATAATAGGGAGGAAACCACAACAACATAAGGACTTGGTCAAAGAACAGACTTATATAGTTAAATTCTGCCTAGTACTGAAAATAATATATAACACATACACAAATGTGTCCAGGTTTTCTTTAATAAAAGAATGAAAATACTATGGTAAAAAAATTCTGTCCAAAGCAATAAACTTTGCAGAGAAAAACTTTGAAAAGACTGAGAGAAAGATGTAGGACATGTATAGCAGAATGCATGATCTGGGATGGGGTGGGGGGAAGGGAAAAGGGAATATGTCTAAATTGAACTGAAAAATGATGTTTGAAATACCCAAAACATCAATAAAAGTATTATAACAAAAAGGAAATGTCACTTAAAACAAGAAGCATGTACTTGGGTCTTATGTGTTCACAGGTTGGGTGATAAACTTTTTAGCTGAAATTTTCATGTTATTATTTGACTGAAATGGATCATAAGAATTTGTGTAAATGGCTAAACTATGTCTGGTTCAAATAAGTCATCTGTTATACCATACTGAGCTAAAGAATAGCAAGAAAACTACTTTTCTACATATTTTGATGCCTTAGTTGATAGATAATCACAACTATTTAAATATTTAAAATTCTTTTATTTATATGCACACGTGCATATCATGGAAGAGTGTGAAAGTCACCATGTGTGGGTCCTACAGATTGAACTCAGGTTGTCAGCTCAGCATGTCACTGGGCTATCATATATCTCAGCTGTTTTCTAAGAGAGATAGAGTGGCACATCACTCATAGTCAACCTTACTTCCAAATGAGAATGGATGGTGCAAGTCACATATTCTTCTTTAAGAGGATTACTCAGATTCTTCCAAAGTTTTTAATGTGTTTTTCTTTAAATAACACTTTATTTTGTATTTAATTTATGTATTATTAATTAAGGTATATGTGTGTTTTGCCTGCATGTATATAAATGCACTCATGCATGATGTGCCTATGTAGGTCAGAAGAGGCTGTTGGAACCCCTGGAATTAAAGTTTGGGATGGTTGTTAGCTGACATGTGGGTGATGGTAACCCAACCTTGGTCCTCTGCAAGAGTCGTCAGTGCTCTTAACCACTAAGCCATCTCTCCAGCCCCCCAAACAACAGTTTTTAAAAATCTAAAGCAATTCTTAAATAGCGCTGGAGGATTTTGTAACCTGACTAGCATTCCCAGATGAAAAACCATGGCATCCCACTCATCAAAACCAAAGCAATAAGAAAAATGCACACTAATAAGCACTAAATTTCATAAGTGCTCAAGTGAAAACACTAAAGTGGTATAAAGCAAATGCTGAATAAATATATTCAAAAGAAACAAATATATAATTTTGAGTACTTTCTCTCTTGTAGAAAAGAAAGCTAAAAGAAGAACAAAGTGAACCATTACCAGTATCTGTTACTTACAGTGGGACATCTTGCTTTAAATACTACATGAGAGTTTTGAATGCTAAATATTTCTGAAATATAATACTTCCTTGTGTAAGAAAACTTGCCACATACAGTAATTTATTTTAATAGTGCTATGTACATTACAGTGATCATATACTTAAAATAGGAAGAATTGTTTTCTAAGGACTTGAAGACTTGAATGGAATACACTGTCTAACCCAACAGTGTTTTTACAGATACTCTCTGCCTGAAATCAAAGAGCTACTGTCACAGAGGAAGCCCTCAATAAATGGTCTTTTATTTCTCTTTCTTCTTTTTTTAATACTTTTAAATTTTTATATATTTTTTATGTGTATGAATGTACTGTCTGCATGCAGGTTTGTGCACCTGTGTCATGCAATGCCACGGAGGTCAGAAGAGGGTGTCGGATTCCCCTGAAATTGGAGTTCTCCTGGAATTGTAATTACAGACGGTTCTCAGCCAAGATGCAGGTGCTGGGGATCGAACCCGGGTTCTCTGCAAGAGCAGTTGGTGCTCTTAACTACTAGGCCATCTCTCCAGCCCTTCTCTTTCTTCTTATTGATAGTTATCAGAAAGTATAAAATCAACAAAAATTTATGTAACATTCCATAACCATCAGGAAATTGTCTTCAACCATCAGGAAATTGTCTTCAGCCATCAGAAGCAGGCATTCACAATAATTTATAGATAGTACATAAAATTTTCAAAAGTACTGCAGTTAATACTTAATTGATCATTTGTTTCTGTTTTACTTTATATATTTTATAAATAATATATAGTATAACTAATATTTAAAACCTTTCAGCTTTCACTAAAGATTATATTTTAACCAAAGATTTGAAAACCTTATAAGCTGAGATATAAAATGAAAACACCCTGATTATTCTGATGTTGAATTTAAATATTGATTTAATATATGAGACTCTTGACATTTCTAAATGCCCAATTATGAATATCATAATTATATCTAATTACTCTTATAAAATGCAGTGAGGTTTAAATTTAAGTGATATTTTTGGATCCCTAATTATTTCATAAATAGTAAACCAAAATAAAACGGTTATTTTTTAACAAACACCATAGCTTCATTTCTACTTCTTTCCATCACTAAGGATGGTATTTAATTTTTTAAGGTTCCAAGGGAATTTCTCACCAAACACTTAAACATGCTTAGAGAAGTTCATGCTAAATTACACAGGGATGGAGACACAGGGTCAGATAAGCACAGATGTCCATGAGTCACCCTCACACTCTGTTCTCCCAGTCTGCTCCACACTAAGTGCTCAATGGGTTTACAAATGTTTCCATGACTTCATGTTCATGGTCATTTGTGAAACTGCAGATGTCGTATCTGTATATTCCAAAGTTGTATAGTGTTTAAGAGCAAACCAAACCACATTATTCCTCAACATGTATTAAAGTAAAACTCCCACAGTATCAATGTCTTGTTCTGCTCAGAGCCCTAATCCTCTCTTTTGTCAGTTGAGTGCAGACTGATGTTTTGATCTTCTTGGCAGCTGCAGGGTGAGGCAGGTATAGCAGGGCAATGACAGACAACCAGATTAAAGACAGCTGGAAGGCATAGGGTAGGACTGGAGTTCCTGGCACTCTTGTCAAATCTCTCTCAGATTGGCATAAAGTCAGGGCCTCAAAGCCTATGCTCTTTTCTCCATTGCTTCTGTCCCACCCAGACAATTCATCACAAAAGATTGGCTATAGCAGCAGATATGAGAATCTAGATCTCTTGTGCTACACATGAAAGAGGCTTGAAAAGTGTAAACCAATTCTTCCTTATTTTAAATATGGAGTATTATATAATGTGCATGCTTAGATGAAATTACATATTTACTTAAAAATATACATTTTCATTTAAATTACTGTAAGTATCAAATGTATCATACAAATAAATAAAAGGTCTTTAAGGGTATTAAGTTTTTTTATTCTTTTTTTTTCATTTTTTAACAATAAGTAATAATTTATGAATACAAGCATCCTTCATGTAAAACCAATTTGCAAGCAGCTGTGCCCAAACCCACAGAGCCCAAGGGTCCCACCATCCAGCTGGGGGTGGGGCTTGTATGTTGAATCAAGTTGATCAAATAAGTGTCCAGACTATATTGCTGTAGTTTCACCATTTATCCCAATCACAGCCCTTACATTCTACCACGCCCCTTCTTCCGCAGATTGTTCCTTAGGCTTAGAAAAGGGGCACAGGTGGATGAGAAGCAAAACAGTCTACTTTCTCTGGAGCTGTTGTTTTGGACTGGTAAATTCTGGCTGTTTCCTTTCATGGGCTGACAGTTTATCCAGGAATAACCTTTCAATCCTACTAATGAAGCACAAGCCTCAGGTGCATTACCGTTTTTTTTTTTTTTTCCAATGAGGAAATACTTTATTCTTTGAATTAATTTTGTAGCTCACAATGCTTTATGCATTGGCACAATCTCTAGAAACAAGTATGGGCATGATGCTCAGTAGTACATTTGAGTCAGAAAAATATCAAAGCAATCGTAACATCCCTGGTCCTAAACTAAAATTCTGCTGTGACCTGATCTCTGGGTAGACAGGAGATGGTCCTCATGTAATTTACAATACGTGCACAATGTCCCGTAGGAAATTATGAGTGTTTGCTTGAGGAAGAACACAGTGATATTTTCATAGAATATATTGTCATTCTCACACAGCTCTGTAGTGCATTCTAGGGCCTACATGCTGTTTCCAAAAGCTGTTATTGTTGTTTTTTTTTCAAAGCAGGTTGCTGTAGAGAAAGATGAATGGGTATTTGCTAACATGCAAATAAAGATAGACACTCTTTGACAGTTTAGCAACTTTTTCTGCAGGGGTTTTTTTGGGAAATCTACATTATTTTAGTCCAGCAAGTATAAATGCCAGTTAATTATTTAAAATCTAATGTATAGTAAATGTAGGATATATTTTACTTGGTTGCTGAAACTTAGCCTTGTGTAGTTAATCTTCTCATTCTTTATCAGGAAGGATAAGTTCCGTTTTTATCAGAACCTTTAAACCAATGTTGTTTAATATACACATATTTACTTCTTCTAAGTCCTAAAACACCATGTAACCTGTAGACAGAGTCTGGGAAAAATTGGATACTTGTTGAACTCACGTCAGTTAAATATACATTAATCGAATATACGCCCGTGTCCCTCTCCCGCCCCTCCCACCCCTCCCGATTCACCATTTCAGTCAGTTTTCTGATGCAGTCTTTCTGTTGTTCTTTTAATATTCATCCCTCTCCACTGCTCCGGAGGAGGGCTCAAAAGCACTCCAAAGTGGTTACAAATTACCATGGCTCCTTCATAAAGAAGTCGCGTGGTATATCCTCAGCTATGCCCAGGCATTCCATTTTCCTCCACTCACGTGACTTCTTCATAAAGTCATTGCCATGTTTGGATGAGGTGTCACCCACAGGGGCCAAGTATCTGAACACTTGGTGGCACTGTTTGGGGTGGATGAAGAGCTGCAGCCCTGCTGAAGGAAGGGAGTGGGCTTTGAGCGTTCATGCCACATCTCATTTCCAGTGTTGCTCTTTTTTTTTTTTTTTTTTTTAATTTTTTTTTTTTTTTTTTTTTTTTTTTTTTTTTTTATCAATGTACTGTCTGCATGCAGGTCTGTGCACCCATGTCGTGCAATGCCGTGGAGGTCAGAAGAGGGTCTCGGATTCCCCTGGAGCTGGAGTTCTCCTGGAATTGGAGTTTCAGACGGCTCTCGGCCGCTATGTGGGTGCTGGGGATCGAACCCGGGTCCTCTGTAAGAGTGGTCAGCGCTCCTAACCGCTAGGCCATCTCTCCAGCCCCCCCCCCAATGTTGCTCTTACAGCTTTCTGTACCTGATTAAAGACGGAGCCTCAGTTTTCTGCCCCACCGCCCTCAGACTATGCCTTTCCACTGTGATGGACTCTTATCTCTCTGGAACCCTAAGCCCAATAAACACTTCTTTCCAGGTCATGATGTTTTAACATAGCAACAGAAATGCAACTAATACAGTAGAAATGCAACTAATACAGTAGTTCTCACCAGTCCCATTGGTTACATCTTAGAGCTTTAGAGACTCTAAATAGATGTGGAACATAAACAAAAGTGAGGCCTATTCTTTAGCATGTGGGAAGTGTGCATAGCCTTGAGAGCTTATTCAGCTCTACCATGATGCCTCAGTTTTTCAAAGCATTCTTAGGGATGTTGAAACAAATGCTCATAAAACATATTTACATTTGCGAGCCATGATTTGAAGCTAGTCTTATGGCTAGGGAACTGGCTTTTGGAGCAGCATTCTGTTGAAAGCACAGGTGTAGCCGTCAGGGACAGTCACTTCTGTGCTCATAAATATGTAGAGCCCTTTCTTTAATTTTATAGCTTCTTTTTCTTTTTCTTTCTCCCCAAGTCAATTAAAATGCAAACAGGAGGTTTGATAAGGGGCCGCTAGACAAGTGAGGCATGGGATAGCACTAAAATATGACTGTCTAATGTATGCAGACTAATAGGAATAATTGGATTTTTAAAGTCTAAGCATTGCATGCCTTACCCTTTATCTCCCATTAAATCAATTGGTGCCCTGCTCTTTTTATATCTAAAATGTTAACCTTTATGAATTTTTAATAACTAAAACTTTGTAACACTTTCATTAAAATGTTAGATTGTGTTAAGTCTGCCACTTGGCTTTTTATAAATCAATGTTCCTTATCTGAAATAATGGATTTTAGTGTCTGATGGAAGTTTGTATTTGTTAATCTATGAAATGGTGATGGTAAAAACGACCCTATAACTTAGCATTAACTTAATCATACTTTTAGATACCCATTGCCCAGACAGGGCACCAATAAAGCATTTTCATTATATTCTCATTTGTCTTCAATGGGTTATCTTAGCTAATATGTGATGGTTTATATTGATTGTCAACTTGACAGGTTGTAGACCCACTTTGGAGACAAATCTCTTGACCTGTCTGTGAGGAATTTTCAAGACTAGGTTAATTATGGTGGAAAGACTCCCCCTAAATGTGATGGCGTCATTCCATCACTGTGGTCCTAGACTGCATCCAAACGGGAAAGCTACCCGACTGTGAGCTTTCGTAACCCTCTGCTTCTTTCTGTAATACCATATGACCAGCAACCAAGCTGGATTATATTTTGGAACTGGGAAATCAGACAAGCAACTAAAACCCCATGAAACAAGTTCAAACTGTATGTAACATTTTTAAATGTTTATTGCTGATAATAATTCAGAACATTCCAAGTTTTAGGTATGCCTGCCTTTATGTTATATGAATTTTAAAAAATCATTTGAGTCAGGGGTGTGGGGCCTTGCCTTTAATCCTAGCACTCTTGTGGCAGAGGCCAGTGGGTCCTTTGCAGGAGCAGTCAGTGCTTTTAAGTGGTAATCCATCTCTCCAGGCCCCATCTCATGCTCTTTATCCCAATCAATACTTATTTCCACAATGTTTCTTATTACAGCAGCACTGAAAGTCAGGGGCCTGATCTCCTGATGGAAGCAGCAATGCTTGGGTCTGTGTTCTGGGATGTTCCCCTCCTCTGCCTTCTAAATTCTTTCTATCTCCATTGAATTTAATAACCTAAGTAGATTTGACACATTAGCATTAATATCAAGAAACTTCACTGCTTAACTATCTTGGTAGCTTGTGTCAACCTCAATTACTTCTGCTATTCTGTCAATTTAAATAATAAATTTTAACTAATTTTATTGTTTGGAAACAATGGATTCCAATTCCTATCTCCAAGACTTCACATACAGTTGTTCATCTAAAGTGGCCTTTCCTTAACTTTTTGCAGTTTAAAAACTAATTTATATCTTGCAGAAATGATGCAAAATATTATTGGGAACCAAGCAAGGAAAACTTTTGAATAGACTACTTCTAGCCTAGAGAATGAGAAAGGTAGGATTTATGCAAAAAATGGGGATAACAAACAATGGAGAGAAACTGAGGTTACTAAGGACACAGAAGTAGGTCGCTGTAGGTGGAAGGAACAGATTGCAAAACCAGAGTCCAGAGAAGGCTCAGCAAGAAAAGTACTGTTATTATACAAGCATAGTGCTAAGTTCTAAAGGAATATTTTTCCGGGACTTTATGCTTATTCATTTATTTAGTTAATTTATTCAGCAATTATGCTGTCATAAAATTAATCCAGCCACAGCTAGTTCTTGGCCCAGTTAATAGTAAGAGACCTATGGATTAGTCCTTAAATCCCTCCCTCCAAAAAGTTACTCCCATAATAGTCATGTCACTAGTACATAAACAGGTGTATCTTGCCAGGCCAGTCATTATTGTAGGTCACAGCATCCATAGCTGGATAAGACTGTTCATTTCTTTCTGCCCCCACTAGCATGCTTAACATCTTCTAGCACTATAACAGCTAGCCAGTAGGGATGAAACTTCCAGATAAGTACCAGCTTGATTTTTCTATATCTTATGACTCAAGCATGTGGTCATTTTTAGCAATAGGATCATACCATAAAGTTCTGGAGGGTAACAAGAGCAATGGCAATAGCCTGTATTGTTTGGGGGTCAATGGAACAAGTGGCAGAAACCTGGTGCCAGGCTTGTTATTTGATAGCTTGTGGGATAGGCATTATCCTCCTCTTTAGGGTATGTGGTGGTTTGAATGAGTGTCCCCCATAGGCTCTAGGTATTCAGATGTTTGTCTCCAGTTGGTGGTGCTGTTTTTGGAGGTCTTAGAAGGTGTGGCCATGCTGGGGGAAGTGTGTCACTGGGGGCGGGCTTAGTGAGCTTAACAAGCCTCGTGCTCTACAGTTGCTTCCTCTTTGCTTCCTGTGCTCTTTGCGAGATGTGACCCTCGGTTTGCTGCTCCAGATCCAGCCACCATGCCTTCCGCCACAATGGACTAATTCCCTGGAACCGCCAATTGTAAGCTCAAATAAACTCTTCCTTTTATAAGTTCCTTGGTCTGGTGTTTTATCACAGCAACAGAAAACTGACTAATACAGTTATTGGTACCAGAGAGTGGGCTGTTGGCTGTGAAGAACCTGACCATGTGTATGTTTGGAGAAGTGTGGAAGACTTTGGAACTTTGGGCTGGAAAGGCTGTTGACTATTATAAGCAGAGCTTAAAGGGCCATTCTAGTGGAGGCCTGGAAGAAAGCATGGCTGCAAAAGATGTGGTTCCAGGGGAAAATAAAGACTTAGGCAGCAACCGGGATATTTTGATAAAGAGTCTGGCAGCAGTTTGCCCACAGCCCAGATGCTTGCCTGATGCTAAGTTGAAAAGCAGTGGACTGATGTCTTTGGCGGAGGATATTTCAAGACAGCCTAATGTAGAAATGGTGGCATGGCTTTTAATGGTGAATATTATACAGATCTACAGTGAAAAAGAGCAGATGGAGCAGAAAGAAATGCAAAATGTACAGTTTGGCTCTGATAACTGCACTAGGAAGATTAAAGGTGGGGCCAAGGCATGTGAAGGAGAGGTTGGATCTGAAAACTGCACTAGGAAGATTAAAGGTGGGGCCAAGGCATGTGAAGGAGAGGTTGGATCTGAAAACTGCACTAGGAAGATTAAAGGTGGGGCCAAGGCTTGTGAAGGAGAGTTTCCTTTTGATAAGGAGTTTAAAGTGATTAAGGAAGGGCTTCGAGATTTACAAGTAAACAAAAGAATCAGTACCTTCAGGGCAAGACCACACCCAGCTAATCCTCCAGCAAGTCCAGGGCAGAGAAAAGTAGCAAATGTGGTTGAAATGGGCCAGGGTCTGGCCCGAACTTGCAGCCAGATTCGGCAATTTCATTCACGTGGTGCTGGCTTTAGAGACATGAAGTTTGCAAGAGTGAAGGGGTCATCAGCTCTTCCTCCACGGTTTCAGAGAGCCAAAGAGGCCAGGAAGAGTACAGCAGGGGTGTCCCTGAATAAAGAAGGCCGTGATAGGCCACTGCGTGAAGCTGTGAGTATGAAGCCTGGTTGGCAGCGGAGACCCCAAGAAGACTTTCGAGATGCCAGACCTGTGAGATATTTGCCAAGGAGAGCTGCATACGGGGAGTGGTACCAGCCTAAGAAAGAGATGTATGTTGCAAGCAAAGCTGGAAGAGCTGAGCCGTGTAAGCCCTTTGGAAGTCAAGTCCCAGAAGTCGCATGTGGAGCTACAGGACTTGGCGTTTGCCCTGCTGGTTTTCGGTCTTGTTTTGGTCCAGTATTTCCTCACTATGCCTCTATTCCTCCCTTTTGGAATGGGAATGTGTATTCGGTTCCACTGTACATTGGGAGTATGTAATTTGCCTTTTGATTTTACAGGAGCTTACAGTTAAGAGATTGGCCTGAGTCTCAGAAGAGACTTTGGACTGTGGACTTTTGAATGACATTGAAACTGGTAAAGACTATGGGGACTTTTAAGGTTGGACTAAATGCATTTTGCATTTTATATGGTCAGGAGCCTATGGGGGCCAGGGAGTGGAATGTGGTGGTTTGAATGAGTGTCCCCCATAGGCTCTAGGTATTCAGATGTTTGTCTCCAGTTGGTGGTGCTGTTTTTGGAGGTCTTAGAAGGTGTGGCCATGCTGGGGGAAGTGTGTCACTGGGGGCGGGCTTAGTGAGCTTAACAAGCCTCGTGCTCTACAGTTGCTTCCTCTTTGCTTCCTGTGCTCTTTGTGAGATGTGACCCTCGGTTTGCTGCTCCAGATCCAGCCACCATGCCTTCCGCCACAATGGACTAATTCCCTGGAACCGCCAATTGTAAGCTCAAATAAACTCTTCCTTTTATAAGTTCCTTGGTCTGGTGTTTTATCACAGCAACAGAAAACTGACTAATACAGGGTAACTCCATTAAACTCTGATTCTCTCTCTCTCTCTCTCTCTCTCTCTCTCTCTCTCTCTCTCACACACACACACACACACACACACACACAGGCAAGGTGAGAGCCTATGTTAAGTGAACATAGTATCAACTGCAATGTAAATACTTCTCTTTGTATCTACAGATTAGTCCAACTCTGAACATTCACCAGAGAAGCCTCTTTTTGTAGTACATGATGATTAATACAAGATTCACAACTGGTCAAAGTGCAGAGAATAAGAAATGGTACAGTATTCAGCCCTACATGGAACATCATACTTCCTCCTCCCAAATCTCAGGGATCATCAGAGATTGAGGAGAGTGCTGAGAAACTGTTTTGCAGACATGACAGGGCCACGTGTGCGCACACACATGCACATGAATTCACTCACTGTAGCCATGCCTGCCTGCATGCACAAGGTCTGCACAAAAGCAAGCCAACCAAAATTCCAGCATGGATATAGGAAAAGTCAGTTTCCTCCAGGGATGTCACCGCTGCTAAGGTGCTCATGCTCTGTTCAATGTGTATACCTCCAGGCACATACTTGCAGCACGAAGCTGACTTGGTGTGTTAAAAAAGAATATGTGAAGGTGGGAGAGAAAAGTGATGGGGGTAAGGTTGGGAGGAGTTGGAAGGAACAGCAAGTGGAATTGATCACAGCACATTATATACATGCATGAAATTCTCAAATTCCCAAATAATAAAGTCAGTTAATGAATGAAAGAATGAACGAAAATTGAAACTGTCTTAGTAATGAAATGCTTCATTGGAAAATCTGCAGGTGATGGTATATAGTATGAGCCATATATTATTTGCTTAGCATGTAAAAGATCAGAGCTGGGTATAGTTTTAAAATAAGAATTTCCGGGGTTGGAGAGATGGCCTAGTGGTTAAGAGCATTGACTGCTCTTGCAGAGGACCCTGGTTCAATCCCCAGCAGCCACATGGTGGCTGAGAACCATCTTTAACTCCAGTTCCAGGGGAATCTGACACCCTCTTCTGACCTCCGTGGCATTAACCACACAGATGCACAGACCTGCATGCAGACAGTAGATTCATACACATAAGCAATAAATAAAAATTAAAAAAAAGATTCAGAAAGCAGCTGAGAACCGTCCGAAACTCCAATTCCAGGAGAACTCCAGTTCCAGGGGAATCTGAGACCCTCTTCTGACCTCCGTGGCATTGCACGACACAGGTGCACAGACCTCCATGCAGACAGTATATTCATACACATACAGAAATAAATTAAAAAAAAAAAAAACAAGAGTGGAACAACCAGTAAATGTGGGACACCATGAAAAGACCAAATCTCTGCATCATAGGGTTAGAGGAAGGAGAAGAAGCCCAAGAGAATGGTATTGATCAGATCTTCAACAGAATAATAGAAGAAAACTTCCCCAAACTGAAAAAAGACAAACCCATAGAAATACAAGAAGCACATAGAACAACAAATAGACAAGACCAGAAAAGAAATTCCCCACGTCATACCATAGTTAAAACACTAGATGCTCGCCGGGAGTGGTGGTGCACGCCTTTAATCCTAGCACTTGGGAGGCAGAGGCAGGGGGATCTTTGTGAGTTCAAGGCCAGCCTGGTCTACAGAGTGAGTTCCAGGACAGCTGGGACTACAGGGAGACCCTGTCTCAAAGAGACCAAAAA
>VZQC01008945.1:5102909-5153500 GCA_009823505.1 Rhizomys pruinosus
AGAGAACAAGTAAATGATCTAACACTGCAGCTAGAAACACTTGAAAGACAACAACAAATGAATCCTAAACCCAATAGACAGGAAGAAATAACAAAAATCAGAGCAGAAATCAATGAAATAGAAACAAAGAAAACAATACAAAAATACAAAAAGAATCAATGAATCCAAAAGCTGGTTCTTTGAAAAGATAAACAAAATAGACAGACCTCTAGCCCAGTTAACCAAAAGAAAGAAAGAGCAACTCCAAATTAATAGCATTTGCGATGAAAGGGGAAACATCACAACAGATAAAGAAAAGATCCAGACAATCATAGGAGAATACTTCAAAAACCTATATTCTACTAAATTTGAAAACCTAAGAGAAATGGATGAATATCTGAAGTTCTGGGATTCTCCAAAGCTTAAGCAAGAAGAGATTGACAGCTTAAACAGACCCGTAACACTTGAGGAAATTGAAGATGTAATAAAAAGCCTCCCAACTAAACAAAGCCCAGGCCCAGATGGCTTCACAGCAGAATTTTATAAAACATTTAAAGAGGTCTTATAACCATTACTACTCAAACTTTTCAGAAGGATACAGACAGAAGGACATATCCCAAATTCCTTCTATGAAGCCAGCATCACTCTAATACCAAAACCAGGCAAAGACACAAACAAGAAAGAAAACTACAGACCCATATAATTGATGAACACAGATGCAAAAATTCTCAACAAAATACTTGCAAATCACATACAGATCCACATCAAAAAGATCATCCATCATGACCAGGTTGGATTCATACCAGAGATGCACGGATGGTTCAACATATGTAAATCAATAAATATCATAAAACACATAAATGGACTTAAAGACAAAAACCACACAATCATCTCAATTGATGCAGAAAAAGCTTTTGACAAAATCCAGTATCCCTTCATGCTTAAAGTCTCAGAGGGAATTGGACTGGAGTGATCATTCCTCAATGTAATCAAAGCCATACACAACAGATAAGTGGATGAAAATGTGGTACATCTACACAATGGAGTACTAATCAGCAGTAAAGAAGGATGGCATTATGAACTTTGTAGGTAAATGGATGGAGCTCAAAGCCATTATGCATTTCATTGGGGGGATTTGGTGTTAGCATCCACAAATGAGGGAAACCATTCTCCATTTGTCTTTCTGGGACTGTGTCACCTCACTCAGCATAATGGCTTTGAGCCATCTCTCCAGCCCCTCATGGATCTTTCTTATTCAACCTACAGGAAGCAGAAACAAATTAAAGAGGGAGACAGACTTTTTTTAATCACCTGACCAAGGGATGAAAAAGAGAAAGGGGAAGATGAAGCTGGGGTCACGTGGAAACAGCTCTGCTGTCTTCTGACCTCTGTGGGCTTTGCATAACACAGTGCACTCACACACGGCAGACAAATCATTCATACACAAAAATAAATTGAAAAGAATTACAAAGAAGTTTCAGATCAGGGGAATTAGTTAAATGGTGGATGAATATGGAGAGAATGTCAAGTGGTAAACCATACAGGGACTTGTCAGGGGAAAGAAGTGCAGATGTTGTTCCAAGTGTAGTATAACTTTATTGGGACATATGAACTAGGGAATTACATACATGGTATGATTTAAAATATAAATCTTATTTGATGGTGGTTTTCAACTAAATATGAATGAAGCTAGGCATGGTGGCACACACCTTTAATCCCAGCGCTTAGGAGGCAGAGGCAGGCGGATCTATGTGAGTTCAAGGCCAGCCTGGAGCTACATGGCCAGTTCCAAGCCAGCTGGAGCTACAGGGAAACCCTGTCTCAAAAACAAAAACAGATTCAAGTAAATATGAATGAAAAAAACCAAATAGGCACTAGTGGTAATAGTAGCCTCAAACCAGAGTGCTAAATTGAGGTCTGCAATGCACAGCTTTGCAATGTATCTCAAAGGGCAGACAGATATGTTGAATGAAAGGCATGAAGGAAAGAGCTGCATTTAACTCTAGTCATGCAGAGGGAATGGCGGCGGACTCCCTCTGATGTTAGGAATCTGAGGTGTGTCATTTGAAGAAGGGAGGTACTAGAGGGATAAAACCTCTTCTACCAAATTCTCAAAAACAATCTTTTACAAAGGAAGAGAAGCCTCAGAGAGCTCAGTCTACTAGGTCAAAGGTGTGTGGTAATAACAGTCATCTCTCCTTCCTTGATTATTCATGTACAGAGTCTCACCTGATCCTCAAAATATTATCTTTAGGAGGTTCTGTAATATTCCTCAAGATCAATTGCTCCCGTATGTAGGCTAATGCTGACCAGACCACTTATGAATCACTTGAGAACCACTAAAACATGCTAATAGCAAAACAAGCTAACAAATGCATTTCCCTAAGCAAATTAGGATGAATCTAAAATTTGATTATTTCTTTATTTCTGTGGTTTGTGCCTAGGATCTTGCAAATGCTAGACTCTGCCAGTGAAGTATATCATCAGCTTCAGATATAGGCTAATAAATTCAATATATTTTTCTTTTTTGCCTTCTTGTGAAAAATAGTTACTTCTATGAATAAAATTATTACATGTTAAATCTAGAATAGTGGACAATGGATAGGAGTAAGAAAAGGGAAGGTACTCTGAGACTATCAGCAGAAAGACCTGGCCCAGGCAGGCCCACACAGCCAAGCTGAACCAGGTGGAGCTTCAAGACTAATATGATACAAAATAAATTACTTTGGTTCATCACATAAATAATTTGTGACATATTTCCTTTGTAGTCAACTATTCTGAATCATTATGATTTTAAATCACACAATTTTTTGGCTATATAAGTGTAATACACACACACTCACACATATACACACACCCTAGTAACTAGTGGGTTTCCATAAGAATTCTTCACAATGATGTATGATAAATAATATTCTCTTCTTATATTTCAAGGACCCTCTGCTTTTCTTAAATGTATAACAAATATTTTTTCTCAAAGCAGCTTTTTTATTTATTACTTTTATTTTATGGGCATGAGTGTATTGCCTGCTTGTAAGTGCACACGTATCTTGCAATGCCTGCAGAAGTCAGAAGAAGGTATCAGATCCCCTGAAACTGGAGTTACAGACAGTTGTTAGTCACCACCTGCATGTTAGGTATCAAACCTGGGATCCCTACAAGAATAGACAGTGCTGCTAACTATTGAGCCCTCTCCAGACCTCAAATGAGCTTTTAAAAATTCAATTTCAAATGTTTTTAATTGAATGCAGAGCATTTTTAATACTTAGTATAGAAGACAACATGAGAATTTGATAAATATTTAGGCCTTTAATATTTGTCACTGCTTTGGTTGATGACATAAGGTAGGGATTGCTGACTACTGTCATCAGTATGTTTGCTGCTATGGGAGCAAATGAATGTTTCCAAATCATTCATTGAATAGTCTTTCCTTTTTCCAATTATTTTCAGTGCTTAAGAAGTGTATGTTAGATTCACACAAATCTGTTAATCTCTATCCAAATACATTCTTATGGACTGTTCATTTTTCTTTTTTTTTTTTTTGTTTTTGTTTTTTGTTTTGTGTTTTTCGAGACAGGGTCTCCCTGTAGACCAGCTGTACTGGAACTCGCTCTGTAGACCAGGCTGGCTTGAAATCACAAAGATCTGCCTGCCTGCCTCTGCCTCAGAAGTCATTTTTCATGGTGTGTTAAAACAGAGATATAATTCTATGTAGACAAAATGACGTTACCAAATATTCAAAATTCTCATGAGAATCTGAAAATATTCTTTCATGAAACTTGTCCTAAAGTTATATTTTAATTTTACTTGTTTGTATGTGTGCACGTATCTGAAAAGGTCTATGTGCATGCGGGTGGTTGAGAATGATAGAAAAGTACCCTTGTATGAGCCACCCAGCATGGACTCTGGGAACTAAATTCAGGTCCTCAGCAAGCGCTCTTATCCTCTGAGTCATTTCTGCAGCCTCATGGATAAATGTTTACATTTCCCGTCCCTACTATTATCTGGCCATAACAACCATTTCCCCGCTCTTCCCATCAGCCTCTAACTCTGTCCTGGAGCTGTAGTCGGTACAATCACAGCTGACTCAGGCTCTTCAAACAGGTGGAGAAAACTATAGGAGGGAATATTGATTTCAGATGGTTAACTTGTTAAACATCTGGTATTTGTTGTGAACATTAAATTCTCCAGTTTTCTTGACAAAAAGGTAAGGTTAGGGAACAAGCATTCCTGCTGAGTTTAAGAAGTTCTTCAGTGTTATCCCCATCTCTAAAACAAAAGTGTACTTTATATAAGTGGGGAACCTTGGTGTTACATTAATCAATCATGAAAGCTTATTGCTTGTGGAAGGCTGCAGGTTATATACCCTTAACAGAGCTCAGTGAAAGCAGAAATGTTTCTGTTTCTGACCAAAGTCAAGACATCATCCCTGTGGGCAGTGGAACCTGTACCTCTTCCATTGGAAATATTAGTTATACTGGTAACATTACCAAAAGCAGAGATAGGAACCTCATATTGTACTAAGAACACAAAGCAAATATATGTTCTTATTAATAGTTTATGATGACCACAAGGCTGACAGGTAATAGAGAAGAGCAGAAGACATCCCTCCTCAAGGCTCATTTCATGAGCCTATGGTTTGGTTTGAACAGTTTTCAGAAATAATCAACCATTTGGTTTCTTATAGTTCCAAAGTTTCAAATAAATCAGAGCCTTGTTTGCTGTTATTTTACAGATCAGGAGACAGTGGTGGGGGAGGCATGAAGTGTAAGTGGAATTTCTTTTTCAGGAAGGCTGTTATAATGGGTTTCTGTATATTTATCTGCAGACTGTCTGTTCTTTGGCCTTATCTAAAGTTTCAGGTGTGTCATCAGGATATTGACCATGAAGAGCTGTAATAGCAATAACCTAACCTACCATGGTGGGCACAGGGTACCATGTGTAGGCATGAAGAAACACTCAGTCTGTTTGGAGTCTGCAAAGGATCCTTTCAGCCAGTGGGATATAAGACTTTGATCGGAGAATTTTGAAAAAAATGAAGAAATGATAATGAAAAAGGGTAATAACAGAAAAATAATATGCTTCACCCCATATCCATCAAAGCAAAATTGTTAGCTTACTGAACCTTTCCTATGTTGAAACTATAATAACATCTTATTTTTTACTCACCAAAAAAAATGTGCAAGGTAGGGACTACTGTAATCTCCATTTTACACAAGATAATGAGGCAAAGAAAGACATTCTTTCTCAAGGTCCACAGCAATCAATCCAACTAGTAAACTGGAATCGAAATTCAGACCAAGGCATTCTAGCTAATCCCAGGCTTCTCAACCATTGTACTATTGTATTAAAATCATGTTACCCAGGAAACAAATTAATTCAGATAAAATCATTTGAAAAAGATTCAAGACTTCCAGTGATTAAGAAGTATGTTGTTAAAGAAAAGCTAAGCATGAGAAACAAAAGAATCCTTAAAGAAAATAAAGCTATCATTTTAAAATGATTTTAGTTTTATTTATTTTTATTTTTTGTGTATGAGTGCTATGCATGCAGGTGTATGGGCACACACATGTTGTGCATTGCCTGCAGAGCTCAGAAGAGGGCGTCAGATCCCATGGAACTGGAATTACAGATGGTTGTTATCCATCATGTGGATGCTGAGATTTGAAACCCAGTGCTCTCTGAAAGAACAGTCAGTGCTCTTTACTGCTGGGCCATCTCTGCAGCCCCACAAACCTATCCTTTTGAAGTGGATATTAAAAGAAAACCAACAAGGCTATAAATTTATCAAAGCAGTGGTGAAGAGGGAGGATGCATTGCAAAAATTTGAAATTTTGGGATCAGAACTAACCACATCTCTTCATTAAATACATAATCAAATAGAATATACCATCAACCTTCTTGATAAAGAAGAAGATGAGCTGGGGCAGGAGAGATGGCTCAGTGGTTAAGAGCACTGGCTGCTCTTATAGAGGGCCCAGGTTTGGTTCCCAGCAACCACGTGGCAGCTAACAACCATCTGTAACTCCAGTTCCAAGGGATCCAATGCCCACTTCTGACATTTGCAGACAGTGCACGGCATGGATGCACTCACCCACATGCAGGAATCACACTCATTCACATAAATTAAAGATAATAAATAAAAAATTTTAAAAGGTGATAGGATGAGAAGAAAAAGAATAGGATAGACATTCACAATACATCTATGGAATTGTTGAACAAACATCTGAACTAGGTGGATCTGACGGTCAGAACCCACTCAGTATTCTCTCATCCCCAGGGAAATTAAAACTCTGTCAGAATTCTGATTTGAAGGTCATAGTAGGGCTTGAGTGTGTGAGGCAGAAAGGGGCATCCATTACCTGGGCTGAAATCTATGTGCTGAATTACTAGAGATCATTGCAAGGAAACCCATCATTTTCATGACACAGTTCTCAATAAATAGGCATTTTTTCCATAGTCTAAAGGACAGACACAATTATTTCAGTTTTGAAGAGCAATAGCTAATTTTTCAAAAAGTATAATCCTCAAGTGCCAGAGATTGAGGCCCAATCATCCAAGGATTTGAATGTTTAGTGTAATGACAAAAATCTTTCTGGTAGAAATGAGTTCTCATTGTTGGTTTAAGTTTTCCAGTGATCCTAATAAAATTTTTAAGCTTTCGTAGTCTATTATATGAGAATAAATTTAGTAAGTGCGAGATCAAACCTTTAATAACAGTTTTCTGACAGATTGTTATACATTTTCTACGATTTATTATTTATACCTACTTTTCAATATCACTGCAAAATGGTAATCTATGTAGCCTTCTGGCACACATGTTCATATATATATATATATATATATATATATATATATATATATTTTCTTTTTGAGACAAGGTGTCTCTCTGTAGCCCCAGCCTGGCCTGAAACTCCCTATGTAGAGCCAAGCTGGTTTTGAACTCAACATAGTATCTGCCTGCCTTTGCCTCTTGAATGCTGAGATTAAAGATGTATGCCATTACGTTCAGCTATTTTTATTATTACTATCTGAGGGATTTTTAATCTTTAACTAAAGCATAAGTGTCTATTGGGAAGATGTGTTACCACATATTTTTATACAATCACGTTGATGTCCAGCTAATGACTGTATTCATATATACATACATATGTCTTTTTGAGACAGGCTCTCCCTATGGCCACAGCTGGCCTGGAACTCTCTATGTTCATAGCATCAGCACATAACACATTCAAAGTGGAAAGAGACTTTGTTTTGATTATTTCTTTTGGTGAAATTGGCGAACTAGAACGCATTCTAAGCCCGATGACAGCTAACACTATGGGCATCAATACTCTTAATGACATCTTTTTTCCCATGTTTAGGACCTTTACAGGCTGGCTTTGATCTCAAGGAGATCCCTGTGAATCTGCCTCTGGCACACTGGGATTAAAGGCATATGACACCACATCCGGTTTACAGTTCTTTTTATTTTTATATTTCCTTAATATCTTTACCATGATCTGAGTTAATAACCAAATCAATGGTAAAATTTCACAAACACACACACACACATATATATATATATATATATATATATATAGTTAATATATAAGTCAAATATAATCATATGATCAGCAGTTAGACTGTTTTTCATTTACTATGAGTTTATCATCTTGGTTGACAATATAAAGGGGAATAATTTAGGTTTCCATAACTTAAAATGTGTTTTGACATTCTGCACTTATTCTATCTGGTGGAGAGTTTTTAAAAAAAGAACTTTATTATTTTTGGTCCTGAAAGAAAAGGTAATTCTCATAGGTCTGTTGCCAAGAATCATATTTTTTAACAGCTTAGCAGATAGAAACAAAATACAGCTGTGGTACTTCCTGTTGGGGCACCAAAAGAAATGAAAAAAAAGTCTCTCTTTCCACTTTGAACGTGTTATGTGCTGATGCTATGAACAGGTATTTGTGTATAAAAGGCTATCCACTGCTTTTTGGATCTTCAAGAACTGGGTAAGATTAGCTTAAACCCAGGTTTCAGGAAATCACAGCTTCTGTCCTCCTACAGCTGGTTTCAGATCATAAGCATCCATCTCTGGCTTCTCTTCTCAGTTTCCCTTTCATACCCAAGGAAGGCCTTTTCTGCTGCTTTACAGATCTTACTTTATTGGAGGCTTCTATGAAACTAAGTACCAATCATATGTTTTCTTTAAAAGGCAGCAGCAACCCTACCATATTCCACAGATATCATCCCTTACCATTCATTCTTCTACCGAAAATAATGCTGTCTTCTATTTAAATACAGACATGCTACAAAGTAGCTATTGTGTTAATGTCTTTGAGTTGTAAAAATCTTTTAAAAATTAAACTTTTTTTTCTTCTAAATTACTACTTTTTTTATTATAAAGATACTCACTCCAAAACTGATCAAAAAGGGCTCATGAGATGGCCCAGTGGGAAAAGAAACCTGCACACAGGCATGATGGACCTGAACTCTCCATGTGTGTCCCACTGCATGAGTAAACCTGTACTCACACACATATACAAACACACACACATACACACACACACACACACACACCAAAAATGTTATAAAGATATGATATTTTGATATTATTATTCAGGCAGCAACATACTCATGGAGTTTACTTAGTATAAAAGTTTATTGTATTTTGGCTGATATATGGTGATGTATCACCTAAATGCAGTCTATCAGCCAAGATGGAGCAGATGGTGAAATTGGCGAACTAGAACGCATTTTAAGCCCGATGACAGCTAACATTATGGGCATCAATACTTTTAGTGACATCTTTTTTCCCATGTTTAGGACCTTTACAGATTGTCATCATCCTCTTATTCTTTTCAACACTTGTCTTCAAAAATCAAAATTGCATTCATAGGCCATATGTAGGTGCATGTTGACACCCTGCATTTCTGCATTTATTCATATACAATCATAGAGGAAAGTGAAAATATCTTTTGTAGGCTAGATATACAGAGCACTGATGAGTTGGAATGAAATACGTCATAATGATTTTCAGGAAAGGCAGGAACATTTTTATTAGACATTTTTTATGAGCAACTGTATTTTCAGGAACCGCTTGAAAGTACTTAATCAAAAAAATTGTTTCAAATGTAACTGACACCCTCATGTAGAAAATACCTTTGGAGGAAGAATCTATTGTGCTTATGGTGGCCATAGAGACAAATTTGGTGGCATTTTTAGAAATGAGGTGGTTTTCATTATTTTGTTAATTGATGCATAAAATGATACCAGGCAGAAGGTTTTTCTACTGTCTGGGAAAACACAAAAATTGAGCTGATCTGGTGGATCGTCTGTTAGTTGGCTAGGAGAAACAAATATATTTAGAGCTATTTTGTGTTTCATGTATTATAATTACTTGTCAAATAGCTCATTGATTTATTTTCTTAAATCAAAAGCTAATGGGCTGAAGAAAATGACAAAGGACATTTACAGTAAACAACATTGGCTGTGTACCCATGAATTTGTGTGTTCATGTTGTGTATTTGCTTTGTAAATATTAAAAATTATTCTACAATCTTAAGAATGTTGAATTTATGAACTTTTGTATTTCTATTATTACAATTTTTATAAATTTATAGTTTATAAGATCTTGAAAGAATGGGAGAAGAAATAAATGATTAACTTGTTTTGTTAACATCAATAATTTTTGTTTTGGTTATGATTGAAAATAAAATACAATGAAATCATAACATTTAAAAAATAAAATATTTGGGGCTGGAGAGATGGCCTAGCAGTTAAGAGCACCGACCGCTCTTGCAGCGGACCCGGGTTCGAGCCCCAGCACCCACATGGTGACTGAGAACTGTCTTTAACTGTAGTTCCAGGGGAATCTGACACCCTCTTCTGACTTCCACAGCATTGCACAACATGGGTGCACCAACCTACATGCAGACAGTACATTCATACACATACAAAAATAAAATTTAAAAAAATTAATAAAATAAAATATTTGAGTTAATCGGGAGTCAACTTGTGCTTTCAAGGATGTATGTTTAGTATGTTGGTCTAGATTTTCATCTGTGAATTTAGCTTAATTTTATATATTTTTTTCTTTTTTGGTCTTTTTGAGACAGAGTGTCTTTCCCTTTAGTCCCAGCTGGCCTGGAACTCACTATGTATACCAGGTTGGCTTTGAACACACATAGATCTGTCTGCTTCTGACTCCCTAGTGCTGGGATTAAAGGCGAATGCCACTGTGTCCAGCTTAATTTTATATTTTTCAATAAGTAAATGATAGGTCAATTCTACTACCATGTTTAGAAGGAAAGTAAGTTTATAAAGCTTTACACATGATTTATGCATGAAATCCTGGAAAATTAGTACTCTGAGCCATTTTCAATGAATGGTATGTGAAACTCAGCATCAAATTTGATCTATATATTACTAACAAAAAGAAGTAAGAATTGATATATTACTTATAATCTAGACAAAATTGTATGTGTGTATGCACACACGTGTGTGTGTACACGTTCATACAAAGGACAAAGGACAACCTCAGGTGTCCTCCTCAGGTCCCATCACCTTTTTCTTTATTGAATTTTTGTGATTTTCATGCAATATAATTTGATGAGATCCCCTATTGGCAACTCCTTTTATTGCTCCTCATCCAATTTAATTTCTATATACATATCTATCTGTGATATATATATATATCCTATAGATCCTCATTTGTGTTCAGATGTCCCGTGTGGGTCCATCCACTGAAGAACCTACCTAGATTTCCATCCTTTTTTTTTTTTCTTTTTTTTTTTTGGTCTTTTCGAGACAGGGTCTCTCTGTAGCCCCAGCTGTCCTGGACTCACCTTGTAGACCAGGCTGGCCTTGAACTCACAAATATCTGCCTGTCTCTGCCTCCCAAGTGCTAGGATTAAAGGAGTTCCGTCTTTTAAAAAGACAATATCTGCCCCTCTCAAGCCGCCATCTATTGCCAAAATTTCCTTAGGTGGAGCTTCTTACCCAGTTCCTCATGTCTATTCTGGGATCATTTTCTGGTTTGAGCTTGCATGGGAATTGTGCACGCTGTCTGTCACCTTCACTGCATCACCTTCTGTTTTGAGACACAGTGTCTCTCTGGCCTAGAATTAGCCAATGTTGCACTCTGGTCCTCAGGGTTGCACAGCAATCACTTTACCTATGGACCTATCTCTCCATACCCTAGACATAATTTTCCAAGTAAATAATGATCTTCAATATTTTCTTATTTGAAAATATTCACTTGGTGAATTAGCAAATTAAATGAATGTGATAAAAATAAATATCACATATTGGAGTCAGACATAATGGCACACATCCAGTAATCCCAGCACTAGAGAGATAGAGGAAGGGAGGCAAAGGGTTTGAAAATAGCCTGGGCTACATAGTGAGACCCTATAAAATGCAATACTAAAATAATGTAAAACATAAATAATAGACTGTGAGGATAGCTAGTATGTAAGTGCTTGCATTGCAAGCATGAAACTTGTGTTTATTCCCTAGAAATCATGTTAAAAACAAACAAACAAACAACAACAACAAAACCCCAAAACCCAAGTGCATGCTTGTAATCCCAAGGGAGACAGACAGGTGCACCCTGGAGCTGGCTGCCTAGCCAGCCTAGCCTATTATGTATATGAAGCACATAGGTGACTATGAAGTAAGGTGCCAAACTTACACTAAGAATTATTACATATAAATAACAGTGGAGTTCTAAAGAAACAGAAAAGTTTGTGAACTAAGTTGTGCAGAGTACACAGAACTGCATTTTCAGTGACCATAGTATTTTTTCTTACTAAATTTTTGAAAGGTTTGGGGTTATTCACTATGGGGATATATAGTCAAAAGGAATGATTCTTTATGTTAAATTGAAATTCATTAATTAAAAAATTCTGTGATATTGAAATGGAGCTAACAGCTCCTTAAAATGATATTAATTCCAAAATGTGACCATAAGTTCAGTAAGAATTTTCTTTTTGCCATTTATTTTTTCTGGAAAAAAACTACAGGCTCAGATTTATTCATCGATTTCAAAGTTATGACTGAATAATGCTTGATTTAAAATATGTTGTGTCAGAACTCCAAATAACATCATAAGTCAATATCTGACCTATATTATTTTTATAGCATTCATTTATACTTAGAAATTGAGTGGAATGTAGTTAGGTTAATTGCTCTAACTTTTCCTAAGTAATGTTTTAAAGCTTCATATTGACAGGTATGCCAGTCTTCTGTTAACTATGAATCCCAGAGCCATTGAAGCTTCTAACTATTATTAATTGAGGCTATTAGATTCATATATTATCATGCAAAGCTTGTATCAAGTGGTTTTCCCTGAACGTAGATTTCCCATCACTTATCCGTATAAGAACACAGTCTGAGTCATTTTTCAATCTATGATAAAAACAAGAAAATTGTAGGCTCTGTGGTTTTGACGAATTATGCTGTGCTTAGTGACTTGCTGCTCTCCACTGCCTTCCCACTTACCTCTCATTCTATGAACTCAAACTGAAACTACTGCTCTGGTTTTGATACTTAAATGTTAAATACAATTAAGACATGTACCTGATTTGAATATGATATATTTTGTTTTTCTCCAAGCTTTGAAGATGCAGTAGGCATACAGTATAGTTTTGTCTTTTCATCTTTCAGCTCCAAAGATTTTATGTACAGTATCTGAACATCTTTAGTTTTCTTGGCTTGTAGTATGATTTTCAGGTGGACTATCAAGAATATCCTAGAACTAAGGGGTTTTTTTTTCATCACTTTTCCATTATGTGCATTTTCTTACCTATCATATAGTCATCCACGGATACATTGTAACAATATTTCAGGGAGGTTTCCCGAAGTTCATTCCTGAATGTTACATGCTATCTAAAGTATCCTGAAGACTAGGTGATAGAGGACAGAGGTAGCCTCAAAATGTAAAGTCATTTCACGGTCTAGTTCTAATGCTAAAGATCATAGGATACCAAAGCCCTACAATAGGGGAGGATGTCCCAGCACAAAGGAGAAAGACCACAGTGGTGTGTTGTTTCCTGTCCTCTGAGATGGCTTCTTCCTCACCCCGTACCTCCACCTTTAGGTATGCAATGTTAGTAGCTATAACATGCAACATGGGGTTATAAGGAGGAAAAAAGTTTTCTTTCAGAGGCTGAAATTTTCATTATTAATAAATATCTGTGTCCGGCTTATTAACTTTGTAAATGCTCTGTAAACATTTATAGGAAAGCAATGCAAGATGATACAAAGAAGACTAAGAGATGATTCTCTCTCTCTCTCTCTCTCTCTCTCTCTCTCTCTCTCTCTCTCCAGGATAATACTATTTATTTACTTGACTTCAAATAAAATGGTAATTTTCCTAACTTTGAGTATGTAATTCCAGTTTAAAACTCTCCTTCAGAATCTAAACATAAAAACTACTTTTCTATCCAAATGTTCACTTGGTTCCATAGGAATCTCAAATTGCCAAATGTAAATATGAACTGCATATTTCTCTCCTGAATTTGCTTCCAGCACGTCTCGAAATACCCTTCATCTCAGCTGGTGTGACACACCGCTCAGTCACTAGGCTATGCCAGACACATGAGTGCTTAGTCATGTCCTGACCTCCTACTGTGTCTATAACCCATCATCATGTGATTTCAGTTTCCTCTCCAAGCTTGTTGTAATGTGTCCAATTCCACTTCTACCTCTGTGGCTTCCTTGCTAGTACAAGCTTGTGTATCCACTATGTTTTTGCCTGTGTTCTCTTTACTGCCACCACTGATTTTTCTAATCTTTCCTTCACTTGCTAGTATGTTCATTTCAACATGTAAATGGATGTGTAATAGCCTTTTCTGGGTGAGATCTGGCAGGTCAATATAGCCTTGAAAAAAAATATATATACATAGGTGAACTCAGAATAAAATGTGGACCTGCCTGCTCTCCGTGTTTATCTCTCTAGCGCCATCACTGTTCATTCTGCTCTATCAACAAATGATTTCTGGGTTTTCCCACAGTTTGAATGGGATTTCCCACCCCGGTTGTGTTTTCATACAAATCATTCTTACTATCACCTGTTATCTGGTCTCCTAATTCTTAATTCCTAATTCCATCATATTTGCATCTGATGTTAAGTGTTCATTTTCAAAGAGCTTGTTCTTGTGTGGGTTTCTTAGGGGGTGTTACTCTCTGTTCTCCTTTTATTTCCTATCATTTAAAATTTATTTTAATATTTCTATTTTTTCCTTAGACATGTTTGTCTGTTGCATTAAACTATAAGCTTTTTGATCACTATGCTGATTTTATTCATCACAGGATCCTCAGTGTCTAGTACAATGAAAACCCCATGCTGTAACGAATCTCCATCAACTAAAAACACGGTTATACACTCCAGGCCAAGTAATGCTGCGAGTTTGCTCATTTGCATTTTTCTTCCTGGTTTCAGTGTAGAGATTCCTGGGTTAAAAACAACAACAATTTCTCAGGCCTTACTGATTATTTATTTCTGGTTATACTTTCTTTTGGATGCTTAAGGCCACACAGCTAGCCCAGATTAACCAAGGTTTTTGTTTTCTCAAGGTCAGTTGAGGATCTGGTCCTCAGGGGTCATTCGGGATTTTTTTTGGTGGGTGGGGGTGGGAGCCCCTGGCTCCTTTGGGCTTTTCATTTACCAGTTCCATCCACTTGAGGACAATCAGGTATTGCTACACCAGGCTTCCCTTTTTGAAGCATGAGCAGACTTTCCTCTTTATAGACTGGACGCTGGCTGAAGTTCCATTAGTGGATCTCCAAGAAATAAATCATCAGTAAGGCCTGAGAAATTGTACTTCAGATATAAAATCTGAGATCTTAGAAAAAAATAAAAATAAATAAAATGCAAAAAAGGTATATTAAAAATACATCAATTTGCGGGCTGGAGAGATGGCCTAGTGGTTAAGAGTGCCGACCGCTCTTACAGAGGACCTGGGTTCAATCCCCAGCACCCACATGGCGGCTGAGAGCCGTCTGGGACTCCAGTTCCAGGAGAGCTCCAGCTCCAGGGGAATCCGAGACCCTCTTCTGACCTCCGCGGCATTGCCCTACACGGGTGCACAGACCTGCATGCAGACAGCACATTGATACACATACAGAAATAAATAAAAAAAAATTTTTAAAAATACATCAATTTGCTATATAACATAGAAATGTTAAGTAATATTTCTTTTTATGTGCATACAGCTCCACTGTTAAAATGTGAATCCCTAAGCGTGTTTTGGAACTAACCTATAGTTTGTTTTCAAATGCCATAATTTTGGTATATGTGTAGCATGTGAAGATACATATTGTGGAGCAATACAAATTGGAGAGAACAACAAAAATAAAAAAAGACCAGTTCAAAGACTGAAACAGTAAACTTTTGCATCGAAAAACTTAAAAAAGACTGAGAAAAAGAGTGCATAAGCTCTTGTGGGGTGGGGGGCATGGAAGGGGGAATGGGTCTATATTTGACTAAGAAATGTTGTATAAAATGCACAAAACTTCAATAAAAAATGGGGGAAAATCAATTATCCAGCAACCCAAGGGTACTACAAGACATAGGCATAGGAAAAGACTTCCTAAATCAGACAGCAGCTGAGCAGGAATTAAGGTCAACAATTGACAAATGGGACCTCATTAAACTCAAAAGCTTCTGTACATCAAAAGAAAAATCAAGGAAGTGAAGAGAAAACCCACAGAGTGGGAGGAAACCTTCACTGCTGATACATCTGACAGAGCACTGATTTCCAGAGTATATAAACTACTCAAAAAACAAAGAAGAAAGAAAACAAATGAATCACTCAAAAGATGGAGCAAAGAGCTGAACAGAGACTTCACAGGTGCAGAATTAGAGATGGCTGAGAAACATCTTTAAAGGTGTTAATGCTGGGCGTGGTGGCGCATGCCTTTAATCCTAGCACTTGGGAGGCAGAGGCAGGCGGATCTTTGTGAGTTCAAGGCCAGCCTGGTCTACAGAGCGAGTTCCAGGACAGCTGGGGCTACAGGGAGACCCTGTCTCGAAAAGACTGAAAAAAAAAAATGTTTAACATCACTAATAATTAGGGAAATGCAAATTAAAAACCACTTTAAGATATCATCTCACTCCGATAGGATTGTATAGGATCAAGAAAACAAGTGATAGCAAGTGCTGGAGAGGTTGTGGGGAAAGCGGAACACTCATCCATTGCTGGTGGGAATGTAAATTTGTACAGCCACTATGGAAAGCAGTGTGGAGAACTCTCGGAAGACTCAAAATGAGCTTGCCATCTGACCCAGTCATACCACTTCTGGGTATATACCCACAAGACTCATCTTCCCACAGAGATACATGCACAGCTATATTTATTGCAGCTCTCTTCACAATAGCAAAAAGCTGGAACCAACCCAAATGCCCCTCAACTGATGCCCGGATAGAAAAAAATGTGGTACATCTACACAATGGAGTTCTATGCAGCAGTGAAAAAAGACAACATCATGAACTTTGCAGGTAAATGGATGGAACTAGAAGATATTATGTTAAGTGAAGTAACACAGTTCCAGAAAAACAAACAACGAATGGTATCCCTCATCTGTGGATGCTAGTGCCAATAACCCAGTTGTAAATATTTCTTGTGGGGAGTGATGCATATTGGAAAGAACAGCAACAACACCAACAACAGAAAAGACTGCATCAAAGAACTGACTGAAATGGTGAATCTGGCGGGGTGGGAGGGTTGGGAGGGGCACATGGGTCTATATTCGATTAATGTATATTTAATTGATGTGAGTTTAACAGGTATCCAAATTTGCCCAAACTTTGTCTACATATTATATGGTATTTCAGGACTTAATAAAAGTAAAAATGTCTATATTCAACAACATTGGTTAAAAAATAAAAACGGTAATACATTTAAGCTACTTGGAAATATAAATTGTCCACATTTGTTTTACTTAAAATTTTTATAACAGGGGCTGGAGAGGTGGCCTAGCAGTTAAGAGCGCCGACTGCTCTTGCAGAGGACCCGGGTTCGATCCCCAGCACTCACATGGTGGCCCAGAACCGTCTGAAACTCCAATTCCAGAACTCCAGTTCCAGGGGAATCTGACACCCTCTTCTGACCTCCGCAGCATTGCAGGACACGGGTGCACAAACTTGCATGCAGACAGTACATTCATACACATACAGAAATAAATAAAAATTAATAAAAAAATTTGTATAACAACAACTTTGGGATTAATATATACAAATGTTCTCTATAATTTTTGTGTTGTACAGTATCATCTTGTAACATTTTCTTTTACCTGTAGGATAATTTAACTTAAGGAATTAAGTTTGCTTCCCAAATTAACAACATACAATCAATGATTAAACAGCTTGGGTAAATTTAATGAAAATTTACACCTTGATTCCTGCCTATAGGTATGTGTACTACAACTGCCTTTTTGAGATTCATGGGTCAAAAAAAATAAAATCCTAAAATAAAAAAGGGGGATAGAGTTACATATTAAGCATTTTGTCAAATTTTTCAATTTAAATATTTTTTTTTAATTTTATTTATTTCTGTATGTGTATGAATGTACTGTCTGCATGCAAGTCTGTGCACCCGTGTTGTGCAACGCCGCGGAGGTCAGAAGAGGGTCTCGGATTCCCCTGGAACTGGAGTTCTCCTGGAACTAGAGCTTCAGACGGTTCTCAGCCGCCATGTGGGTGCTGGGGATTGAACCCGGGTCCTCTGCAAGAGCGGTCGGCGCTCTTAACCGCTAGGCCATCTCTCCAGCCCTCAATTTAAATATTAAAACTAACTATGGGAAAAGATTTACATGTTCCCACAGGTCAAAACGTCACCAACTTAATGGCTGAGAAAGAAAAGATACAGCTTTGCATTGTACAGGATGTACCAAGAAATACCAGCAGAGAAGTTGGCCCATCTAAACATTAAAAGGAAGAAAAGCCTCAGACTGCTACAGGCATCAAACATATCTGTGGTCCTAACTGTAACAACTGTTTATAATGAGTCCTAATGAACTTTACTTTCCAGTTTTAATATGAGAGACTTTCTTACCTCCTTTTCATAGAACAAAGAAAAACATGATGGTAATGAAGTCATTCCCTAACTGTAAATTAGAGCCAACTGTTATAGAGGTAATCTCTTAAAAACTGGTATAACTGCTTTCTTTAATTGACTAATAGACATAGGAACTGTGAAAGGATTATTCTCTATTCAGAGCCAAATATAATACTAAAGTCTTTATAAGCTGTGCAATTAAGCAAAATATATTAATACAGGAGAGCTCTGATATCAGCAATGGATTATTCTGCCAAGGAGATGTTGGCCAGGAGATCCAAGTCCCCCCAAAAAGTAAAGGCTTCTTGCCTGTAAACTGGGATACCTGCAAGAAAAGAGGTGGTAAGGCCCTGCTGTCGAGGAACTGGTGTAAGCATGGGAAAGATGTATTAAGACCACACTTGCAAGTGTACAGTTGGTCTCTGGAATGCCAGAGAGTGTTACCAAAGGCCACTAAATCAGTAAAGCGAATATTGTTCTCCTTGAGTCAAGCAAGACTCCTTTGTCAGCATCAGCTACACCTTACCTGCCTGGAAATACTGTGCAGCAGTGGCAGCCATATCCCGAACCCAATTGGCTATTAGCTCTCTCCTTGGAGGAATAACCCACAGCTGATGCCACAAGCTTGCATCCTCTAATGGTTAGGAGATGTTATAAGCCACAGTAAGACCTTGTCATCTTTTACAGAAAGACTATAGTTCATGGATTAGCATACCATCCAAACATCTGTGTCTATACCAATGTAACCTACCATAATAATTAATACTGTTTAAATGCCTGTATATCTAATTGCTTGTGCTTCATTAGTAGGATTGAAAGGTTATTCCTGGATAAACTGCCAACCCATAAAATGAAACAGCCTGAACTGATCAGAGTCCAAAACAATATCTCCAGAGAAAGTAGACTGTTTTGCTTCTCACCCACTTGTGCCTCTTTTCTAAGCCTAGGGAAGAATCTGCGGAAGAGGGGGCATGGTAGAATGTAAGGGCTGTGATTGGGGTAAATTGTAAAAATACAGCAATATAGACTGGACACTTATTGTACATTATTGTACATACAAGCCCCTCCAGCTGGATGGTGGGAGCCTTGGGCTGTGTGGGTTTGGGCATAGCTGCTTGCAAATTGGTTTTACATGAAGGATGCTTGTATTTATTACATATTACTTATTGTTAAAAAATCAAATAAATAAAAAAATGGGGAAAAATAAACAACAACAGCAGCAGCAA
The DNA here is from genome assembly GCA_009823505.1 of Rhizomys pruinosus. Taxonomy (NCBI): domain Eukaryota; kingdom Metazoa; phylum Chordata; class Mammalia; order Rodentia; family Spalacidae; genus Rhizomys; species Rhizomys pruinosus. The sequence continues at coordinate 5,122,162 of VZQC01008945.1, forward strand.
CAACCTCCCTCCTTAACACATCACAACAGGATAAGCATGCAAGGTTAGAAGTCTAGTAAATACAGCTGAGATCCCTTTTTACCATTTACTGAGTTTATGACTTTATAAAGCCAGAAACATTGGGTCGTTTTTTTTTCATGTGTAAAAAGGCAATGCTCAACCAACAAAGTTATAGTATATTCTAAAGATCTGAAATGATATTGTGCATACATGTGTCTTGTACTAATAGAATATACACACATTTAAAGAATTATTGCTCTGGAGCTATTAGATGTCAGCTGGACAATGTGGAGGTTTCTATGATTACCTAGCTCATTTTGCTGCTTCAAATTTTCTTATGGAATCAGATATCAAAATGCTCACTAGAACAGTTTGTAAAGTCAAATTACGGTGTCTCTGGTTAAGTGTGAGAAGTGTTGACTATAACTAAAAGCATATGTGTTCATGCATATATTTTGTGATCAATAATGAGCCAGAGAAATGGATTTGCCTGTAGTGGATGTTGGAGATGAAGGCACTAGTTTTATCTCTAAATAAGCCTGAAGTAACTTTCATATATCTCCGTCCAGTGGTGACCATTGGAAAAATCAAAAGCCCCTTAAGGACCTACTATTTCACCAAGATTATTAGTCATGCAATGAAGTCTTGCTTTAGAATCGTGCCAATGACCTTTTACAACAATCTACTGCTTCTTCTAAGTTGCTGACTATAATATTTTAGTAATGTAGTAACAGATTCTCTCCTTATAAATCTCTAAAGAATGCCAACCAAGATTCCTCATGCTTTATTAACATTGGTAATATCTGAGAATTTTATCATTTAAGGTAAAAATACAACTGGATGTAATAGTACACATCTGTAATCCCAGGATGTCAGAGGCTGGGGTGGAAGGAACACAAACTTGAAGGTAGTCTGGGTTGTAAGGGCAGAAATTCAGAAAAGTTGTTTTTTGCAGAGATGACACTGAATGATGAGTTGCCCGCTCCTCCACCCCGGGCCAGTAGAGATGGCATTTGGGTAGTCACGGCTAGAATTTCTCATTTGCTCTAATTTTGTTTTCAAAGCATTTGTCTGAGGGCATGAATCTGATACATGAAAGAGAAGACTGTTAAATCTGTGTTAAATTGAGAAAAGGATCCCCCCCTGGTGAGGGTCTTCCTAGTCAGCAACCTTGCACACATTCATTCTCCCTGGAGTCTACAGGTAAATATTAAGACTAAGACTGCACTTGGAGGGATGATGTACAACATTCAGAAAAGTTAAGAAAATGTCCAAGTTTCCACAGCAGGTAAATCACACCATCTATACATTCTTGCCCTCTCTCTCTCTCTCTCTCTCTCTCTCTCTCTCTCTCTCTCTCCCTCCCTCCCTCTCCCTCCCTCTCTCTCTCCTTCCTCCCTCACAGCTTTCTCCCTGCTTCCCTCTCCCTCTTTCTCTTACTTTCTCTCTTTAACACACATAAAAGATATTAGCTAAGATTGAATTTTAGTGAAAATTCTTAACATTTTATTTGCACGAATCTATTTAACTGGGTCTGTGGCTAGAAGAGAGGCTCCCAAAGCTTCTCCCAGGCCCTTTCCTCTGGCCAGTGCAGAGCCAGCCCTCCAGCTGATGAGATGGCCAGCTTCTGTTTGTTCATTCGTACAAGCTCTTTTTTTAAATCAAAATTACCTTTTGTTAAAAGCCAATTTGCTTAGGAACGTTTGAGAAACTACCCGTCTCTCTGCACGCCCATGTAGCCCTGACAGCAGACTGATACGGAAGCAAACGGTAGGGTTCCTTCACCTAAAGATGGCCAAGGTAGGCAGCTCCACAGTGTCGCTCATTCTTTCCAGCTCCTCAGAATCCAAGCTGCTGCTGGACTTCAGCTGAGTCTTCATCACTGCTAGCATCTGACCCTTTCTTGACCTGCTTCTCTAGCCTTATTCACATTTCCCCTGGGAGCTCTCTTTGCATAAGCATCCTGGTCCCCCTCCAAGGTCACAAGCTTCTTTGTGACAACAGCAAAATAGCTTATTGCAGCTTCACAACTTATTTTTAAAATTATATTATGGTGACAGAGCAAGTACCAGGCATTGGTAATGTTTGGAAAATCGAATATGTTCTGATTTTCCCTGGCTCTCTATTAAAAAGCATTATATGAAAGACATCAGGAAAACAAACCTATCCAGGATACCATAGGCTATTATAGCTGTCTTTTTGGAAAAGTTAATTAATTAATTAGTTAATTAATTAATTAAGAATGAGGTAAAGGATTACACTATCCACTAAGTACAATAAGCAAAACAAACTACGGTATACTACAAACAGAAAAGAACATAGCTTTGGGTAAAATATATTATAAAAACATAGTTAAATATGGCTAAATAAATTGGGTTAACAAAATGTGATTCTTCTTGATTTTTGTTTCTGGAGATGGTAGGACCAGACCTCAACAGAAGACACAAATCTCCATTTCTTTCAGAGAGATGGGAGCCAGCATGTTTTACTATGCAAAGCTGCTCAGGAGCAGATGTAACATTATTCATATCAACTCTGTTAAAGCACTTAGGACATAACAAATCATACAGAAGATATAGCACCACGGAGGAAATTCCTCTATAGTTTTATATCATTTGTACCTCTTGGGTATTGTTCAAATTGCTATGAATGCATTTGTACACAATGACATACATGTTTCCAACTATAGAAAAGTTCTAACCCTAAATTGTGATAGTTTAGGGAGGTGAGGTCATTGGAGGGCAGGCAGGTAATTGGGCTTAGATGTGGTCATGAGAATGGTGCCCAGCACAGGATTATTTTCCTTACATGAGTTGGAAATGGTTTACACTCTCACCTTCCACCATGGACACCATCTGTAAAGCAGGAGAGGATCCATCCATTCCAGAATCCATGATGCTATACTGAACTTAAACTGTCTGCTGCTGTCTCTGAAGTATCCATTCCATCATTGAACTGAATTATCAAAAGTGTCAAAAGCATAAGGACTGCAGATTTAGAGTATTGAATTATAGTAAATAGTAAAAGGCCTGCTCTCATCAAAATGATTAGTCAAACAAGAGTTATCATCTGTTAGAAAAGTGTAATTCAAATAAAATATAACAAAAACATTGCTTTACATTGTGAAGACTGTTACTTGTGGAGTTCTAGAATGATAGGACTCTAGAAAGGTAAAAACACACAGACCAGTGACAGCTAAGCAGAAGTTTGGAGCCCAGTCCTGAGAGCTTTGGTCTGTTTGGGAAGGACGGCCTCCCTCAATCCCCAGTTCCAGCATTTTGCTGCTTTCCCTGCTAGACTCTTCCAGAGGTAACGTTGCATTTTCAAATTGCCCCTTGATTAATACAACAAATAGGGCAGCAATATATTTCTTTTTAGCAGAGTAGGAAAAATGCTTTTGAGTAAGGAGATAAGGAAATCCAAAAAACCAGAGTGCTATGAACCAATTTTAGGAAGGTATTCATGTAAATTCCCATATAGCTATGCTTCCATCAACTCATAAAATTTTGTGATACCAAATGTATGTTTACACCAATCTGATGAAATCTGTTCACAATGTTCTTGTTTGTTTTTTTTTGTTGTTGTTGTTTTGGGGTTTTTCGAGACAGGGTCTGCCTATTAGAAACTTTAAGAGGGAGAAATCTAGAAGGAAGTGAGGAATGAGCAGTGTGTCTGTGGAGGGAATATTGGAACCTAGGGCACCTTGTCTACCTTTTTGCTTCTTGGCCTTCATGAGGTGAACAGGAGTCTCCTGCTAGGATCCCACCATTATGCATCATGTTGCCATGGACCCAAAGGAACAGGGCTAAGGGACAATAGCCTAAAACCTCTAAAACCATGAACCGAAATAGTAAACATTTTTCCTCTTCTTCCTCCTTCTCCTTCCTCTCTCACTCCCTCTCTCCCCCTCTCTCCCTGTCTCCCTCTCTCCTCTCTCTTTTTTTTTTTTTTTAAATTTGAGACAGCATCTTCCTATATCCCAGCTGGATTTAAACTCACTATAGAAACCAGGCTGGCCTCAATCTCACAAAGATCCACCTGCCACTGCCTCCCCAGTGTGTGTGCTGGAATTAAAAGCATGCACCATGCCAGACTTTTTTCTTTTTATTTAATTATTTCAGATATTTTTGTACCTGTTCTAAAAAGTTAAATAATAAGGCATCAGCATACAAATTCTGTAGGCATTCAAATATTTGGCCCATTACACTATATAGTATAAAACAATACAGAGGTAATACCCTTTCAACCATTTAAATATGTAAAAGTAATTTTAGATGTCAACTTTGAAAGTCTATATTACTTTCTTTTTTTTAGGTATACATGTGGACAAGAATTGAACTATATCACTCTTTGAGCTCAATTCTTTTCTAATGATCACAACAGTAAGTCTCAGAGCAAACACCACATTGTGACAAATGAGGGGAGAAGCAGCTTGGAAGTCTCATGTTTTTTTTTTCTTCTCTCTCTCTTTCTTTCTTTCTTTCTTTCTTTCTTTCTTTTTTTCTTTCTTTCTTTTTTTCTTTCTTTCTTTCTTTCTTTCTTTCTTTCTTTCTTTCTTTCTTTCTTTCTTTCTTTCTTTCTTTTTTTCTTTCTTTCTTTCTTTCTTTCTTTCTTTCTTTCTTTCTTTTTTTCTTTCTTTCTTTCTTTCTTTCTTTCTTTCTTTCTTTCTTTCTTTCTTTCTTTCTTTCTTTCTTTCTTAATTTATGTATTTATTTGGTCTTTTCAAGACAGGGTTTTTCTGTAGCCCCAGCTGGCCTGGAACTCACTATGTAAACCAGGCTGGCCTTGAACTCACAGACATCTGCCTCTGCCTCCCAAGTGCTAGGATTAAAGGCGTGCGCCACCACGCCCGGTTCTTCTCTTTATTTTCTAAGTTTCAGTCCAATAGGAATACTGACAATGCAGTGTGAATGGGACAAGAGCAGGAAGTATAAATTGAACCAGAATATTTCCGAGTAGAGACCCTGAAAGCAGAGGTGCAACTCTTGTCCTTGGCCAGAAGCTGAAAACACCCTTGGTTCTGCCCTGACCAGGAATAACGAAAGGAATTCTAGTTTCTGGTTCTCTTTCCCTTCTCCTCAGTGAGCCCCCTGCTTGAAGGCTGTATGTGACGGTGTGACCAAAACTTCAGTCCAGACTCCACTAGCCCTTTTGGTGGACTGTTCTGATATCAGATCTCTGGGTTTCCATGGTGAAATGGCTTATGTCTCTTATAATCTTAGGACTGATACTGTGAATGTGGGCCCTTGTGCACTCAACTGCTCTCTTAATTTTATTTCCTCTCATTTATAACAGATATGCTCCTGGATGGTTCTACTGTAGTTCAACAAGTATCTTGGTCCCCCCAGTTACCCTCTGAAGCCTGAAAGTCAACAAGAGCAGAAACTTTAACATCTATGCTCCAAGTTCTGCTATCTCCTAAAGGACTTTAGGTCTTAAATCCTGAAGGGGCAGTTACAGGGGGATTACTAGCATTAGAGGACAGTCTGGGCTCCTCCTCCAATTTCTCGGTAACACCAGAAAGGTAAATATAAGTTTTTCCCAGTCTTACCATATAAAAAGGTACAGATATCAAGATTCATTTGAGGCCCATACAAGGAAAGATGCTTCCTGCTGGTCAGAAAAAATAATAGAATCTATTTCTGGTACTGGATGGAGACTTGGCACCCCTACCTGCCCCAAAGATTAGAACATTATATGCCATTGTATCCTCCCATAGGAATCAATCTAGCCAGGCCAGTCAACCACCTGACCCCTGACTGGGGGACCACTCAGCAGAAAATCTGACTCACCTGAAGACCTGCTGTGCTGGATAGCTTTGGTGTCAACTTGACACACGTGGGTTGAGGGAGCCTCAGTTGGGGAACTGGCTCCTTTGGATTGGCCTGTGGCCACATCTGTGGAGTACTGTCTTGATTGTCCGGCAATGTGGGAGGGCCCAGCCCTCAATGAGTAGTGCCACTCTGGGCAGGTTTTGTGTAAGGTATAAGAAGGCAGTCTGGGCATGAGCCGGGAGAGCAAGCCAGTAAACAGATTCCTCCATGGCCTGTGCTTCAGCTCCTGCCTCCTGGTTCCTGCCCTGAGTTCCTGACTTGGGCTCCCTAAGTGATGAACTGTGACCCAGGAGATGTAAGCAGAATGAACCCTTTCCTCCCCAAGTTGGTGTCAGTCAGAGTGTTTTGTCACAGCAATGGAAGACAGACTAGGACACCTGCTAAGGAGATGGGAGGAATAATTATCTTTTTAATGAGATGATGTACTTATATTTCCTCACAGCTCCTCCTTATCCTGTGGCTTGGAATTCAAAAAGAATAATTTTTATTCTTTTGCTTTCTAGATCTTTTTCAAAAACCTCAAGCATGCTTCTCCTTGCCTAAGCATGTTCCCTGACACTCTGCCCTTTCTCATATATTCTTCAATATTCCCCTGACCACTTGCCATTCCACCTTGCAGCTACGCCTGACCTACACTACTAAACATGTTGGCTTTCTTAAATAACTTTATTAACCCTAACTTGAGAGTTATGACTTAGTCTCTTTTTTCCTCCATCTCCCTCCACTCAGCAGCTGCCAAGATTGCTGGCCTTGTTGTTTCTCTCTCAAATTCTAATAAATTGTCAATGGAGCTTCTTTCCTAATTAATTTCTAAATGGTTTTATTAAGGAGACTAAGAACTCCCATTTCTCAGGCAACAGATGTTTAGAATGATTGACATCTGACTACGTTTATATGTGTGAATTAGGGTTCAAAACAGAGACATAGGGGAATGACTTGGTTAAATGGTAATTTTTGCAGATTTTCTTTCCATTCAAATTGTTAATCACTCATAAAACCTGATTTGAGAAAATTCTAAGAAGCATTTATTCAATTTTAAAGGTGCTCGGTAGATTTGACTGTGTAAAATATAATCTATATTACCTCACCTTTTGGTAGAAAGAGAAACACATATATCTACTTTAAGTAGTTTCATAAATTAATTTACATGTCAAGGAGTTAGCTGTATAATTAAGTTGATTTTTCAAAAGAATCCTCTCAAAATACCCTCTCTTTTCCCTGAAGTATTTCCAATCACTATCAAAACATCATGGAGGAAAATGTAAAAAAGGTGTTTATGCATTCAATACAGAAAAAAACATATTTAGCATTTGCTCTTTTTGTGATCATCTCCTAGGATCACATCTCATTGAATCGTATCAAAAATGTTTCTAAAGCCAAGCCTGTATTTAACAATAAACAAAACACAGAGAGTATTAATGTACAGTAGACTTTGATCCACAGGTGGGGAGGGCACTATTTCCATGACTAGCACTTAGAATGGTTATTCAAAAATTCTCCACAAAATGATTGGGAACATGAAAAATCATAACTGTCATAGAAGAGACAATGATAACCCTGGCTGACAGGAAAAATAAGATGCATTCAGTATTTAATGGCCTTGGGGAGTTGAAAATGTGAACTGGATGTTTTATAAAAACCCCTTCTAAGGCCTCTTTACTCAAAATCAGCTCTCCCATTATTATCCCACATTAGTTCCATTTGCTGATTTGGTGACTGAAGGCGTGCTGGCCAACTGCAAATGCTGCTTTATGATATTTATAACAAGTTGAATGGCGGCTTCTCTATCACTCACCAGCCAAAAGCTTGGAGTGCTCACGGAGAATTCTTTGCAAACATAAGTGAAACAAGATAATTATATGAATTGACTTGTTACTTCTGAAAGTGAACAATTCCTATATAGCTAAAAGGAAAAAAAAAAAGGACTGATTTTTGTGTAAAGATTTTAGTGCTGTCATGGTTAAGAGAGTTTGCTAAGGCTAGTATGCTCCTGTTTTCTCATAAATCACACCTACTTCACGACTGGGTGTGAATGAAGAACTCAGAGAGAAGAACCCCATATTTGAACTATGAAATTAATTGATGACTCTGATGTAAGTAAAGGATGAGTTGCAAGGATAGATGTGCTGTTTATGAAGTATGAGATTAATTGCATTAATAGAGATTTCCACATTTGAAAAATGAGAATTCAGTCTAAGAAGAGTTCCTAAAATTAGTATTCAGAAGCAGAGCAGGTAACTACCTACATGGGTTCTAGAGTTAAAGACTGAGCAATTAAATGAGCACAGAGTACACTGTTTCTGGATAGGAGGAGATGGTCTAGGCGAATTAGGCACAATCTAATGGAATACCTGAATGCACTTAGTTTAATAAGTCCATTGTATTCTAAAATGTGGAATTTCTATGACTTTAATTTATTGCATAAAACAGACTAATTAAAGGACCTGCATCTAGACTTAATCTTTACACACTGAATTGTGATTATGCCTAAGCTCAGACTAAGTACAGTAAACACATATAATCTTACATATTTGTGATCAGCACATGACAGATGCTAATGAGCAAGTGCACACCTCTGAGAGACTGACGATAAGAAGTCTCCCTGCAGAACTCCATTACAGGATAAATATACTTCAGGGTAGGTCTAAGTAATGCCTTATTTGCAGTACCTCTCACATTTTCAAAGTAGACTGTCCTTCATAAATCCATCTCATATTGTCCAGCCAGGGGTTTAGCTATTTGTGACACAGATATCCAAGGAGAAGTAGAGAAGCAAATGAAGGCAGGATGGACACTGGGGTCGGGGCAGCACTCTGACCCAGTCAGTGCCTCTTAACTTCAGCTGCATGTAGTTCTAAATGGAGATGCAGAATAAAGCTTCCAGGTCTCTAAATTCTGGCCTATCCAATATGAAACCACCACAATATAAGTAATGCAATTTGATTTTTAAAAAGGAGCTGTGGATAGAAAGAAGAGCTACTTTGTACCCATTCTTTTATGTTTCATTCATTCCAAGGTTTTGGTTTTGTTTTGATTTGATTGTTGTTTTAAATGTGATTATTTTTTTCTTTCTGGCTACCAGGAAAATGGTGAGGGTAAAGAGATGTGGAATCAGAAAGTAATCCATATAAAACTAGACTGCTATGACTGGGTTAGGCAGACTTGTCTTAAGCTGCCTGGCTGGCTGGCTGGCTGGGATCATCCCATTCTCAATTCTGGCATTTTTGTTGATCTACATGACCAGGTCTCAGCCCTGCTCTTCCTCATTCACTTCTGTTTCAGGGCTATTCTCCCAGAGGATGCAGTTTTGGTTCCCAGCACTCACATGGCAGCTAACAACTGTCCATAACTTCAGTTTCAGGGGATACAACAGACTGTTCTGGCCTCTCTGGGCACTGCACACACAGGCACACATACAAACCTGCAGGCAAAACAGTCATACACATAAAATAAAAATAAATTTATAAATACTTTTAAAGAAAATCTTCTACTTCTTCCTTTTATTAAAGTGTTTGTGTACAGCCCGTTTCTTTTTTAAATATTTTACTTTTTATTGTCATTTTCTAAATATTTTATTATTTTTATTTTATGTGTATGAGTGTATTGCCTGCCTGTAGGTAGGTGCACCCATGTCATGCAATGCCCATGGAGGTCAGAAGAGGGCATCAGATCCCCTGGAACTGGAGCTTTGGAGGTTGTTAGCTGCCATGTGGATTTCTGGAATTGAATCTCAGTCCTCTGTAAGAGCAGCCAGTGCTCTTAACCACTGAGCCATCGCTACAGTCCCCTATTTATTATTTTATGTGTATGAATGTATTATATGCATGTAGGTAAGTGTACGTGTGTCATGCAATGCTCACAAAGGCCAGAAGGCATCAGATCCCCTGGAACTGAAGTTACGGATAGCTGTTAGCCATTATGTGGGTGCTGGGAATCAAACCTGGGTCCTCTGCAAGAGCAGCCAGTGCTCTTAGCTGCTGAGCCATCTCTCCAGCCCCAAGACAAGTTTAAAAATGTTTTATTTACTGATTTTATTTTATGAGTGTATTGCCTGCATGAGATTGTTGTGACCTGCCATGTGTGTGCTGGGGATCAAATTGGGGTCCTCTGCCATAGCAGCCAGTTCTCTTAACCATTGAGCTATCTTTCCAGCCTCAGAAGACCATTTTTTTTTTTTTCTGGAGACAAGGTCTCCCTGTAGCCCCAGCTGTCCTAGAACTTGCTCTGTAGACCAGGCTGGCCTTAACTCACAAAGATCTGCCTGCCTCTGCCTCCTGAGTGCTAGGATTAAAGGCGTGTGCCACCACGCCCGGCTAGAAGACCAGTATTTATTTATTTATTTATTTATTTATTTATTTATTTATTTATTTGAAATTTAATAATCGTTTTTAAAATTTTTTAATTTTTTTCAGTTTTTAAATAATACAAGTATTTGTCAATAGTAAATATGAATATGGTGGTATTACTGAGTTGACTTAATAGGCATGAGAAATAAGGTATACCAGAGAAAACCATGTAATTTATCAGTTGAACTGCATTGTGCTGAAATACCTATTTTGAACATAAACCATTTTATATTTGTGATCANTATATATATATATATATATATATATATATATATATGCTTTCTATGTGCATGATATTTAAATAATTACCTCTTCATAATTTCTGTAGTTTCCTTAATATGTATTTCATATAATCATCATCATATGGATGCTTTTTATGAGAGAGGAATTCATTCAAGGAAAACATTTACAACAGGTATATCTATTTATGCTGAAATGTTTTGTTCTTTTACTTATTTCACTTCAAATTGGCACTCTCTTTCCCAAATGCAAAGTACTTACAATAAGTAACTAAGAAATAAGCTTTGGTATAATAACCACAAGTTATTAGGTACCTGTTATATAGCAGGAATTGTGCTCAGGAATTTACATAAAATGTTTCATTTTATGCATACCTGATGAGATAGGCAGACCAAAATTCAGAATATTATTTTCTTGGCTTGTTTATTAAAACTAGATCACAGTGGAACATGCTTAAAGAGCAACACTGCATCCAGAGTGACATGTTGTGAGGTGTTTTTCAACATTTTGTAAATAAGTATTATTGTTTGATGCAAACTTTTCCCTCAGTAATGTATGTTAATTAATGATGTTAATAAGCAAGTTAATCCTAAAAGGCCCAGCCGTCATATTTTTAAAACTATAGATAAGGTTATAAATGCAAAAATCTTTTTTTTTTTATTTATTTTTGTATGTGTATGAATGTAGTGTCTGCATGCAGGTCTGTGCACCCATGTCGTGCAATGCCGCGGAGGTCAGAAGAGGGTCTCAGATTCCCCTGGAACCGGAGTTCTCCTGGAATTGGAGTTACAGACGGTTTTAGCCGCCATGTGGGTGCTGGGGATCGAACCCGGGTCCTCTGCAAGAGCGTCGGTGCTCCTAACCGCTAGGCTATCTCTTAAGATCATTTTTATTTTCTGATTAAATGATTTAAATTTTTGTGAAGGTTTACAGGTAAAATTAAAATTCATCTTACAGAAGACTTTATTGCTAAAATCCCCATGACTAAAAAGCAAAAATTTTAAGCTTTAGATTTTCAGAGATAAAAGTGATTTGTTGAATTATGTGGCAATAATTACACTTATAAATCCTCCTATGAGCATCATCAGCTATGCACTGCCCTTTCGAAGCAACCCAAACTGCTACAGATGTCTGAAAGCTATCAGGCAAGAAGATTTTTTATCAAATTATGCCCTTTTGTTTGGGGCTGTAAAACTGGTTGTAACTGTACCCTGTACAAGTGATAGGTAATTTAAAGGTAGTGCTCAGCCAATAGCAGGCCTTTGAGTGCAATTCTCCTTGAGACTGCCTTGGAGTAAAGAAGAAATACTTATCTGTTGGTCTACCTGTCAGGCCAAAGAAATGAATCTAAACATTAATCTCTCTCTTTCTTTCCTTCCTTCCTTCATTCCTTTCTCTTTTTCTCTTTCTTTTATTGAATTTTTTATGTTTCATATTTGATTTTTCAGTCAGTCTTAATCACCATTATACACACTTCTCCATTGGCACTCTCCTTTGCTCCCTGTTCTTAAACCCCCAAGTTCACACCTTCCTTCATTTGTGTTAGAGTCCATTGTGCCAAATTACTCTCCCTTCTCACTTTCTAGGGCCAGCTCCTCTGCTGAGCTTTATGCAACTTGTACACACAATACCCAAACAAGAACCAAGCATCATAGAACAAGGACCCTAGATGACATTAACAACCTCTTAACTCTCATTAAGGAAGCTCCTCCAAGCAACAGAAGATCAGGGCCCAAAAGTGCCTGAATGACCAAACAGTGAAGATTAAGAGTCTACAGAGTATGCTTCCATGGATAGGCTGCCTATATTCAGCTCCACCCACCCAGGGCTCAGGGAACATTGCTGAAGAAGGGGCGGAAAGATTGGAAGAGCCAGGGAGGTGATGCAAGACCAAACAGAAATGACTCCTAAAAGCTCTTTCTTTTTTAAAAAATTGAGACAGGGTCAAGGATGATCTTGCACTCCTTAATTCTGTCTCTACTTCTCAGCTTCTGAGAATCACTCTGGGTCTTAAATATTAATCTCTTTGCCAGGTGTGGTGGCAAATGCCTTTGATCCCAGCACTTGGGAGTCAGAGGCAGACGGATCTCTGTGAGTTCAAGGCCAGCCTGGTCTACAAAGTGAGTTCAGGCCAGCTGGGACTGCAAGGAGACCCTGTCTCAAAAAGACCCCCCCCCAAAAGATTAATCTCTTATTGATTAACCAATATAATGTAATAACATTAAAGGCAAAGCAGCAAAAACATTAACATTATAGACACACTGTTTGGAATGAGTATTTGATACTATTATTGATAAGGTTTTGGAAAGTTTCAAACAAATTTACATTTATTATGTAATATATATACATATATACACACATTTATATGATTTCTATTCACCTTGTTGCATTTCAACATATAGTTATGATCAAATCTTATTTAAGTGGAATAGCAAAAATGTTCCTTCTGGTCATAAAGGAAACATACATATTAAACGTGTCAGCAAAGAGCAAAATATCAGACTACTAGCAAGTTTATTTCATGTGATGTGTTGGCTGATAAGATGAGGTTGTCTGGCCACCCTTTCTAAGTGCTCCACAATTCGTAAAGAAGTTGGAAATGAGTGTTTAAGAGTGTGCAATGAGTGTTTAAGAGTGTGCACTGCTGGGTGTGGTGGTGCACATCTTTAATCCCAGCACTCTGGGAGACAGAGGCAGGAGGATCTCTGTGAGTTCATGGACAGCCTGGTCTACATAGTGAGTTTCAGGACAGCCTGGAGCTAAAGGGAGACCCTGTCTCAAAAAGATGGAGAAAAAAAAAAAAAAGAGCGTGTACTGCAAAGAGGAAACACTGTGGGGAGGAGGGGATCTATTGGAAGGGGAAGGGTAGAGGGAGGAGGCACAGCAGCCACACCTCCAAGAGTGTCTATCGGGAGATAGTGTTCTAAGACTGCCAGTAGATTGCTAAATCATGTATTATGCCAAATTACATATCCTATGCTTTTTTCTATATAAATATATTTATGATAAAGTTCAATTCAAATTAGACACAGTAAGAGATTAGCAGCAATAACTAACACTAAAATATAACACCTACAACATACTGAAACAAAAATTATGTAACTATGCCTAGTTTCTCTCTGTATCTTGTTTGTTTTTTGCTGTTGCTATTGTTGTTTGTTTTGTTTTGTTTTGAGACAGGGTCTTCCTGTAGCCCCAGCTGGCCTGGAACTTAACAGAGATCCACCTGCCTCTGCATTCCAAAGGCTAAGATTAAAGGTATACGCCACCATGCACAGTTTAAAGATGGTTTTTAGCTGCCATGTGGGTGCTGGGAATGGAACCTGGGTCCTCTGCAAGAGCATTTGGCACTCTTAACTGTTGGGCCATCTTTCCAGCCCCAATCTCTGTATCTTATTGCACTATATTCACACATGTTTAAATGTGATGACAGGAATTGATACTTAAGCACTTTACTGCTTCTTTTTGGCGTATGGGAATTACAAGAGTCACTACTCTTGACTTTAGGGCCAATATTAAGTAAACTGAAATGTAGCTGAACGGATGCCATAGAAGCTACTTCCATGGCCATCTGGTAAGCTATTGAAGGCAGATTATCAGAGATCTTCTAGTCAGCATGGACACAGTGGACACAGGATGTTTCATAGTCCAGGTGGGGCTGAGTGGGATGGGGGATTTCCTCATACTACTCACAACAGCACACAATTTCAATGTTTCTTTTAATATTTTTTCACCCTGGTGTTAGGTTATAAAAAAGGCCATGTACCCCCAGCCCCAGCCCCCAGATAAAAAGGCACATGAGGCTTAAGTCACGCCAGGAACAAGATTTACTTCCATGTGGATTTACCAGCAAGGGCCGCCTACAGACATGTGGTGGAACTAGACAGCATGGCAGGCGGCGGGGCCTCACATACAGAGGAAATGGTCAGAAGATTGACAGCCTCTGGAGAAAATGGTGTCTGTGTCCCTTGGGATTCTGGGAAGCCCAGATTTAACACCTGGTAACTAAAACTTCAGGAAGCAGAGCTGCACATAAGAGGGAAGTGTGTAATCTGAGGAATCTAGCCAGGTTCTTCTGAAAGAGCATTGGCTTTCCTTATTGAAGGTAGTGAAACCCCTACCTCTTCTCCCTGCCTTGGGCCAGCCAAGAGATGCCGCTGGTTCCTTTCATCCAGGAGGGAAAGATGAGACCTGCAAAGGTCTTGATTCAGAGTCCTTCTGATAGAGGAAAACAGCCTATTTAGTCCTGCTTCTTTCCACCGGGCATACCACTGTTTGTCCCCCAGAGAATGCCTAGCTGATAGCAGGGGACAGTAATTTCAAAAAGCAAAGTCAGAATAAGGACACAGAAATGAATTTCCTTGGGGTTAAGCCTGGGATCCAATAACAACAAATAGAAAATATGTAGATATTTAGATCAGCAAAGTTAGGAAAGCAAACAGAAATTCAAATGGGAATAATGGGCCAGTTAGAAATGCAAACAGTTTTAAGAAAGAAAGAATAATGAAATTAGAGATTACTAGTACCCGCTGCCTGGGAAAACACTCAAAGGATAGTCATGCATTCCTCTGGCAGATAACTGAGTTTTTGCTACGTACCTGGCTTTTCACCCCATCCCCTCTTCTGGAGTTCTTTATAATTTTGGGGGGGGGAGGGGGCGGCGTTAGAAATATATCACCAATCATCATGGTAACAGAGTAAATTAAATTTTTTTCACATAAATTTATTTTTATTTTTTTAACAAATCTAGGCCCATTCCCCCACCCCACCAGAGCTCATGCATTCTGCCAAACATGCTTTTCATCTCTTTCTCAATCTTTCTCAATATTCTCCATGAGGAAGTTGACTGTTTTGAGCAGAAATTCACTGTTTCAGTCAGTTCTTCAATGCAGCCCTTTCTGTTGTTGTTGTTGTTGTTGTTGTTGTTTCCAATATGCATCACTCCCAACTGCTTTGGACAAAAGCTCAGGGGTCCATGCACAAGAAATACTTACAACTAGGTAATTGGCACTAGCATCCACAGATGAGGGATACCATTCATCATTTGTTTTTCTGGGACTGTGTTACTTCACTCAGCATGATGTCCTCTAGCTCCAGCCATTTTCCTGCAAAGCTCATGATGTCGTCTTTCTTTACTGCTGCATAGAACTCCATTGTGTAGATGTACCACATTTTCTCTATCCACTCGTCAGTTGAGGGGCATTTGGGTTGGTTCCAGCTCCTTGCTATTGTGAAGAGAGCTGCAATAAACATGGCCGTGCATGTATCTCTGTGGTGGCGTAAGTCTTGAGGGTACATGCCCAGGAGTGGTATGGCTGGGTCGGGTGGCAAGTTCATTCCAAGTCTTCCAAGGGTTCTCCACACTGCTTTCCATAGTGGCTGTACGAGTTTACATTCCCACCAGCAGTGGATGAGTGTTCCCCTTTCCCCACAACCTCTCCAGCACTTGGTATCATTTGTTTTCTTGATCCTAGCCAGTCTTATTGGAGTAAGATGATATCTTAAAGTGGTTTTGATTTGCATTTCCTTAATGATTAGTGATGTTGAACACTTCTTAAGGTGTTTCTCAGCCATCTCTAATTCCTCACTTGTGAAGTCTCTGTTCAGTTCTTTGCTCCATCTATTGATTGGGTCATTTGTTTTCTTTTTTTCTTTGTTTTTTGAGTAGTTTATATATTCTGGAAATCAATGCCTTGTCAGATGTATCTGTGGTGAAGGTTTCCTCCCACTCTGTGGGATTTCCCTTCACTTCCTTGATTGTTTCTTTTGATGTACAGAAGCTTTTGAGTTTAATGAGGTCCCATTTGTCAATTGTCGACCTTAATTCTTGCGCAGCTGCTGTCTGATTTAGGAAGTCTTTTCCTACACCTGTGTCTTATAGTCTGCTGCCAGCTTTTTCTTCTATCGCCTTCAGAGTTTGGGGTTTCACGTTGAGGTCTTTAATCCATCTGGAGTTGACTTTTGTACAGGGTGAGAGATAGGGGTTTAATTTCATTCTTCTACAAGTGGTGATCCAGTTTTGCCAACACCACTTGCTGAAGATGCTGTCTTTTCTCCATTGTGGCTTCTTGGCCCCCTCGTCAAATATAAGATGGCTGAAATTGTAAATTTTAAGCTGTATGTTTTATTCACTTTTTCCACTAATTATTTGGTGAAGTTTAGAGTGGACCCGTGGAAAAGGAGCTGCGAGGGATTCACAGTAAAGTGATGTGAGACGTGAGACCGACCCTGTGTAGGATGGTAAGCGTTCTCACATTGCTAACATGAACTGCAAGCATGAAAGTTGGTACCTACTAGAACCCTTGATTCAGTATCGCTCTCAACAACAAACTTACAGAAATCTCTGCACATATAGGAATGCATAGGCGTGAAAAGACTGAACAAAAGATAACCTTTGGATGCACAGGTCAGAAGCTTTTCATAGTCTTATTAAATATATATGTATATATATAATAAACATTCTATTGTTTTCTATCACTTAAATGGGAAAGAAAAAAAACTATAGAGAATGGTTTATCTTTTAAATTTCCTTACATGAGATATATATGAGTGTACTTTAAATAGTGTGTTTGTTCAGATTATATAGTCTGAGAAGGCATAGGCTATATTCAAATTATCCATGTGCTAGACACATATTTAATTTTTAAATGTGGCTAAAGATTCATGAATAAGAAATAAAGTAAAAGTGATTCTCTATAGTTTACAAAACATAAGTATAATATTGTTATTGATAACTATAGAGCTTACTAGTTACTGTAAAAATATACCTAAAACCTTTCATTTTATTTTTCTCCTTTTGGTAGGCTTTTTTTTTTATCTCCCACAAAAGACAGAGAAGGGACAAAGAAGGAGGTAAACTGTCAGTTCATTTTACTTTGTGATCAGTCTAGTACAAAATACATAGATTAAAGAATGTGAAAGTTCTTGGATAACATAGAGTTTTAAATCATTTTTTGTATTTTCTACGCTCAATGAATTTGTATGTGTGTTGGTAGTATCACTCGTGGGCAAAATTTAATAGAAAACATGCATGTCATGTCAATGTGAAGCAAAGGAGATGGAAGTTAGAGACATTCAGCCACAATCTTGACTAGATCAGAAATCATTTTTAAGACATTTTATACTATTTTCTCTTTTTTCTTTTTGTTTTGTTTTGTTTTTATATTGTTTTTTTTTTTTTTTTCTTTTTGTTTTCTTAGTTTTTCAAAACAGGGTCTTCCTGTATCCCTAGCTCGCCTGGAACTTGTTGTGTAGACCAGGCTGGTCTTAGAGAGATCCACCTGCTTTGGCCCCCCAAGTGCTAGAATTAAAGGAAAGGTGTGTGCCACCACACACAGCTGTTTGCATTTTTAAATGTAAAAATGCATCTGCTTGATTCCTGGATACTTAAGTGGACTGACCAAGATGCAAAATCAGTAAAAATGGAGAATAACAAGATATTTCAATTTCTAAAATATATGATATACAAAAAGAGAGGTAAAACTGGAAGAAAAGATAAAAACAAAGCAAAACCTGGCTCTGTGGCAGGAGATTTGGCTTCTTGCAGTGTCTGTGACCTTCACAGAGGACTTCGAGGAGTGTGCAGATTGTACCTGCTCCATATGTTCCTTGTGTTCTTATAGCAGTAGGGGTAGCCAGCAGAAGCAGGAAGTGAGAGGCTGAGCCGCCACCCCTTCTAGACACCCAGAGTGGAAAGAGTATAATGTCTGCCAAGTCCAGCCTTAACCCTTTATTTTGTGTCACAACCTTAGCTTAAAAATTTGGTCTCAGGCTGGAGAGATAGCCTAGTGGTTAAGAGCACTTGCAGAGGACCCGGGTTCGATCCCCAGCACCCACATGGCGGCTGAGAACCGTCTGTAACTCCAATGCCAGGAGAACTCCAGTTCCAGGGGAATCCGAGACCCTCTTCTGACCTCCGCGGCATTGCACGAGACGGGTGCACAAAACTACATGCAGACAGTACATTCATACACATACAGAAATAAATAAAATGTAAAAAAAAAAATTTGGTCTCCTTGGTTTCTGCTCATATTGTGCTCAGATGATTAACATTTTCTGTCAGTTCATCCTATGGAAAGAGATGTGGTACGAGGACACAAATTTAAAATACAAAGATCTGCATAACTGGCAATACAGAAGTTAGTGTGTTCTGATATTTGGGAGAGGGAAGAGGGATGCACAAACCCAAGCTATTTTTCAACTATTTTTTTACATTTAATTATTTATTGTGTGTACATGTGTACATCCATGTGGGTGTGTGGGCATGCATGTGCTGTACCATGCATGGGGAGGTCAGAGGACAATTTTGGGTGGTGTTTCTCTCCTTCCACCATGTGGGGTCTGACAATCAAATTCAGGTCTTCAGGCTTTACCTACTAAGTCATTTCGCCTGCTCCAAACCAATGTTGTTTATCTTAGCGGATGTCTAAAGAGTGGCACTCTTCCTTAATAACTGCTAATCTTGTTATTTTTTAAGTATTTTATTATTTTGATTTTATGTGTGGAAGTGCATTGCTTCCTTGTAGGTAGGTGCACCCATGTCATGTAATGCCTCAGAGGTCAGAAAAGGGTGTTGATCCCATAAAACTGGAGTTATAGATGGTTGTCAGCCATCTATAAGTGGAAATTGAACCTGGGTCCTCTGCAAGAGCAGTCAGTGGTCTTAACCTTTGAGCTATCTCTCCAGCCCCTACGGTTTAACAATTCTGATATAAAGTATATGTTTTATTTTGAAAAGTGTATTAAAGAGCCATGTGTGGTGGCACATGCCTTTAAGTCCAGGTGGATATCTGTAAATTCAAGACCCATCCTGAAATAATGATTACCCAGCCAGCTAGAGCTTAATAATGAGACCCTGCCTCAAAATAATAATAATAATAATAATAATAATAGATAAAAATTGTCAAATTAGAAGAACATGAAATAATTTTTACAACCATAGTGTTTCCTAATATTTCAAATAAAATTATATTTTAAACATAACAGTTGCTTGTAGTTTACAAATATTAGTTGAATGACTGTTGATAACAAATGTAGAGTTGTATGTAAATTTTATTTTATTATTTTTATTTTTCATGTATGAGTGTATTGTCTGTATGCGTGTAAGTGCACCCATGTCATGCAATGTCCACAGAGGTCAGAAGAAGACATTGGATTCTCTGGAACTTGAGTTACAGATGGCTGTTAGCTGCCATGTGGGTGCTGGGAATCCAAATCAAGTCCTCTGCAAGAGCAGCCAGTGCACTTAACCTCTGAAACATCTTTACAGCCTTCTATATAAGTATTTTTTGACATTTAAAGTGCACAAGAAAGATACTGCAGCCATGAAGTCTCTAAGGACTTCATAAGATATTTATTCACCAGAGGACATCAGTTTATCAGGTTAATTTGATTTAAATTTTAATGTTTTCTGCTGCTATTTCTATCAGTAGTGTAGTAAAAAGCCGAGTATAGTAGAAACAAAAGGAAGTGACTGTAAAAGACACTATTTTGCATAGAAAGATGTTTTGATGTCATGAAGGCTACAAACAGGTGGTCTTCCATAAGTAATAATTTGGCAAATGGTGAATACCAAATAGTATTTCCATAAAGTCCTAGGTACCTAAAGATTCTGGCTTTGCCTCATAGACTTAAGCTTTATATTACAAAATACTTGTAGAAGTGCACAAGTTATAATTTGTCAGTATTTTCATTTTTGGCTACCACAGCTTGATGCCTTGTCCTGGAGATACACATTATTTGCTTTGTGGGAATTTAAACTTATAGTGGGTCATCTTAGCTTGCACTCTACTATATGAAAGTCACATTGTGCATTTTTTATTCACATCCTATACAGAAAGCAGACTGGATTCAGGAGAAAGCTTTCAGGAAAATACATTCTCAGAATATATTTATAACACGTTTCTTGTGAATAAATGTCTCCAGAATATTTTTTGCAAGAAAGTTTAGCGTCAGATATAAGATATATTGAGTATAAGAAATATATTACTATGACATTTTCCAAAGCACTGTGTTCATGTGATATGCCTGTATTTTCAAGCATGGCTCATAGGAACCAGCATTATTTCAGCATAGACATTCAAAAGTAATAAACGCTTAAAGTTCATTTGGAAATTCAAATATTCGCTCAGGAATGTTTTTTTCTTGTTAGCAAGTTCTAGCACTGGGATAAAACACAAGTCCAGATGTTCCTTCAGCACAAGAGTACTGAACCAGGCCATATTATTTTGTGTTAAACCACCTGTGTATTAGCATCTGTTTCCGACTTTATATACATAGTTTTCCACATTGATCACCATTGCTTTCATTACTTTATGAATTATTTAACGTAGAAGCCATAAGAATCTACCTTCCAATTTCCTAGACTGTTTTTTAATGAAAATATAGCAGTACTTGTAAAAACCTAATATCTCCTGCCTAAAGAAAGATAAGTCAGTCAAGTAAGAACCATTCAATTCCCAAATACCCTAACTAGGTTTAATTAGATTTAATAACATTTTGAATAGAAGTTTTTGGTTAATAGAAATAAAAACTTATGTTTCTTTTTAGCTTGTTTCTGAATGTATAAATATGCAAACATACATTCTTTTGTGTTTTATTTTGTTTTGGGGGACAAGGGCTCCTTATAGCCCCAGCTTTCCTGGCCTTGCTATATAAACCAGGCTGACCTTGATGTCACAGAGATTGGATTGCTTTTGCCTCTGAGTGCTAGTGATAAAGATGTTCATCACCATGGCCAGCAAATATATGCTTTTAACACTTCAATATGTATTTGAGTTTAAGTGGCACAAACTATAAATACTTACGCCTAACAAAATTATGTTTCAATTTTGGTCAGATATCTCAAACCCATGTTTTTTATTTAAAATTTATCTTAAACATTTCTTCATAGCTAAGACATCTGAAATGTCTGCTTATAGCTTTATTTTTTAATTTATTTATGTTTTTCTGTGTGCTTTCCCTGCATGCTAAGTGTATGTGTGTGGGAAAATTCACTTAAGTTGACTAACCAATAGGACTCCCTGGCCATGCCAATGGGGTAGAATGTAGTGACACAAAGATTTAGGATTTGGTCCTGGGATGTGAGTCACACTGGTAATGGGAGACGGCCATTTTTGGAATAAAGCTTTTTCTGTAATTGGATGCCTTACCATGGCTCACTGTGGGAATAAATGGGACGACCCACAAATGGCGCCCAGATGTGCAGCTGGAGGAAACCCTGACAAATTCGGTCTGCAAACATCCAAATTTTTCCTTTATCTTCTCAACTCTCTTATCTCTCTCCTAACATCTATCTTTTGACATGGAGCTGCCTGCCTATCTTGTTTGGAAGAATGGATGGAAGGCCGATCTGGAGACATATGGCATTGCACACATGGGGGAAAGGGGCCTGGGTCTGTCTTGGCTCAGAAATAAATGTCCCATTCCCCCAGACATGTGCCTCCTAATTTAGTCACTCCTTCAGACTACAAAAGCCAGTGACTTCTAGGCTGAGTTTAATATCAAGGCTTACTAGCCACACTTGGCCTTGGACTCATTTTCATAATTTTATGAGCCTAAAATAAAAGCTTTGGGTTCTAATTTTCAAAAACCTACTCCAACTGTAGAAGAAACCCATTTTTCTGGTTCAGCTCCTGCTTAACTCCTTCATATATAAATTTCCTCCAGGTTTGCTCAATTGCTCAGCCTAAAGGTAGAGGCCACTCCTTTCTGATGCAAATTAAGGCCTTTCACAGTAACCATCCCACAAGAGCAGTTTTTTTTTTTTTGAAAGGGGGGTAACAACCTTTTCATGTTAAAGTTAAAAGTTAAAACAAGTCTTATTAATCTGTCTTAATATTCCCTCTAAAAGTCTTTCCTTTTGTGGGTTGTCCCATTTATTCTCACAGTGAGCCATGTGAAAAATATGCTCAAGAAAGTACATGGTAAGGCATTCAAATACAGAGAGCGCTTTATTCCAAATATGGCTGTCCTATATAGCCAGTGTGACTCACATCCCAGGACCAAATCCTAAGTCTTGCGTCATTACATCTCACCCCATGGGGGATGGCCAGGGAGGTCCCATTGGTTAGGCAACTGAATTTTCCAACTTATGTGTGCATGCAATACCTGAGGAGGCCAGAAGAGGGCATCGGATCACCTGGAACTGGAGTTAAAGATGGTTGTTAGCCCTCATGTGGCTGCTGGGAACCAAACTCCAGTTCTCTACAAGAACAGTCAGTGCTCTTACCTGCTAAGCCATCTTCCCAGCCCCCTGTTTGTGGTTTTAATTAATTACAATTATAATTAAGAATGTTTTCAATTGATAAGAGAACTAAATATAGCATTACTTTAGCAATCATAGAAAAGCTATCAATACTCAGCAAGCCCCACTATTAAACACTTAGTCATACTATAAAAACATCAGTGGGAACTGGAAATCAAATACAAGATCTTCTGTAAGGAGCTTTATTTTTAGACAAAAGGCTATCACTGACATAATGATTACCTATATTAGCAGATAGCTTATTTTCACTAATAATGAAATTGGGAGAAAATCTAAGAAATGGCATTTGGAAAAAGGAAGAAAAATCAGAGGAGGAGGAGAAGGAAGCACCACTTGATTATCTCTAAAGACCAAAAACACAACAACAAAATAACAAGAAAGAAGAATGAATGAATATGAATGAGGGTGTGCTAGGGGTATAAGAGGAAACACTAGGCAAAGACAGCAGACTGCACAATCCTGAGAGGGGCTGTAATTCTAAGGCAGGTGGTAGAGGACAGGCCCCAGTGAAGAGTTCAAAGAAGGAAGCTGCCAGTTCATCTTGCCAGGTGTGGTGATGCACACCTTTAATCCCAGCACTTGGGAGGGAGAGACAGGTAGGTGTCTAAAAGTTTGAGTGTGAGGCTAGCCTGATCTACACAGTGAGTTCCAGGCCAGCCAAGGGACCTAGTGACATATTGTCCCCCCAAAAAATTATCTTGGGGTAAAATGTTTGGCAATAGCCCAGATGTTAAAAGAAATTCAGGAGTTTTGAGCTTAAGTAATGGCTAAATGGTAGATTTGACAGGAGGGTATCTGTGGCTCTAACAGGCTATGTCAACAAGAAACTGCATTAAGGGCAGTGATCTAAGTATAATTCTTTAAGTAGTCTTAATTTTATAATTATTCTATATTTATGAACATTCCTTAAGTCAAGGTTTAGCTCTGATTATAAACAAATACAGATATTCTACAAATAGAAATGTGAAAAAAATTTGGATAAAATTTTAGTTGGTAAAACCTGTTAACAGTATCTTTTAAAAATGCCCCCTTTTATGGATAAATTAGTGTATGTGTGCATGTGTGTGTGTGTGTGTGTGTGTGTGTGTGTGTGTGTGTGTATCTGAATAAGTTCCACAAGAGTCTCTCATGGGAGGGTGAGCAATCCCAGGAACCTTTAAAAAATGCCAATCACTCTAGCTTTGTTACATGAGACTTGTGAAGTCTGGGGAAGATTGTCATACCGAGCTCCTGGGGGGAAAGAACACACAACTCTCTGTTCTTTGGAATCAAAGGAAATGGGAAAGACTTTTTGTTAGCTTACCTTTAAAAATCATCAAAATTATAGGGTTGTTTCATTTCTTTTGTACATAGATATACCAGCCATTGACTAAAATAAAATTTTGAATGACAATTTAGCAGCTTACCTGGAAAACTACAAATACAGAGTATAGTAAACTGGTAAGAGGGACCTACTAACAAATGTTTGGGGGATTGTTTCTTTCATTGCAATATTTACAATGTCTTATAGCACTATCTTCTAATTTCAAATTTGGAATTTCTTTTTAGTGATGAATTTCTGCAGAACTTCTAACATCTTATCTGATATAGTAACTAAAATTCATCTGCTTGAACATTGTATATTTGGATCTATTTTAGTCTTAGTTCTTTGGCAAGAAATTATGGTAAATTTTATATTTCATCATGTCATCAACAAAAGCTTTTAACAGACATAGACATGGTCTAAGGAATCCTAAAGGAAGTTAAAAATGTACTCAGTGGGATACAAGAGAAAAAGAAAGTTTCATAATTTAGATAAAAGTATTCTGAAAAAGAAGTGCATGGAGATTGTTAACATCTATGAACAATCGATGTCTATATAAAGGAGTAAAAATTGATGTTTCAAGAATCTGCCGTCCTAGTCCCTCATAACAGTAGTGGGATCTCAATTCGGGCTACAGGTCAAACCTGCAGATTAGAATTTTCTTATCTTGCTTCTTGAAAGTTGCAATAATCTTGAAAAAATTTTCAGTCTAGTTTCTAGGACTAAGAAGTCACAATATACTGGGATCCTGTGAGGTACTCTTGGTTATAAAGACTCAATGGAAATATTCTGGTGTTAGACATCTGCCAGGAAATTCCCACATATCTCTATTTCTCCAAAATTCTGTATAGAAGCCTGTTAAGGACCTTTAAAAAAATCACTGCATTTATTTACTTATTTATCTAGTGGTGTGTGTGGTGGGGGGGTGGTATGTATGTGAATGCACAAGTGCGTGCGTGTGTGTGTGTGTTTGTGTGTGTGTGTGTGTGTTTGCACATGTATACTTGAGTGCCATGGTAAACAGGTAGAAGTCAGAGGACAACTTGCATGTAGGTCCTGGACCCAGAACACAGGATGTCAAGGTGGGCAGCAAGAGCTTTTAATGGCTGAGCCATCTTTCTAGTCAAGATATTTGATGAAGTAATTGCAACTGGAAATAAGGAGTTCTAGGGATGGAGATGCTGCTAGTCTATAATTTCTAACACCTTGAAGAAATGGTTAGAATTATATGTCAGGTCATTTCCTAGTAAATGGGCTGTTAGAATTGGCACAGGTAGACTATTTCAAGTGCACAAGCAATGAGAAAAAATAGGTTACCTCAACATGTCATGTCATCAAATTCATGGCTGCAAACCACAAGATATAATCAGGAGCGTATAGCACGGCAGTTCTATTTCACACATCCAATTGACCTGAAATTGATCAATACTGTGATACCATGAAGATATGTAGTCTGAATAGCATAAATAAATGGCTTATTTGATGATAACCTTGTTTCCTAAACCATGGGCTTTTATTACCTTCTCTGAGTGAAAGCAATATACCTTTTTATCTTATGTATAAAAAATAAGGAACACAAAGGCAAAAGAAACTTGCTAAGCTCTTGAACTTCAAGCGATGTTTTCAGAAAAAGGATATGATGACCTTCAGAAGGGTTTGATATCTAATCGTCTGTAGGACAAAGTTAATCAGTAGATGAGGCTCTTGTATTTAAGCCAGATTCCAGACACTAGACAAAACTGCAGCATTGAAGATTTCATATATATATATATATATATATGAAATATATATGATATATATATATATCCCTCACACTCAGAAGGCATTTTAATGACAAAGAAGACTCATTTGAATCAACATAGTTTCCAACTAAAAAAACAAGCCACAAAATAATGCACCTAAAATAAATTTGTATAAATTATAATGTTTATATGGTTTTCTCTGAGTTCTAGAAACTTGAAACATTTTTAAATTAAAGAAAGACATCTTTGATGCACACACAGGAGACCTGCTGGCCAGCTAAGTCCTACTGGGCGGGCGGGCCTCCAATACTTCACTTTATGTAAATTTTCACTTATTCCTGGCAGAACTGATGCCATTTTTTTCTCTTTTCATCCCAAGAATAATTAACTCACTCATCACCAATTTGGCTAACTTAGTAACAATACAATCTAGCCTCTATCTCCTTTAAGCATATTCTCCAGACAGATACCAAGTTTCACTTTATGTCTTTATGTGTTCAAACAAAATTAATGCGTCTATGTGATGAAGGCCCCATCATCTTGCAGAATGCTCTGATGTTGCATATGTGCCTTTCAGAAGAGAATATTTCATACCATACTATGTGATGGACAAAAGCCTTTTCTATTCAATAGCTGTCCATCTTTCCACTCAGGGGAAGACAGCATTTTGCTCTAAAAAATACAGAGAATATCAATGGGGCTAATCTCTTCAAAGTGCATAGAGCTCAAAGCAATTGCCTGCAGTTGTGAACAGTCCCTATCCTTGTTATCTCTGCAGAAGAAAAGTGACCAAAATGCAAAATACTGCCTAGCTTCCAGGATCAAAATGCTCTAAAGAATATTAAAATAAGCATTTACTAATTCACTTCTTAGCTTAATAGTTTGAATTTTAATTTACCTTCTTAGAGTCAAATTATGAACATGTTCTTTGTACAAAAAGAAGCGCTAAAGTAACACAAAATTAATCTACATTGGTCAGCATCGAATAAATGCATAAATTTACATTTCTGATAGTGTTGTTTTCAGGAATAATGATGTATATGACATAATTGTAAGACCCAAATATTATCAAATTATGAGTCTCATGATATGACATGTTCTCTCCTGGGCATCTTATGTTGTATAAGAATATATTTAATGTTCAACTTTACAGAAGAAGGATTGGAGTTTTTGGAAGCCACTAATAGAAAGAAATTGGAACTATTACACATAATCATGAAAACTTCATTTAAAAATGAAATCACATATTCAAGTAATGCTGACTTCTCATGCTCTGCAGAGGAAACCCTGCTGGTGCAGTATTGTGAGTGTGTTAACACTTGCTTGGACTGCCTTGTCACAGTGACACTTCTGTTTTCTCACTGATAGTGACACATCCTCTAGGTGGTAGATAGTGTTCAGATTCAGGAATATGTCCCTGAAGGTTGCTCCACTTCATTCTCAAATAAATCAGCCAGCAAAACTGGAGTTCCTTATCCATTCTACTGTAACCGTGCAGACCTCTTACCTTTATTCTTAACATTGAATTTGTCTCCACGGGGCCCTTGTCCTTGACTATTCTTGTAGAAACACCTGTATAACTTGCTTCCTTCCCTCATATGGTTGGTGTTCCTCAAAGGGCTTTTCCTAGGCACCTTATCTGAGATATCAACACCCTATTTCTGAAGATTAACACTGATCATCAACTTGACAGGATTGAGAATCACCTTGGATATAAAGCACTGGGAATATCGTTGAGGAAGTTCCTAGATTTGGTTAACAAATGTGAGAAGACCCACCCTGAAGGTGGCAGCACAATTCTGTGTGCTGGGGTCCTGGACCAAACAAAAATGAGAACATGAGGAGTCACCCAGCCACACTCAGGGAGACGACGACGAGGAGGCCAGTACAGAGCAGGTGGGCCTGGAAGGTGCAGGCAAAAGGAGCTACCACCAGAGGCTTGGGGATCAGGAACCAGGTGAGACACCACACCCCTCCTCCCTCCTGTGTGATCGAGTGGGAAGGTGGAGACCTTCCCACTCACAGTAGCCTCAAAAAAAAATAAAATACCTGGGAACAAACTTAACCAAAGATACCAAAGAACTCTACAACAAAATTTTAAACCCCTGCAGAAGGAGATTGAAGATGACATCAAAAGATGGAAAAACCTCCCACGCTCATGGTTTGGAAAAATTGATATAGTAAAAATGTCCATTCTACCTAAATTAATATACAGATTCAATGCAATCCCAATTAAAATCCCCCTGAGTTTCTTTAGACTTGGAAAAAAAAATCCTTAAATTCATATGGAAAAACAAAAGACCCTGAATAGCTAAAGTAACCCTGAGTGGAAAAATGCAATACAGGGGTGATCACCGTACCAGACTTCAAGCTATATTACAGGGCTACAGTCATAAAGACATCCTGGTACTGGCACAAAAACAGACCTGCTGACCAATGGAACAAAACTAAAGATCCAAAGTTGAGCTCATACAATTTCAGCCACCTCATATTCGATAAAGGAGCCAAAAAAGCTTATTGGAGGAAAGATAGCATCTTCAGCAAATGGTGTTAGCAAAACTGGATCACCATTTGTAGAAGAACAAAATTAAACCCCTACCTCTCACCCTGTACAAAAACAACTCCAAGTGGATCAAGGATCTCAACATGAAACCCAAAACTCTGAAAGTGATAGAAGAAAAAGTTGGTAGCAATCTAAAGGACATAAGACTAGGAAAAGACTTTCTAAATCAAACAGCAGACACACAGGAAATAAGGTCAACAGTCTACAAATGGTACCTCATTATAGGGAAAAATGGAAGCCACCTGCAGATTCCTTTGTGCTTGACTGTTTACACAGAAACCTCACCCCAGGCAGGATTTTCCTGCCTTGAGATCAAAGGCACTCATGAATTCTTGTAGAGTTCTTGTACTCATGATGTTAGTAACTCATGATGTTACAGAACATGAGGCGGGGATCTGAAACCAGGACTCTCAGTATAGAAACAGAATGCTGTGAATAAAAAGACGAGTCCTTCTTACCATCAGACAGGGACTTCCAGCCGTTATTTTGCACATGTAATCAGCCCGTCAGGGTTGTGTAGTCTTGGCCAGTGGGTTGGACGGTGGTCCATAAGACCACCAACCCGGAATCTATTGTGGGGCTGGAAGGAGACTTATCAGATTGTCAGCTGTGATGTGTGGTGAATGCTAGGGCAGGAATTAGACTGTAGAGCACCCATCAGGCAACAGTCTGACATTAGACTGTAGAGTGCCTATCAGGCAGTAGGCTGGAGGATCTGGGAGTGTCAATAGGGCATTTCCTGGTTTAGATGTTAGATGAGACAGGTGGGGAGTGGAAAGGTTATCAACCTTTGGCCCCAAGGTTTAAGACAGCTGCTGGTGGTGGCTGTCTTGCATTTCCCCTTTTCCCTGTCATCCAGTGGACAACGTTTGTGCGTCCACCTCCATGTGACTCCACATTTCATCAAACTCAAAAGCTTTTGTACAGCAAAAGAAACAATCAAGGAAATGAAGAGAAAATCCACAGAGTGAGAGGAAACCTTCACCAGTGATACATCTGACAGAGCATTAACATCCAGAATATATAAACTACTCAAAAAACAAAGAAGAAAACAAATGACTCACTCAAAAGAGGGAGTAAAGAGCTAAACAGAGACTTCACCAGCAAGGAAGTAATTAAAGATGGATGAGAAACATCTTGAAAAGTGTTCAACATCTTAATAATTAAGGAAATACAAATTAAAACCACTCTAAGATATCATCTCACT
Source organism: Rhizomys pruinosus (assembly GCA_009823505.1). NCBI lineage: Eukaryota > Metazoa > Chordata > Mammalia > Rodentia > Spalacidae > Rhizomys > Rhizomys pruinosus. The sequence goes on from VZQC01008945.1 coordinate 5,151,662, forward strand.
CTGATAAGACTGGCTAAGAACAAGAAAACAAAAGACGCCAAATGCTGCAGAGGTTGTAGGGAAAGGGGAACACTCATCCACTCCTGGTAGGAATGTAAACTCATACAACCACTGCGGAAAGCAGTGTGGAGAACCCTTAAAAGACTCAAAATGAGCCTACCACCTGACCCAGCCATACCACTCCTGGGTATATACACACAAGACTCATCCTACTGCAAAGATACATGCACATCTATGTTTATTGGAGCACTCTTCACAATAGTGAAAAGCTGGAACCAACTCAAATGCTCCTCAACTGAAGAGTGGATAACAAAAATGTTGGAGTTTTATGCAGTGGTAAAGAAAGATGACAACATGAACTTTGCATCTAAAAATGGAAATCAAAGCCATTATGCTAAGTGAAATAACTCAGTCCCCAGAAAACAAACGGGGAATGGTTTCCCTCATTTGTAGATACTAGCACCAAATGCTTAGTTGAAAGGCACCCTGGGGGCTGGAGAGATGTCCTAGCGGTTAAGAGGGCAGACTGCTCTTGCAGTGGACCTGGGTTCGATCCTCGGCACCCACGTGGCGGCCGAGAACCATCTGAAACTCCAATTCCAGGAGAACTCCAGTTCCAGGGGAATCTGACACCCTCTTCTGACCTCCGAGGCATTGCACGACACGGGTGCACAAACCTGCATGTAGACAGTACATTCATATACATACAGAAATAAATAAAATTTTTAAAAATTTAAAAAAAAAGAAAGGCAACCTGAACACTGCTATTGTTATATTTCTTTCTGTCTGAAAGTAACTGTGCTGTTAAAATGTGAACCTCTTAATGGGACCTAGAATTAACTTACCACTTATTTTCAGACATGGTAATTAACGTATATGGGTGGAAGGTATGTATTCATAATTTAGAGTAATATAAAATTAAAGGGAAAAATATGAGTTCCTAAACATATTTCAGAGTTAACATACAGTTTATTCCCAGAGGACATAATTCTAGTACATACATGACATTTATATAGGCATATTTTTGAGCAATACAAATGGAAGGGAACAACAGCAACATAAGGACTGGGTCAAAGAACAGACTGATATAGTCAAATTCTGCCCAAAGCAACAAACCTCCACAGAGAAAAAATAAAACTTTAAAAAGACGGAGAGAGAGCTGGAGAGATGGCCTAGTGGTTAAGCACGCCAACTGCTCTTGCAGAGGACCCGGGTTCGATCCCCAGCACCCACATGGCAGCTAAGAATCGTCTTTAACTCCAGTTCCAGGGGAATCCGACACCCTCTTCTGACCTCCCCAGCATTGCACAACATGAGTGCACAGACCTACATACAGACAGTACATTCATACACATACAAGGATAAATAAATAAAATTTTAAAAAAGACTGAGAGAAAGATACAGAACATATATGGCATTCTGCATGAACTGGGGTGGGGTGGGGAGAAGAGAAAGGGGATTATGTCTAAATTGAACTGAAATATGATGATGTATGAAATACAAAAAACATCATTAAAAGTATTATATTTAAAAACTGAGATGAACTGAGCACCAGCATGTGTCTCCCTGCTCCCTGACTGTGAAAACAAGGCGGTGAGCAGCGTCTACACCCTGCCTTCCCTAAGATGGACTGCACCCTCAGACTGGGAACCAAAATAAAACCTTTCTTCCTTAGCTTGTTTTTCACAGGTGGTTGGAAATATGAGAAAAGAAACTAGTACATCTTTTTATTCCTACAGTTAACATGACTTTAACTTCATGTGCTAGTTATGAATGTAGGTATGTGTGTGTGTGTGTGAGAGAGAGAGAGAGAGAGAGAGAGAGAGAGAGAGAGAGAGG
>VZQC01008945.1:5169612-5347022 GCA_009823505.1 Rhizomys pruinosus
AAAAGACTTCTTTTTTTTTTTTTTTTGTCTTTTTGAGACAGGGTCTCTCTGTAGCCCCAGCTGTCCTGGAACTCACTCGGTAGACCAGGCTGGCCTTGAACTCACAAAGATCCACTTGCCTCTGCCTCCTCCCAAGTGCTAGGATTAAAGGTGTGTGCCACCATGCCCAGCTAGGAAAAGACTTCTTAAATCAGACAGTAGCTGTGCAAGAATTAAGGTTGACAATTGACAAATGGGACCTCATTAAACTCATAAGCTTCTGTATATCAAAAGAAACAATCAAGGAAGTGAAGAGAAATCCACAGAGTGGGAGGAAACCTTCACCATAGATACATCTGACAAAGCATTGATTTCTAGAATATATAAACTACTCAAAACACCAAGAAGAAAACAAATGAATCACTCAAAAGGTGGAGCAAAGAGCTGAACAGAGATTTCACAAGTGAGAAATTAGAGATGGCTGATAAATATCTTAAAAAGTGTCCAATGTCGCTAATAATTAAGGAAATGCAAGTTAAACCCCCCCCCCTTTTTTTTAACCATCTCACTCCAATAAGACTAGCTTGGATCAAGAAAACAAATGATACCAAGTGCTGGAGAGGTTGTGGGGAAGGGGGAGCACTCATCCACTGCTGGTGGGAAGGTAAACTTGTGAAACCAGTATGGAAAGCAGTGTGAAGAACCCTTGGAAGACTCAAAATGAACTTGCCGCCTGACCCAGCCATACCACTCCTGGGTATATACCCACAAGACTCATCTTACTGCAGAGATACATGCACGGCTATGTTTATTTCAGCTCTCTTCACAACAAAGAGCTGGAACCAACCCAAGTGCCCCTCAACTGACAAGTGGATAGAAAAAATGTGGTACATCTACACAATGGAGTTCTATGCAGTGGTAAAGAAAGATGATATCATGAGCTTTGCATGTAAATGGATGGAGCTAAAAGATATCATGCTAGAAGATATCATACTGTGAAGTAACACAGTCCCAGAAAAACAAGTGAGGAATGGTATCCCTCTTTTGTGGATGCTAGCACCAATTACCTAATTGTATGACAAACTGAGCAATGTTAATGTGATCTGAAAACAGCTGTGCTCTTATATTGTGAATCCCTTAAAAAATAAATTAATTAAAAAAAACACACTGTAAAAAGAAATCAAGAATGACTTTAAGGTATTCACCAGTGGATGGCCATCACTGAGAAAAGACTCCCCTAGGTAAAGGACAGGCTCACTTCCAAAAGTGAAAAGCAAAAAGAAAAATGAATGGAATAGTTGTGAGGGGGAACAAAAGCTTAACATGCATAACTGCAGTATCAGAAATAGAAAAAGAGAAAGGAAAAATAAATATTTAATAGGCAAAACTGCAGTATCAAAAAAATAGAGAAAAAGAGAGAGGAAAAAGAAGTCTTTGAAGCAGAAATAACAAATTTGAAACAAACTTTGAAGAGTATTTGAAGCAGAAAGTAAAAATTTCAACTTGATGTCAGATACCAAGACAAAGATGTAAAGAATTTAGGAAATGCCATGTAGGATTCACACTCAGAGGAAAACAAAAAGAAGAAACAGCAAAACTACACCCAAGCATGCTACAGTAAAGTGACAGAGAAAACAAAGATAAAGGAAAAAGTCTTGAAAAGAGCCAGGGGGAGGAAAAACTTTTCCCATAGAGGAAGAAAGGTAAGAATCACGTCTAACAGTACTTAGTGTATTGAGGGGAAAGGATCCACCAACTTAGGCTTCTGCAAAATTTTTCTCCAGAGTTGATCAGAAATACTGTCTCCAAAAAACAAAATTGATGGAGTTTGTGATCAGTAGAACTGCCTTATAAGAAATGATATAAAGGAAATACTTTAGTAAGGGTGATGATACAGGCCAGAAAATCTGCATCAAGAAAAAAATGATCATTAGGGAATTAATCAATGAAATTAAAATTATATTTTTCTCATTTTCAATGTACCTAACATAATAGTTTCTTCAAAATACTAGCAACATTAATGATGATAATTTCTGTATAAGTCAGTGATACAAAACCAGGAAAATTAGGAATTCTTAGCTTAGAAGTACATTCACCTGGCCTGAAAAGTAGTATATTGTTAACTGTAGGTGGACTTGGATTTGTTTTAAATGCATATTGCTAATTCTAGGGCATCTTAAGAAAAATTTAGAAAGATGCATGATCATTATGCTTTAGAAAGGAAAGAAATTCACACTGGTCAAAATGCAGAGAGTAACTCTCTGTGGAGCACCCAGCCATAAATGGGATATCTGCATCACACCCATGACCCCAAGGCTCAGGGACCACTGTGGAGGAGGAGTAGAAATAGTGTGAGAGCCAGAAGAGGGCAAGAATGGAACTGTGTACTCAGAGCTCACAGCAGCCTTGGGTGCCGTCAACACTCCAGCAGGGAAGGGGGAGGCACTCACGAGCCCCCACCCCTAATTGAGAAGTTATAGACCTTTGATGGCTTCTAGGGGAGGGCAGCATCAGTATGGCCCCTGCTAAGTCAACCATGCTCCAGTGGGGGGCTCCACACCAAGAGTATATGAGGAGCACAAACTGGACGCCCTGGGTTATAATAAAAAAGGATGTAGGAAGAGTTAAGGGAGATGGGGTGAAATATTCAATTGTACTCACATATGGCATTCTCAGTTAATTAATAAAAATATTTTAAAAGGAAAAAAATAAGAAGTCACACTTGAGTGAGAGGGTGCAGCTTAAGCTTCCAGTAGGAAAAAACCAGATTTTTAGAATGCCCTTTTTGGATAAGACACTGTAAGAAATTTAGCAGATGGGAGTAGGAAGAGCTTCTTTTGATACATTTTCTTAATTCCAGAGACATTTAATTGACAATTAATATTAGTAACAGCATTCAGTGGCTCAATCAGCTCTTTGTAAAACATATGCAAGTGATCATTGGTGGAACTATGTGGGAAGATCCAGTTTGAATTAGAGGCTAGTTCTCAGCTAGCACCCCTCAGGGCACCATGTGAGAGTCATGGGCATTTCTCTGACCCCCGCCTGAAGAAGGAGCAAGCAACGTGACCCAGGCTAATGATGCTAGGCAGAGCAGTGGTATGTAGTGGTATGGAACAGGAAGTCTGTGATTGGCTGTGGGAGCTGATGTCATTTTGCTTATAAAAGCAAGTTGTAGCAGGTGATAAAGGGAATTCTCCATTACCATCATTACACAGAATTCCCGGCAATTATTTCTGCATGTGTATAGGCCGAAGCTTGCCTGAATTTCAAGTGACCAATGGGGTGGACTGCAGTTCATCAGACCACCAACATAGGTAGCTGGTGTGGGACTGGAAGGAGATCTATCAGATGGCCAGCTGTGAAGTGAATTGTGAGTGAATATAGGCTGAAGATAGGCCATTAGCCATAAGCATGAAATTCCTGTCCAGAGGCCAGCAGTCTTTGAGTGGGTGGAAAGCAGAGCCAAGAGGGAAACAAGAAACATTCCATTCTCCAGGGCTAAGGACCTGAGTTGGAAGTACCTCTCAGGTAAGGTTACAGAAGTAACCAACTGACCTCCGCGCTGAGGGGTTAGTTCCCTACAGTGGCCACAGGCATTCACTCTGTCCCTCTTCCCTTAGCAGGACCATGCTGTACCTGTTTGTAGCAAGAGTAGCTGCCACATATATAGCACCTCTATGTGGGGCATGGAAACCTCTTTGGGAGTTAGAATCCCTGCAAGATGGGAAATATACTTTTTAAGGGAGCTATGTTTTGGGATGTATGGCATATATTCGTTGACTGTGTGCCATGGTTTGCTGTGATTTTGCTGTAGCTATTGTATTTCAAGTTCTGGCATGGAGACAGTTTAGCATCTCTGAATCATTGAAGGCACAGACTAAGGATGGAGGAAGAGGAAATTCTGATGTTGACTCTGCTGGTGTGCCTGTGGATGGCACTGATGGATACTTAGCCTGTATGCCAGAGACCTCTCCACTGATAGGCTTGTAGAGGCCTTCACTCTCTTGTGGGTTTTCACCCACTCAGCAGGGCACCTCTATGGAGCGCCTGGGTGCTGTTTTGGCTTTCTTCGATTGAGAGCATCTATTGGTCCTTCCCAGGTTATGGGTATTCAGAGAAATTGGGAGCAGGGAGTTTTTCCTCTCCTATCCAATTGCCTTCTAGAGGCTTTTTCTGTGGGCATGGAACCAACCCTGCAGTGTGAATTTCAGCCTGAAAAGGAAACCCAGGCTTCCTCCTTGCCAAGGTTCAGTGGGAGAAGGTCATGGGGGCTGACACAGAAGCAGGGAGGGAAGGTGTCACCCTTTGAGCAAGCTCAAGGCTTTTGCTGCAAGCCTTCTATTGAGGTACAAATTTGCACATGCCACTCAGTTCTAGGTGGGCTAGGTAGAAGAGGCAACTCCCCATCTCAAAGTCTTGAAAAGACCAAAAATAAAAAAGTTCTTCTTGAAACCCTTTTTTCTGTAAATAATGTCTTTGTGACGATTAATTCAGCTTAGGTTCTCTTTTTGTCTGCTAAGTCCCTACAGGGCCTCATTCTAGAGGCCAGTCTTCTTTAATGCAAATTGGGCTCTTAAATTCCAGGTTTGTAGAGCTGGGTGTGGTAGCACAAACCTTTGGTCCTAGTGCTGGGGAGGCCAAGGCAAGGTGGGTCTCTGTGAGTTCAAGGACAGCCAGGTCTGCATAGTGAGCTCCAGGCCAACTGGGACTGGAAAGAGGCCCTGCCTTGAAAAGACCAATTTGTATGTTCCCACAGGTCAAAATGTCACCAACTTAATGGCTGAGAAAGAAAAGACACAGCTTTGCATTGTGTAGGATGTACCAGGAAGTGCCAGCAGAAAGGTTGGTCCATCAGATTGCTACAAACATCAAACCCTTCTGTGGATCCTACTTGTAACAACTATGTATAAAGAGTCCTAATGAAACTTACCTTCTAGGAGCTGCAAAGGTTTTAATACAAGAGACTTTCTTACCCCTCCCATAGAACAAGGAGAAATATGATGATGTCGTCCTCCAACTGTAAATTGGAGACAACTATTATAGAGGTAATCTCATATAAAACCGGTAAAACTGCCTTCTTGAATTGACTAATAGACATAGGAATGTTATAAGCCACAGTAAGACCCTGTCATATTTTATGGGAAAAAATGTAATTCATAGATTAACATACCATCCCAATATCTGTGTCTATACCAACGTAACCTACCATAACAATTAGTACTGTTTAAATACCTATATATCTAAATGCCTGTGCTTCATTAGTAGGACTGAAAGGGTATTACTGATGAACCTGTCAGCCCGTGAAAGGAAACGCCAGAATTGACCCCAGAGTCCAAAACGACAGCTCCAGAGAAAGTAGAGAGTAGACTGTTTTGCTTCTCGTCCACCCTGCCCTTTTCTAAGCCTAGGGAACAATCTGCGGAAGAGGGGGCATGGTAGAATGTAAGGGCTGTGATTGGGAGTGAATGTGAAACTACAGTAATATTAGACTGGACACTTATTTGATCAACTTGATTGAAACATACAAGGCCCCCAGCTGGATGGTGGGACCCACCCTTGGGCTGTGTGGTTTGGCGCACAACTGCTTGCAATTAATTGGTTTTTACATAAAGGATGCTTGTTCTCTAAATTTTTACTTAATTGGTTAAAAAAATGAAAAAAAAAATATAATAATAAAAAGAAAAGAACAAAAGCAAAATGAAGCTGTTGCACTTTTCAGTTTATAAGCTATTGTTTTTTGTTTTCTTTTTACTTTTATTTTATTTATTTTATTTTTAATTTAATTTTTATTGATGCTTTGTGCATTTCGTACATCATTTTCCAATTCAGATCAGGCATATTTCCCTTTCCCTTCCCCCACCACCCCACCCCATCCCAATCATGTATTCTGCCGTAACTGTCTTGCATCTTTCTCTGTTTTTTTTTTTTTTTTCATTTTTTAGCTTAAGTGATATCCATGAATACAGGGCATCCCCTTCATTAAACCAAATCTCAGGCTGTTGTGCCCAAAACCCCCACAGACCCACCATCCAGTGGGGTGACAGGTTGTTGTTCAATCAAGTTGATCAAATGAGTGTCCGGAGTACATCGCTGTAGTTCACCCATTCACCCAATTGCAGCCTTTACATTCTACCACGCCCCCTCTTCCGCAGATTGTTCCCTAGGCTTAGAAAGGGGCACAGGTGGATGAGAAGTAAAAACAGTCCACTCTCTCTGGAGATGTTGACTTGGACTCTGTCAATTCGGCTGTTTCCTTTCATGGGCTGACAGTTTGTCCCAGGAATAACCTTCGATCCTACTAATGAAGCACAAGCAATTAGATATATAGGTATTTAACACACTAAATTAGTTATGGTAGGTTACTTTGGCATAGACACATATGTTTGGATGATATGTTAATCTATGATTACATTTCCCCCCTGTTAAATATGACAGGGTCTTACTGTGGCTTTAAATCTCCTAACCTGTAGAGGATAAGCTTGTGGTATCAGCCATGGGTTATTCCTCAAGGAGAGAGCCAATAGCCAATATAGATTTGGGATAAACAGGCACAATGGCTGCCTCTGCTGCAACAGTTTTTCCAGGCAGGTGAGGTGTAGCTGTTGACTGAGGAGTTTTCTTGACTCAGGAGACCTGTATTTGCTCTATTGGTTAAGTGGCCTTTGGCAACACCTCTCTGGCATTCCCAGAGGCCATCTGTACACTTGCAAGTGGGTCTCAATAACCTCCCATGCTTAACGTCTGGTCTTTGGCAGCAGGGTCTTTCGCCTCTCCTCCTGCAGGTATCCCATTTAGGGGCAAGGAGCCCTTACTTTTGTGGGGCCTTGGATCCCTGGCCAACATCCCCCTGGTAGAACAATCAATTGCTGATGTCAGAGCTCCTGCATTATTATACTTTGCCTAAGTGCATAGCCCCAAGGACTTTATTATTAAATTTGGTTCTGAACAGAGTATAATCCTTTCACAGTTCTATGTCTATTAGTCAATTAAAGAAGGCATTTTTACGTTTTTTTATAAAAGATTACCTCTATAATAGTTGTCTCCAATTTACAGTTGGAGAAAACGACCTCATCATCGGCATATTTTCTCCTTGTTCTATGGGGGGTAGGCAAGAAAGTCTCCTCATATCAAAACCTTTGTGGCACCTAGAAGGTATAAGTTTCATTAGGACTCATTATAATAGTTGTTACATGTAGGATCCACAGCAAGGGTTCAATGTTTATGGCAATATGTTTCTTCCTTTCAATGTTCAGACGGGTCACCTTTCAGTTCGCCACTTTTTGGTACATCCTACTCAATGCAAAGCTGTATCTTTTCTTCTTCAGCATTAAGTTGGTGACATTTTGTCCTGTTGGAACAAACAATCTTTTCCCATGGTTATTTTAAAGATTTGAATTGTAAGGTTTTTTGACAAAGGTTTCATGTCTTTCTGTAGCCCCCCCCTTTTTTTTTTAACCCATGAGTCTCCAGAAGACAGTTTGTATTATACATACTATAGGGTGGAATCAAGGCACAGATTTCATCAAATTCACCCATGTTGTTTTTGGGTGACTATATATGTGATTAACTTGGGAACAAACTTAATTTTTTACGTTAAATCATTTAAGAGAATGCTACAAGGTGATACTGTACAACAGAGAAATTATAGAGAACATTTGTATGTGCCAATCCCAAAGTTATTGCTCTACAGATTTTTGTGTAAAAACAAGTGGACAGCAGAGAATTATATCTACATTTAACTCAGATGCATTACCGTTTTTATCAGAGTCTGTAAACCATGTTGTTAATATACACATATTTACTTTTACTGAGATCCTAAAACACCTGTATCCTGTAGACAGTGTCTCACGCGAAAACTGGGTACTTGGCGTGAACTCCGCATCAATTAAATATGCACTTAATCGAATATACACGTGTCCTCTCCCACCAACATCCCCCCTCTCCCAATTCACCAATTTTTCTACCAATTTTCTGATTGACAGTCTGTTGTTCTGTTCCATGCATCCTTCCATGAGAAAATATTTATACATGGGTTGTTGGTACTAAGCCTCAACATATGAGGGGACACCATCTTGTCGTTTGTTTTTTGGGACTGTGTTTACTTATTCACTACATAATGTCTTCCAGCTCCTCCTTGCAAGTTAATGATGTGTCCCTCTTTACAGCTGCATAGAACTCCATTTGTATACCTATGTACCACATTTCTACTATACACATACGTCAGTTGATGGGCAATCTGGGCTGGTCCAGCCTTTTTTGCTATTGTGAACAGAAGCTGCAATAAACATAGCTATGCATGTATCTGTTGCAAGTACAGTTGTGTCTTTGGGGTATATACCCAGAGTACTGGTATGACTGGGTCAAACTGGAAGGCTCATTTTGAGTTTTTTTTTTTTAAGTTTCCATTTCCATAGTGGCTGTCACAAGTTTACATTCCCACCAGCAATGGATGAGTGTCCCCTTCCCCGCAAACTCTCCGCATTTGGTATCATTCGTGTTCCCTGATCTAAGCCAGTCTTATTGGAGTAAGGTGAATATCTCAAGTGGTTTTAATTTGCATTCCTTAACTTCTCAGAGATGTTGGAACCGTTCTTAGATGTTTCTCGGCCATCCTCTAATTCCTCCCTCTGTGAAGTCTCCTATTCGATCTTGCTCCATCTTTTGAGTGATTCATTTGTTTTCTTCTTTTCTGTTTTTTTGAGTAGTTGCTAGCTCTGGGAATTAAGCTTTGTCAGATGTTCGCTGTAGAAGGTTTTCCTCCCATCTGTGGGTCTTCTTCCCACTTCCTTTATTGCTTCCTTCGATGTACAGAAAGCTTTGAGTTTAATGAGAGGTCCCATTTGTTCCAATTGTCGAGCCTTTATTTCTGTGCAGCCTGCTGTGCTGATTTAGGAAGACTTTTCCTACACCTATGTCTTGTAGTCTGCTGCAAGCTTCTCTTCTCATCACTCCAGAGTTTGGGGTTTCACGTGGATTGTTATACGGCTCATCTGGAGTTGCCCTTTTGACAATGGTGGAGACGGTAGGGGTTTAGCCCATTCTCACAAGTGGTGATCCAGGTTTTTGCCAACACACTATGCTGAAGATGCTTTGTCTTTCCTCCATTGTGTCTTCTTGGGCCCCTTGTCAAATATGAGGTGGCTGAATTTATGAGTTCCAGGTTTGGATCTTCAGTTTTTTCCATTGGTCAACTTGGTCTGTTTTTGTGCAGTACCAAGGCTGTTATGACCTATAGCCCTGAGTCATAGTTTGATTGTCTGGTATACGCTAATTCCCCCGTTGATTGCTCTTTTCCTCAGGGTTGCTTTGGCTATTCGGGGTCTTTTGTTTTTTCCAAATGAAATTGAAGGATTTTTTTTTCCAAGCCTGAAGAAACCTTGGGGATTTTGATTGGGATCGCATTTAATCTGTACACACTAGTTTGGTTAGGATGGACATTTTTTTACTATATTTTTTTCCCAATCCATGAGCAATGGGAAGTTTGTCCATCTTCTTGATGTCTTCCTCAATTTACTTTTTTCAGGGTTTAAAATTTTTGTTGTAGGCGATTCCTTGGTTTCTTTGGTTAGGTTGTTCCTAGGTATTTTTTTGTTTTTGAGGCTATTGTGAGTGGGAAGGTCTCCTTGTAGTCCTTCTTCAGTTGCTTGTTGGTTGTGTGTATAAGAAAAGGCTACTGATTTTTCTAGATTTATTTTGTATCCTGCCCACTTTACCAAAGCTCTTAATCATTCTAGGAGTTTTTCTGGTGGAGTTCTTAGCAATCCCTTATGGTAAACAATCCATATCATCAGCAAAAAGGGATAGCTGATTTCCTCTTTTCCCAATTAGAACTCCTTTAATTTTCCTTATTCTTTGCCTTAATGCCATTGCAAGGTTCCAAGACAGTTTGTAGCTTTTGTAAATACTCTGGTTAACCTAGTCTGAGCTTTGTTGTTATGTGCCCTCTCCTGCTCCAGTGAAACAACAGCAGTGGGGGAAGGGCTGGTTTTACAGTGTTCTGTGTACAGCTGGGGAAGCCTTAATGTGCTCTCCAGCACTCTTGCCCTGGAGCAGTGGCTCATGTTAAAATGGTTTTTTCAAGGTGCAGCTTTGCTTCCAGTGCTCTGGAAACAGAGATGATTGACTTCTGTGGGAATATAAACCCCACCTTAACTATGGAAATGATTTTGTGTTTCTCATTGACTGTGAAACAATAATGTGACTTTCTTCCCACAGGTTGGTCTCACAACCCTTTTTCTCTTGAGTACATATGAATGTGTATGCTTGTGTGTATGTGTGTGCACGCACATGTGTGTATGGCTGTGTGAGTACTTGTTTTAATCCTTATAACTTTCTAAATTCCTGTGTATTAAAATCAAACATAAAATCACTGTTAGCAGAAGTTCTCAACCTAGACAAAAACTCTTGGTCTACAACCTTTGGTGTTAATCTTTAATTGGGTTTATGTAAATATTAATATCTATTTGTACAATTCTAAAAAGCCTCCAAACTGGAACTGGCCCCCCAACTCGGCTGCAGCTCTATTAATAGTTAAACTTTCTTGGTTATGTTGTAATTTACTTGTCTTGTTAGACTTACTAATAAAATTATACAGGTATGGTAACAGTTAAATACTTTGTGGGTTTATGCCACCACCTGCTGGTTGCGCTCTTTAACACTTAAGACAAAAATTCAAACAAAGTCTTAAAGTGTTGTAAGAAATAAATTGGTTTGGGGCTGGAGAGAATGGCCTAGTGGTTTAGAGCGCTGACCACTCTTACAGAGGACCCGGGTTTGATCCCCCAAGCACCCACATGGCGGCTGGAAGCAGTCTTTAACTCCAGTTACAGAAGAACTCCAGTTCAAGAGGAACCCAAGACCCTCTTCTAACCACTCCGTGGTATTGCATAACACGGGTGTACAGACTTGCATGCGACAGTACATTCATACACATACTAGACAATAAATAAAATAAAAATACAAAAAAGAAAGAAATTGGTTTAAGAAATAATCTTATTTAGATAATAATTTAAAGTAATGTTTTTTAAATGTGTATTGTAGAGCATTTAACAGCTAGGTAAAACATCTTTAAACCAAGGTTTTATGCCAGGCCTGGAGAAGGCATCTCCAAGAAGCTGGAGGAAGATGGGTCTTAAAACTCACTCTGTAAGTTTTGCAGTTTAAAATGGTATGTTCAAAATAAACATATATATTTATATATGGAGGTATTTCAGTAGAGATTTATATAGAAAAACAAAATAAACAATATAAATTAAATGGACTCTGATTTCTCTGAAGTCATAGTCAGTCATAACAGTTTTAAAAGCAAGAGTATAATATTTGGTCAAAATTTATTTGGCAGGTATTCAATTTTGCCCAAGCTTTGTCTACATATTATATATTTTAAGACTTAATAATGATTATATTAGTTAAATTTGGTTAAAAGTTTTAATAAAAATGGTAATACATCGCCAGGCATGTTGGCGAACGTCTTTATTCCTAAGCACTTGGGGGCAGAGGCAAGGAGATCTTGTGAGTTCAAAGTCAACCTGGCTAACAGAGTAAGTTCCAGGCAGCTGGGGCTACAGGGAGACCTGCTTGAAAGACCAAAAAAAAAAAAATGGTAATACATTTAAAACTAATTGGGAATATAAATGTTAATATTTTGTTATTTATAATTTGTATTTAACTTCCAACAATAACTATGGGGTAAGTTAACAAACAAAAGTTCTCATATATTTTTTCTTTGTATGTAGTAGTGAACATTATAACATTTTCTCTTACCTGTAGTATAATTCAACTAAAGGAGCCATTTACTTCTTGAATTAACAGCATACAGTCAATGATAAACAGTTTGGGTGAATTTAACTGAACTTTACACCTTGATTCACACACACACACACACACACACACACACACGTGTGTGTGTGTGTGTGTGTGTAATACAACTGCCTCAGAGATTTATGGATCAAAAAATACAAACTTAAAATACCAAAAATGGGAGGATACAGTTAGATAGAAAACTCTCTATACCTTTTGGCAAACTTTTCAATTTAAATCTGAAAGCTATGAGAAAAGGCTTGCATGTTCCCACAGGTAAAAACACCACCAACCTAAGTGCCTGAGAAAGGTGCAATGTTGGGCTGTGCAAGATGGGCCAAGAAATATCAGCAGAAAAGCTGGCCCATCTGAACATTAAAAGGAAGAAAAGCCTCAGACTACCTGAGTCACGGACACCAAGCTTCTCTCTGAATTCTATTTAAAATAACTGTTTATAATGTATCCTAATGAAAATTGTTTGCCAGGTGCTGCAAAGTTTTAATATGAGAAACCTTCCTACCTCTCCTTTTTATAGACAAAATAAAAACATGATGGTAATAAAGTCATTCCTTAGTTGTAAATGAGAGCCAACTGTTATAGTGGTAATTTCTTATAGAACAGGTATAACTGCTTTCTTTAATTGACTAATAGACTTAAGAACTGTGAAAAGAAAACTCTCTTCTCAAGGCCAAATATAATAGTAAAGACTATAAAAGCTATGTGATTAAACAAAATGTATTAATACAGGAGAGCTCTGGTATCAGCAATGGGTTATTCTGTCAAGGAGATGTTGGTTAGGAGATTCAAGCCCCCAAAAGGTAAAGGCTTTTTGCCTAAGAGCTGGGATACCTGCAAGAAGAGTGGCAGTTAGTCCCTGCTGCTGAAGACCTGGTGTAAGCATGGGAAAGATGTATTGAGACCACACTTGCAACTGTACAGTTGGCCTTTGGAATGCCAGAGAGCATTACCAAAGGCCACTAAAGCAATGGAGGAAATATTGGTCTTTGAGTCAAGCAAGACTCAATCAGTATCAGCTGCACCTCACCTGCCTGGAGATATTGCACAGCCAGTCGCAGCCATATGTCTGTATATCCCAAATCTAATTGGCTGTTAGCTCTCTCCTTGGAGGAATAACTCATGGCTGATGCTGTAAACTTACATCCTCTAGAGGTTAAGAGATGTTATAAGCCACAATAAGAACTTGTCACCCTTTACAAAAAGCCACAGTTCATGGATTAGTATACCATCCAAATATCTGTATTTATGCCCACAACCTAACTTGCCATAATAATTAGTACTGTTTAAACGCCTGTACTTCTAATTGCTTGTGCTTTGTTAGTAGGATTAAAAAGGTACCCCTGGATTAACTGCCAACCCATGAAGGGAAACAACCTGAACAGACCAGAGTCCAAATTGATATCTCCAGAGAAAGGAGACTGTTTTGCTTCTCACCCACTTGTGTCCCTTTCCCAAAGCCTAGGGAACAACCTGCAGAAGAGGAGGCATGATAGAATGTAAGGGCTGTGGAGATTGGGGTGAATTGTGAGACAACAGAAATATAGACTGGACTCTTATTTGATCAACATACTTGTATATATGAGCTTCTCCAACTGGACAATAGGGACTTTGGGCTGTACAAATTTGTACATAGCTACTTACAAATTGGTTTTACATGAAGGCTCCTTATGTTTCACAGTTAGTTTACCTCATGGTTGGTTTTGGGGGCACAAATTGGCTTTAGTGTAAAAAATAAAATCTTAGGTCTGGCCTGCCTCTGCCTGGCACTCAAGATAGGTTTAAGCAATTGTCTATTCAAGACCCAGGTTCCTTCATGGTGCCAATTTCTCCCATGGGCTCATCTGCTTCTCAGAAAAAAATAAAATAAAATAAAAGGGGGAGATGTGGGAAGATTCAGTTTGAATTGGAGACTAGTTCTCAGGTAGCACCTGTCAAGGCACCATGTGGGCTTCATGGGGATTTCTCTAACCTTGTCCCAAGAAGGAGAAAGCAACGTAGCCCAGGCGCATGATGCTAGGCAGAGCAACAGTATGCAGTGGCATGGAACTGGGGGTCTGTGATTGGTTCTGGGAGCTGATGCCATTTTGCTTATAAAAGTGAGTTGTAGCAGACAATAAAGTCAATTCTCCATTACCATTATTACACAGAAATCCTGCCCATTATTTCTGCACACATACAGGCCGAAGCAGGCCTGAATTCTGAGTGACCAGTGGGTTGGACAGCAGTCCATCAGACCACCAACCTGGGTAGCTGGTGTGGGGGTGGAAGGAGATCTATCAGATGGCCAGCTGTGAAGTGAATTGTGAGTGAATGTAGGCTGAAGATAAGCCATTAGCCATCAGCCATCAGCCTGAAATGCCTGAAATGCCTGTCCAGAGGCCAGCAGTCTTTGGTCAGGTGGAAAGCATGGCCAAGATGGGAACAGATGGGAAATGTTCCGTTCTCCCAGGCTAAGGACCTGAGTTGGAAGTACCTCTCAGGTAAGGGTATGGAATTAACTGACTGACCTCTGCTGAGAAGTCCCCTACAGTGGCCACAGGGGGGGACTGTGCCCTCCTTCCCTTAGCAGGACTGCTCTGTAACTCTTTGTAGCAAGAGAAGCTTCCACATAGGACTACTTCAATATCCAGAGAAAATGAATAATCTCTCCTGACAGATATCATACATTAATACAGAACTTCATACTATCATATAAGAATGAAAAAACAAAAAACAAAACAAAACAAAACAAAAACTTAGGTCTCTGGATTTACAGTGCCTGGCTTTGAATTCTAACTACGTATTTGAACATTTAGGTACAATGAAGTAATTATCTTGGATCTTCATCTGTAAATGGAGACAAGAGTAATAATCTGTTAAATTTATAGTGAGAATTAAATAGGTGGCTATAGGAGCTCCCCTCTATAGTTGCAGTGGTGCAAACACTTGCTCCTGCACTGTGTGCTAAAGTTCACCATCCAGGCAACACCCTCCTGAGTGCCCTACCCTATCCATGCTTGTTTTCTGTAAAGAGTTTGGAATGGATAAATATTGTTTTGTAAAGAGGCCAGTTGGCAACAGGACAGTTCTTTTTCTATCTCTTGTCCTTTGGAGTTGCAAATTTATTTCTACTCTGGTTGGTGGAAATATAAAGTACTTCTTTGAGAGCCTAAGTGAACTTCTAGAATTTTCTCTTCTCAGCCTTCAGAGGACTTTTCCCTGGCCTCAAGCTCATATACCCCTCTTTACTTAGCTAAAGTTTGGGGAACTTCTGCAATTCTATAGAAGTCTCTCTGTGCTATCCTCACCCTCCTACAATTTACCCTCGTAAAGTTGTCTACCCTCTCGGGCTCCTCTTAGAGAAGCTACTGAGTTCCACCCAGCATTCTCTCTGCCCCTGGGGTAAGATATAGAATTTTTCCCAGGACAACAATCTGGGGCCTGTCATGGGGCTAACCTGGTTAACCTCCCATGTCACAAGAACCACTGTTTTATTCCCACCCATGAGAGGGAATTAAATGAAACCTACCTTTAATTGAAGAATGATGTTCTATTGGATTTGTTAACAAAAAACTTTGAGCTAAAGATTTGAGAACTATTTTTATTTGTTTTGAAAAATTAGCATTAGGGTAATCTGATACTTTTCATCTTTTTCAAGAGATTTGTAAACTGTCTTGTCTCCCATTTTAGCATGTCTCTGGGAAATATATGGGATTTTCTCCAAATGATGGGGAACCTTGCCTATTTTAATGATCTGATAGGTTTTCTTTTTTTTTTATTTCTGTATGTGTATCAATGTACTGCCTGCATGCAAGTCTGTGCACCCGTGTCGTGCAATGCCGCGGAGGTCAGAAGAGGGTCTCGGATTCCCCTGGAACTGGAGTTCTCCTGGAACTGGAGTCTCAGACGGCTCTCGGCCGCCATGTGGGTGCTGGGGATCGAACCCGGGTCCTCTGTAAGAGCGGTCGGCGCTCTTAACCGCTAGGCCATCTCTCCAGCCCCGATCTGATAGGTTTTCTACTGGAAATTCCCCCATCTGACTCAAATTTCAGCCTCTGTATTTCACCACTACACCTGGCCTAGAGATGTGACTTCTTTACAAATATGTTTGAATCACCTTTTACAAAGAAGTAAAAAATATTGTTAAAGTACATAAACAGCCAGGCGTGGTGGCCCACACCTTTATGAGTTCACAGCCAGCCTGGTTTACAGAGTGAGTTCCAGGACTGGGGCTACAGGGAAATGCCATCTCGAAAATACCAAAAAGAAAAAATAAATAAATAAAAATAAATAAAGTACATAAACACAATGAAATGAGAGAGGTAGAATGGGTTATATATAAATTCTCACAGATTGTGTTTATCACATTCACTATGCAATTGCATGTAACATTTTTCTGAAATAGCAATAAATTTTTGGATGAAGAAACATGGCATTTTAAATATGCCAAGTGAGAGATATTATTTAGATAGTAAATATTCACCAAAATTTCTTGTTATGGAGTACGGGAAGGCTTCCTGTTTAATGATAAAGGAACACTTATCCTTTTATGAGTACAGTGTTACAAATTTATACTAATGTATGGATATATCCATAAATACAGATAATCTGTATTTGTCACAGGTATCCACTTGTAAATAAAACATTATGTAAATAATGCTATGCCCCATGCAGCTCCATTTTCAAATGTGTGAGTAGCTGATTCAACAATGGAAAACAAAACTCCCCAGGGTGATTCATAGATTTGTTCCAATGTTCTCACTGTATGTATATTTTTCATAAAATGTATAAAGGTACTTAGTTAACCATTTATTTACTTTTGAGACTCCATGAAAATGAAGTTTTGACGTGTGTCTTTTATTTATTCACTGGTATTTGCTTTCATCAGTCATCTCTTGCATTGACACACAGCCTTCAGCATCCTAACTGCATACACACATACTAACTTACTTTCTTATTCCTAAAGTGAACAGGATCTCTGTGATCCTTGCTATCTCTCAGAAGAAGCATGGTAGATGACTGTGCTAAGAGTTCCTTATTACAGGATAACATTACCCTTTTGAATCCATCTTGAGCACTGCAAACAATTATCCTCCTCATTATTTCCATAAGGAAAGTTAGTTCGGGAAGATTAAATACTTTGTCTAAGATCTAAATGGTTCTGAAGATGTATTTAAACTTAAACATTAATTAATGTGTTTTTCTTTGTTTTTTTAGAAATTTGTATCTTTTATTTTTTTATTTTTTATGTGTATGAATATACTGTCTGCATGTAGGTCTGTGCACCCATGAAATGCAATGCCGTGGAGGTCAGAAGAGGGTGTCAGATTCCCCTGGAACTGGAGTTAAAGACAGTTCTCAGCTGCCACGTGGGTGCTGGGAATCGAACCCAGGTCCTCTGCAAGAGCAGTCAGCGCTCTTAACTGCTAGGCCATCTCTCCAGCCGCGAATGTGTTTTTCACATAAACTTCTGGTGTATAAATATTTCTATCAAAGCTACATGTTAAAAGTGATACACTGTTAAATGTTTCAATCTTATCACAGATGAAGTGGCATTTATTAGAACTTATTTTTGTAATTCTAGAATAAAAATATTTGCCTATGAACTGAATAAATGATACAATTTCGGTATGCATGAAAATTTTGAAATGAACAGCATAGACAGTTGGTTAAGTTTTGTAATGGCTTTCACTTCAAATTTCTTACATTGTGTCAGATTTGCAGTTACATGAAATCCTATATCTACCAAAATGAGTTAGGTATGTAGAAATAGTAGCACAGCTCACTTCCTAATCTCAAGATGACCTTCAATGAAAGGGATACAAACATCTAAGACATTAGTTTCATTACCATGATGATCACTTAGAATATATAACAACTACATTTTTCAGTGAACTATGTCCTCTCATTTTTCCAAGTTTTGGTATATTTTAAACACTTTAAGTGGGATCATTGAAGGCTTCTGTAGAGAAGCTCAGATTTTTCATTATTCAATGAGAAAAGCCTTATGACAATTTCTCAAACACTTTTAACTAAAGTTATTATCATATGTGTTAGATCTGGGCTTCCCAGAATTCCAAGGGACACACAGATGTCCACTTCTTCTAGATGGTGTCAATCTTCTGACCTCTTCCCCTGTACCTGAGGTCCCGCCCCATGGCTGTAAATGAGTGGACTGCTGTTGCCATGTTGCTGCTGCTGTTGTGGCTACTCCATCACGTGCCAACAGGTAGCCCTCCCATTGCAAATCCTGAAGTAAATCATGTTCCTGGAATGACTTAAGTCTCACGTGCCTGTCTTTATTGGGGGTTTGTACCATATAACCTAACATAATGGTGCCATGAACTCGGTCAAGGGTCGAGATGTTTTTGATTGGGTGTGGTGTTCAGCAGCTCGCCCCTCAAAAAGAACCTAACTTTTTTCTTTGCAACCCTCTGGGAATTGCCAGAAGCTTATTTCTCCGGAGAAGCACATGTCACAATAAGCTATCATTCTCTCTTTGCTCTCCCCCACTCCTTCTCTCTCTCCCCCTCTTCTGTCTCTCATGCTTTCTCCCTCCTCTCTCCACTTTTCTTCTCAGCCTTTGCCTGCCTTTTCAAACCCGCTGTTTTTTAATCTAATGAGACTTGCAGACTATCTCACTGGGTTCCTGAGTCTGCCAGACTCCACACCCATTTTGGAGACTTGGAGACTGGAGATGCTAGTTCCATGGTTGACACCCCGCCACACACACACACACACACACCTGTGTTCCCAGGAGGCCGAGTCCACGGGCATGTGGGTCCCATTCTGTACTTCTGAGTTTAACAAATGATGCTTCCATAACATTCAAAAGTTCTTTTAAGGCCAAGTTTTCCTAAACTGTTCTTCCTGCTCTGTGCCACTTTTTTTCCCTCCCTCACCACATGTGCCTAGATTGTCTCTGATATGTCTCTCTCCCTCTATCCCAACCTCCCTGCAACCTTAACAGATTTCTGCAGTAAAAGACTGCAACCTTAACAGATTTCTGCAGTAAAAGACTACAACCTTAAATTGAAGCCTTTTTTTTTTTCTTTTCTTTTCTTTACTATGTCTTTTCCCATGCTCATTCAAACCGGAAAGGGTGGAGTGAGGCTTTGCCTGCATAATGCCCCATTTCCATGGTAGCTGCCCTAAGCCACACCCATACCTTCACAGTGGCTGTCTTAGCTATGTTTACCATTTCCATGGCATCTAAACCACACCCATTCCTCAGCTGTGATCATGACCACAGGCCAGAATACCTTATTGTAAACTTAAATTTACATCGGAGCCTATAACGACTAACACCATGTTCTAATTCTTTTACAGTTTATTTAATGGCATGCCCTGAGCCTTTCACAATTTTGGTTTTTGGGTTTTTATGTTGTATTATTATAAAAAGGCAATTGAGAGTCAATTAATACATTTTTATGTCAGAGTAACCGAGTTTTTTTTTTTTTTTTGCCTTTTTTTCATCTGTTTCAAAATAAAACCAATTTTCCATTTATACTTTTGTATGGATAGCTAATTTTTTGTTTTGTTTTGTTTACAGTCTGTTGCTTGAGATTTTTATATCATTTGGCGTTTTAACAAAAGCTGCTTTGGGTTTTGTTTTCCTTTTTTATATTTTGTTTACAAAACTTTTACCTATTTTTAAGGGATAATTTCAGATTTTAACATTTTTACCAGGCCCTCCATTTCATTGGTTCTCTTCATAAATCCCATTTTATTCAGAAATCCATTTTTGTTTCTGCTTCTGGATACAAGTCTCTGTATCTGAGATTAAGCAGGTGTCCACCACATCTGGTCCCACCTGGCATCCATATTTTGCCTCAGGCAGTAAAATTTCACCTGGCTGCCTCCCCTTAAGAAAATGACTTTTTACTTTTCCACTGATAATAAATTTATTCTCATTAAATTAGCAGGTAAACCCAGCTGGAGACAGGCAAGCCACAGGTGCCAGATCTGCTTGCCTGGCCAAATACCTGCCACCCTGGACAGGCACACACACTCTCACACACAGCCTGTACTGCATGCAAAGTATGGGCACACAGGCTGTTCCCACCTGAGTAGATGTCTTAAACTTTAAATGATTCTGTGTAAATGTGACAATAAAATTAATGGTTCCATAGGCCTGCACAACTTTAGATTTAGGTGTGCAGCAGATCAGGGAACTGAGAACTATGCCTTGACATCAAGGTATTCGGGGCACTGACACCTAGCTATGACATTTCAGAAAACAAAACAAAAAATAATAAAAAGGGATTTCCCATTGTCCAGAGTCAACAGATACAATTAAATCATGCATCTGTTCAACCTGTATGTGTGTTATAATCGTTCTCCAATGTGTCTTTGAGATTCATGTAACTGACATGTGTCTATGTTCTCCTGTGTGTTAATTTCTGTCAAAACAAAGTGGCCACTTCAAACTTCTTTCATTCTGTATTGTGCACAAAAACAAAAAATTAAATTAAGTTTACTTTTGGCATGCTTCTTAAATTTTTTTCAAAGGCCAGATTTGAACCCGGGTTCCTATGTTTCTACACTGGTTATCTAAAGATTTTATTTCTTATCTGTTAGACTGAATTAGATCTCCAAATTATTCTCTTCACAGATACTGTAACTAAAGTTTCCTTTCTAGTTTTTCTTGTTTCCAGACCTCTGAAGACATGATTTTTGACCCTTAGGGGTTCAGTAACAGATTTTTTTTCTTTTCTCCTACTTAACCAGGCTCTGACAGCTCTGCCACCCTCCTTTTGACCGGAGACCAATGGATTCATTCATACTCTGGTACTTGGACAGTGGCACATGGCTTCCCCTAGCCACCTATAAACTGCAATCTCTTCCCTCAAATAAAACAGCTTAAATGATTTGGGTATTGTCAGTTACTAAATTGTCTTGGTTTTATACTGCTTTGTTAGGAATAAATGTCTCCTAACACCTCATTCTTTACGTTATCCCTTGGTGAAACTCTTTAACTATTGTATTGTAACTTTAGTCATGGCTACGTATATAGTTCTGTTTTCAATCACTTATTAAAATATTTCAATAAGTTCATAGTTTTAGAACCAAGGGTGTAAGACGTCAATGCCAGCATAATAAGGAAACTGCATTAACCATCTCAGCCCTGGCAGTGCAATTAATTGGGGCTGCATGATTTAAATAATATTTCTAAAGGTGTTTTTTCCAAAGTATGTGATTGTTCAGTACAAACACTTGGATAAAAATCTCTTGTATGGGGCTGGAGAGATGGCCTAGCGGTTAAGAGCGCCGACCGCTCTTACAGAGGGTTCGAGGACCCGGGTTCGATCCCCAGCACCCACATGGCGGCCGAGAACCGTCTGAAACTCCAATTCCAGGAGAACTCCAGTTACAGGGGAATCCGAGACCCTCTTCTGACCTCCGCGGTATTGCACAACACGGGTGCACACACTTGCATGTAGACAGTACATTCATACACATACAAAATAAATAAAATTTAAAAAAAATCTCTTGTATGAATTTGTGGATAAATTTGTGTATGTATGTGTATGATATTGTTAACAACTCTGTAACATAGTTACAGCATATTAAACTCTGTCCGTGTATGAGAGGAATGTATGTGCCTCTGTTCAGTACAACCTTTATAAACTGCCATCACCAAATTTAATTATTAGAACCTTATTTATAAGTGTATGCATGAAGTACTGTTCACTTTTAAGAACTCTATAATGTAGTTATGGCATATGCAAGAAATTGTGTTCCACAGCAGGAGATTCTTAGTACTGTGCAACCTATGTCCCCTAGCAGGTACTATACAACTTGTTACAGCCTCAGGTGAACAGACGCATATTGATTTACCCATACATACTAAAAATGTTTTATATATCTGTTATACTTTGCACATTTACTTTTAATATTTTTAAGAAAAATTGGGTTTTACTTCTGGGGACCACATGGGAGAGTCCGAATGAAACCAATTTGGGTGACCTTAAGTATTTCCTGCCTGCTTTAGGTATGTGATGATGGCCCCCTTCCAATTCTCAAAGCTATAATTCAAAATGTGGGGACAAGTCACATGGCCTTCATTTGAGATAGTCCTGAAATTATTAGTTTTTGCCTATTTATTATCTTGGGTTTGTTTCATTGCCTATGTTAAAATTTTTGCCTTTCATGGTTTAATGTTTTACTCCATTCTACTTTGAGTACCTATGTGGCCTTTATGGACCTTAAAGAATATATTGTAGGCCTTAATGGATAGATTTAATGTCAACTTGATATACCTGGCCTAAGAAACTTTAATAACTGACTTTATTGGACTGGCCTGGGCCCACTGTGGGCAATACCATCCTTGACCACATATTTCTATATTATATACAATAGGCTGACTATGAGCCAGCAACACAAGCCAGTAAGCAGCATCTTTTTCTAGCCTGCGCTGGAGTTACTACCACCAGGCCCCTACCATGAGCTTTTACTATTAGGCAGAATGTTTTGCCACAGCAATTAAGAATTTATTAAGAGTGCCTAAGTCAATGTTCAAGCTTTACTTAGGTATTATATGGTAATTAAAATACCAAATTCATTAAAATGATCCTCTTGGAGGTTAAGCAACCATACTTAAGTATGATTTGGCAAGAGTGATTTGAAGGGACAATCTTTTGGCCCTTACCCTCTAAGATCACCTTAAGTCCTACAGTCCTGCATGGGCGCCTTTCTACATGTCCTATGGCAGTGAGTCACCAGTCACCCCTGGCCAGGGAGGTCTTAGAGATTCACTTAAAAGGACTTCATCTGGCCAGCATCCAGTCAAGGGAGGAAAGTCAATATAGAGGAGAAACTCCTTACACTTCAAAGGGAAGCTCCAGTCAAGCAGGACTTGACTTTGTCCTCACATAGATGGAACTGGTAAAAAAGAGCCAGTGACTCCCTAAGGACCAGAACCTCAAGTGACCTTAACACCCAAACTAATTTAATTTATCTGAGCTATCTGTGTGGTTTTAAACACCCCAACAGAAAACTATAATCAAAAGAAGAGAAAATGAAATAACTTATTACCAGAGAGATAGATCAGACACCTACTGTGCCAAGTTAGAAACCTACTGTGTCGTGTTAGAAAATATCTCAGAGATAGGTGACAGGCTTACTGTGCCATACCAGAAAACACCACCTTTTCTATTCTCATGGTTATGCTGGCTCTCATTCTGGAGCCCTGTATGCTAAAACTTACCCTCATTCTAGAGCTCTGCGTACTAAAACTTTTTTCCGGTTCCTCAGAAATAGAGTACAGGTCCTCTCTCCCTTTGGAGACCCTAGACAGGGACCTTCCAGTTGTTAATGCACCCAGTACCCCCCCCCATTGGTACTGTGAAGTCCCTGCACTGGTATACTCATATAAGACTTAATCAGCTTGTCTTTTCAGTTGCAAAGAAAATGTCCACTAACTACTGGTCACTATTGATCTGGACCCAAACCACCAGGCACCCAGAGCAGTCAAGATGTGAAACCAGATTCTAACCCTTCAGCCTGACTTGGTCTCCTTTCAGCTCTGAAGCAGATACAGAAGAGAGAACAGTATCCCATTCCCTTATCATAATGTTAGATCTGGGCTTCCCGGAATTCCAAGGGACACACAGATGTCCACTTCCTCCAGAGGCTGTCAATCTTCTGACCTCTTCCCCTGTACCTGAGGTCCCAGCCCATGGCTATAAATGGGTGGGCGCCAGGCGCCATCTTTCTGCTGCTGTCGCCGCTACTCCCTCATGTGCTGACAGGTAGCCCACCCTGGCAATTCCTGAAGTAAATCATTTTCCCAGAGTGACTTAAGTCTCGTGTGCCTGTCTTTTATAGGGGGTTTGTGCTGTTATAACCTAACAATATGTTCCTTGAATAAACTGGTCAAAGGGAAAGGAAGATCGACCTGAAATTATGTTCCCTCAGCTTGATAGTTTTTTTCATGAACAGAGTCTCTAGAGTCTGCACTCTGTTTTTTATGTTTCTCCCCGTTCTGCCTTCAACTTTCTACATTTCCTACTATTGGTGTATTAACAGGAGTGCATCAGTCATGGAGAAAACAGCTTTGCTGTGCCAAGACACCAATGTGATACTGACCTATACAACCAAGAGAAGATATATGCTAATATTAATTTAAATTTCCGTTTGCCTGGCTGTACAAAGACTTCCAACTGGATGGCAAATGTCAATAAAAAGTATGCAGCAATATAGTCAATAATATGAGTAAAATGTAGAGCTATTATTAGTTGTACACTGTTTTAAAAGAGGCCTTCTACTATTATAAAGTATAACCATAAATTTTAAATTTTCAAAGTTCAAATTTGAAAGACATGAATGCTTATATGCCTGCTCAAGGTAATCAAAATGGGTTTAGGGATGTGACTTGTCTTTGACAACCTTAGACAGAACTCCTATGGAGGTCTGAAGGCAGTGTAGATTTCCAAGACAGAAACATTACATTGAAATATTAATGTCTTATATACAACAGTATGAAATTACATTCTTGTGGATGGAATATTTATTCTGCCTTCTTTTCTTAATTCTGGCAGATTATAGATCTCTTACTCAAGAATATTGCTAAAGACCTTTCTTAGCTTTGTGAAAGTCTCAATACGCACACCAGATGTCTGGATACTCAGGACCCTCCTACTTCCCACTTCCTGTTTTCTGGAATCACATATGTATGCCACCAAACCCAGTAACAAAAAACACTTTGTTTCTAGTATAGTTCTTATGATAATCTCTAAAGAAAACACATCTTAAAGCTTTCAAAAACAAATATACCATTTGTAAATTTTATGTTATTTAATGGCAATAATACAAAATAGATACCAAGAAACACATAATTATAGAATTTTATAGTATTTTACTCAGCTATAATTATTCTTTTGACATTTTGCTTCTGGACTACAGAATTAATATGGACTATTTTAAAAGGCATTATTATTTCCTTCATACATACTTTTTTTTCTTTCTTAGTAACTGGTTTTGTTATATCATAATTGTAGTCTATCACAAATAGCTCAAAACTTCAGTGATCTTAAAACATGCATCACATCATCAAAGGACAGAGATATTGTCCTTTCTTCATTTAGCAAAGACCATTACTGAAAATGGAGTTGCAGCTGTATTTTTAATCTTCTAAGTGGACAATTGGAATCATTTTGGTTGTTAACAGCAGTTTCTACACTATTCATCATCAGCAAAGATAAAATATTTTATCTGCTTGATAATGGTTATATCATTGCATGAAAAATTCTAAGAAAACAATGAATTTTTAGCATGTAGTGCATATAATCGCAGTAATAGATGAACATGTACATAAAATCTAGATGATATTAGAGTAATTTATTAAACTTTATGAGTAAAATATTGTATTAAAATGTTTCAAGTTAATTTACATAAAATTTTTGTTTTCTGCTCACAATTACTTTTCTTTCAGTAAGTCATATTTACTTTGGGTGGGGATTCTGGGACTACAACATTCTGCATGACCCTGCTAGCAAGCCTGTGGGATCTATACCAGTGACACATCCTTATTATTTCTTTCTTTATGTGATTAGCATAGTTTATTTATAAGGATAAAAGATATGGATAAATTAGGAACACTACAGTTAATATGAAATTAAAAACAGAAAATTGCATAAGAAGAATTACAAAAATTTAAGAGAAAAAAGCATTTCAGAATAGATATTAATATTAGTTTGGTCACAAGATTGAAAAATAAAAGGATCCTACCTGTTGAATCAAAGTTCACCTCATTGCCAGGACTTGGACCTACTTCAATGGACAGAATTGGTATGAGCTTCTGGAAGTCCCACAGCTTTATAACTCCATGGGCATCACAGGAATGCTATTATGTGACCCTTTAAAATATAAAATAAAAGAAATATATACTATATATATATATATATATATAGTATATAGTATCCTAGAGTAAAAATGCATTTGTATTACAGTTATAACCATATGGAAGAAATATATTCCTCTAAATATATTCTATCTAAATATAGTCCTCTAAAGAATACATTATGTCTTTATCTTGGACATAAAATTACATCAAATTATATTCATAATATAGAAATCTTATACTAAAATTATGAAAATAAATTTTCAAAAAAATTCAGTTGTAATTATGTGAGACATTATAAAATAAAAATATACACACTTGTAATTTGTTGATAGTATGCAATAGATATATGTGACACATAAAAACTATGTCCATGAAGGATTACCTCATGGGCACATTTCCTTTCATATACTTGTAACTTCTAATTACTTAGTTTTTGTAATTTATGCCACAAATGGAGTAAAAAATAAAAAGAAGACAAATGGACACAGTGGTCAAGAGACTGACTGAAAAGTGAACTCAATTAAATGGTACTTATTATGGTCTTTTAGATAAAATTCTGAATAAAGAAGTTTGGGTTGTTTTGGTAACATGTATTTACATGTGGTAACATGTATGAACAAGAAAAAAAGATAATTGGATGTAGCAGAGGGAAGACTGCAGCGTGGACGGATGAATCAAGTATAATGGTAAAAACAAGGGATGTTTCCCAGCATAGTGTTATCAGCCTGGGCTCATCCATCTGGAGGTCAAGGCTGTCTGGACCTCTGATGACCTCTTAGGAAGTGTGAATTGAGCCACAAGTACACCAGGAACTGGGATGTGTGGATGAGGAAGAGGGACCATGCTCCCCAGCAGCCTATCATCTGTATAGGAGCTCATCGTACAACACATCAAGTTCATATCTCATGAATAATGGGATAAATTAACAATTTCAAAGGTGTTTAAGGGAATGTTTTCAATTTTTATACAATTTTCATTTTAGTTTCAATTTGATTTCTTCTTAATTTTTAAAAGTCAGTCATGGTCCTTGGTAATAATATTATCATATAATTATTATTTTAATCAAGGTCACATTTTCTCTCTCCTTATTTACTTCATGACTTGTTCCCTTTCTGCATAAACTGTACATCTCAAAGAACAGTCCAAGTGAATCTTTGCTTTTTTGCTATACATGCCAGTAGTGCAATGAACACCATTAGTTTTAAAATCTATGACTGCTGTCACTGGGAAAGTAATATGAAAGCTTTGTCCCCAATCTAACAAATGAGATGCTTAATCTTTTTTATGACTCAAAAAGAGCAGAAAGAACTTGGAATGTCATCAAATATATAAACATGCTTTGTAAGAATTGTGAAGAATCAGTGAATTTCATTTCAGAAAATGAAAGAAAAGTTCATGGTCTTAGCAGAGAATATTAATGTTATAAATTAGACAAAAGTTCTTTCCAAAGATACTTTTGATCATTTTCAAACATCACAAAATGGGATCTTTGTTCAATCTTGAGAACACAATACAACACTAAAACCACAAACAAATTTCAACTTAACAAAGGCAAGCTGGAATTTCATATGAGACACAATCAACAAAAGAAGTCCATATGACCAGCTCACAATGCAAAAACACAAACATGAAAAAAATCAAGAGAATATGTTTCCTCCAAATCCCACTAGTCCTGTGAAAGTTTCTCTACAATGAAAACTACCAAGGAAAACCCAGTAACCCAGTAAACAGAGCTCAAAAGAAGCATCATAAACATGATCAAAGAATTCAAAGATTTAAAGAAAAAAACAATTCTTAGAACACAAAGAAAATAGGAATAAACTCCTGACAGACACTCAAGGAAATATAAATGCACATCTGAATGAAATGACAAAGACAATCCAGGATTTGAAAAATGAATTACTGAAAAAGAAAGAAACTCAAGCTGAAATTAAGGTGGAACTGAAAAACGCATTAAGTCAATTTGAAATGAAAGGAGAAAGTCTCATCAGCAGAACGAAGCAATGGAAAACGGAATATCAAGACTTTAACATAAAGTTGGAGAACTGGACTGCTCAACAAAGAACATAAAAAAATTTTGAAAGCCACAGGAATAAAATATTCAGGAGCTGTGGGATATCAGGAAAAGACAAAATCTAAGAATTATAAGCATACAGGTAGGAGAAGAATCTCAGGTCAATGGCATTGACCAGATTTTTAGCAGGATTTTCTAAATTAAGGAAAAACCTACCTATAAAGATACAAGCAGCACACAGAACACCAGATAGACAGGACCAGAACAGAAACTCTTCACCACATATCACAGTAAAAACACTAAATGTACAGAACATTGAGAGGGTACTGAAAGCAAGAGAAAAACAAAAACCCAGCAGAATAATAGTTGATCATTCAGTGCAAATATAGAAAACAGAAGAGCCTGGGGTAATATATTCCAAGTTCTAAATAACAATAGGTGCCAACCTAGAATACTTTACCTAGCAAAATTGTCTGTCTGTCATAGTTGAAGGGGAAAGAAAACTCTTCTGTGATATAAATAACAGAAAGAATTCATATCTGGGCTGGAGAGATGGCTCAGCAGTTAAGAGCACTGGCTGTTCTTGCAGAGGACATGGGTTTGATTCCCAGCATCCACATGCTGGCTAACAACCATCCATAACTCCATTGAATGAAACAACAGGTGCACTTACATACATGCGGGCAATGCACTCATACACATAAAATAAAATTATATAAAATAGGGGCTGGAGAGATAACCTAGTGGTTAAGAGCACCGACTGCTCTTGCAGAGGACCCGGGTTTGATCCCCAGCACCCACATGGCGGCTAAGAACCATCTGTAACTCCAATTCTAGGAGAACTCCAGTTTCAGGGGAATCTGACACCCTCTTCTGACCTCCGCGGCATTGCACAACACAGGTGCACAAACCTATATCCAGACAGTACATTCATACACATACAAAAATAAATAAAATTTTAAAAAAGAATAAAAAATGTATAAAATAAAATAAAATAGAATTCATATCTTCCAAACAAGACCTATATTCAAAGCCATACAAGGTTTGAATAAAGGAATGACCATACTGGAGAGGTTACAGAAAGAAAACAAGTAAAGTTATTAATATGGAAACACAAAATAAGACTAAGAACACAAACAAAATAAAATGGCAGTAGTCAATACACATCTCAATGATAACTTTAAATATCAGTGGCCTCAATTCCCCAGTTAAAAGACACAGGCTAGCTGGGTGTGGTGGCACATGCCTTTAATCCTAGGACATGGGAAGCAGAGGCAGGTAGATCTTTGTGAGTTCAAGGCCAGCCTGGTCTACAGAGTGGGATCCAGGACAACTGGGGCTATAGGGAGACCCTTTCTCAAAAAAATATATATATATAAAAAAAGGGCTAGAACCCTGGAGAGGTGGCTTAGCAGTAAAATGCACTAGCTGCTCTTCCAGAGGACTATGTTTGATTCCCAGCACCCACTTGGTGGCTAACAACCATCTGTAATTCCAGTTCCAGGGGATCTGATGCCCTCTTTTGGCCTGTAATGTGAAATATAAAGGAGAAAGGGAAGGAAATTATTAAATTTTTCAGGTTATCGTCTCAGCGAATATACACTGATTGTGGGTATAAGTTTCAGTTATCTGGCCAACTCAAGTATAGCCGGGGAGGGGGGTGTCTCAGCTTTGACTTTGGTAAAGGCAGATTCTTCTTTCAGCCTGACCCTGCTTGATCATGGGTGTTCACTTCCAAGTACTCATGGTGTTCTAGTTTGTCTTCCATTGCTGTGACAAAACACTCTCACCAACACCAACTTGGGGAGGAAAGGGTTTATTCAGCTTACATCTCCTGGGTCACAGTTCATCACTTAGGGAGCCCAAGGCAGGAACTCAGGGCAGGAACCTTGAGGCAGGAGCTGAAGCACAGGCCATGGAGGAGTGCTGTTTACTGGCTTGATCCCCTGGTACATGGCCAGCCTGCCCTCTTATACCGTACACAACAACCTGCCCAGCATGGCACCACTCATTGTGGGCTGGACCCTCCCACATTGCTCTACCATCAAGACAATACTCCACAGATGTGGGCTCAGGCCAATCCAATGGAGCCAATTCCCCAATTGAGGCTCCCTCAACCCAGGTGTGTCAAGTTGACACTAAAGGTATCCAGCACACATGGTTCCAAAAACTTTAGGAATATCAAATAAGGTGACTTCTTAAAATCAAATGCTCGGTGTCTTGTCCACATTTGGGGACCCAGAAGATGAAGACTTGCCTAGACAAATGTATACAGGTTATAAGAAGGACAGATATTTTCTGTCTGGCCAGTAGTCACTTGACTAAACAGCTCTCCTGTTCAATGTAAACCACTGAGTTAAGTTCTAAAGAGAAATCCCTTTTTGTATAAATTATATTGATAAATTGTCACACACTGTTTGAGCCTACTGAGAAACTGACTCTGGAGATGGGATTGGCTCTCCCACTTCAGACTCAAGCCTGTTATCTCAAGATGATCTCCAAGGCTCTTGTTCAGGTTCGACTGGCCCCCTGAACCTGTGACAAGAAAAAAAAAAAAAAAAAGGAAAACAACCAAATGGCCTATGTGTAAAGGCACTGCAAAGTTAAGGTCTAAACTAATTTCAAAAGAGGTTATTATTTATCTCATAATATAAAAATGTCTATAGTAAAAGTAACTAATGGGATTCTCTCTTTTGTCACAATGATGAAAGTAACTAACACAAACTAATACAAATGTATAATATATACAAAGATATATTTAAGTACTTAATGAAATAAACAACAGAATAGATGTTTTTAGAAATGAACAATCTACAGTCTATAGAGAGGAGAGAGAGGACCTTCTGCATAAAATTCTTCAGTCAGTAATTAAAGCATCATAGTTTTCCTTAACCGATTGTACTGGAGATTATGAACATTAATTTAATGTTTTACTAGATTCCTATTGCTTCTCTCTATCTTCTGGCAATACTCCTTTGAAACCTAAAGCAAGGCTTTGGTAGAACACTTTTTCAATTACATTAAGGTATAAAAGATTTTAGCTGTTTTGTATTTTGTATAAGGTTACCTAGAAACTGATAAAGCCACAATGTATATGCAGGTAATATTAATTCATTGTATTATCTTTGTGTAATTTAGATTCTGTTTTTTTTTTTTTTTAATAAGATGATACTGCACAGCACTCTTCTGAGACAAATAACTGTAATCTTCATGATTTGGGTTGTGCCTACTTGCAAAAGATCATCACAGTTGAGCTTATTGACTGCTGTGTTCCTTCATTAAAAGAGGGGTAAGCAGGGTCATTGGACTCTTACGTGAATATCCAGCCATTCTTCCTAGCCAATTGTACATAATTCTGTAGTAATCAGATGTGGTCTTCTAGGTCGGGAAGGCCTAAAGCATGTTATCTGGGAAAGCTAGAGAGGGCTTGACCCATGAGGTTATAGAAAAGTCAACATTCATGTTGGTAGTGCAGCTACTCTTGGATTACCCATATACCTATCAATAACACCTCACACCTCTCTGTGAGTAAGCCCATTGGCTCCCCTAGGTGAGCTTTAGTAAAACAATGATTTGACTAGAACTTTAAAAAGGGAATAAACATTGCTTAGTAACTCCAGGAAAATTCTCATGTCAGATGGAAAATTAATTTGTTAACATTATTATGTCTCAGGGTATCAAATAAGGAAATTTGAAGATAAAAGATGATGTTAAAAGGATATAGAAATGGAGATATTTTAATAAGGATATATGTAAAACTAATGAGGATGTCTATGCAAGTAATAAAGGTCTGAGTAGGTTTGTTATGATAGACAAAGGATGAGACTATATAGATAAGCTTAATTAAAAAAAAAAAAAAGTACCGGACTGGTGGAATTAACCTTCTTGGATGTTTAATTACCATACTTTGAAACCTATAGTATTTTGGTCAGAGGGATTTAAAGGGATTTTTCCCCTTGCTCTCTCTAAGGTCAACTGAGTTCCAGTGGGACTATGTGAGAATCTCTTGAAATGTTCTGTACCTGTGGTGATTGACCTGTCCTCTTGTTCTGAGGGGACATGGAGTCTCCACTAGATGGACTTAAACCAGTGCCTAGTCTACAAAGAAGAGGGTCAACAGAGTAAATGTTTCCTGAAAGCTTCTAAGCCAACTATGGCCCGGCAACACTTCTGACTTATCCTTGCGTAGTTGAAACTGGTAAAAGAAAAGCCAAAGAAGCTAGGGGCTCTTCCCATGCCCATGTGAACCCTGAGACCGGATCCTCAACTGACCTTTAAGGTATAAACAGATAGATTTATTTGGGCCAACTCTGTGGTCTTAAACACTGAAAAGGAAAGTATAACCAATGATTCAAGTATTCAATATATTACTTTCAAAGCCTGGAAAATTGTGCTTCCCAGATAATAGGCTTAAGTTCATATAAAATATTGTTTATGAACTATTTCTCATTAGAGATTTTGTTCTTAAATAATGCTCCTCATATGTAAGACTTCAAGTTTTGGCCTAATTCAACAGTGCAATGGTGACCTGCATCCAAGAAAGACGAACCACTATTCCAGCCTAAAAATTAAATGATGGTTAATTTCTTTTCTCTCCTTGTCTAGAAGCCATTTGGGAGGGAGCTCAGATGCTAGCCAATCCAACAACTGTCAATGTGCCTACACACAAATCCTGAGCTCATCAGTCTGCGTCCAGCCTTGGTGACCAAAAGAAAAGCAAGAAGGATTTCAGTAGATGAATGGTCTTCAAAGTCTTCACCAAGAAATTCTAATGGACTATAATTTGGACATTTGAAATTTTTCCTGTTCTGACTTTTCTGGTTCCCTGTCTAAAACTTTGCTAACTTCCCTTGCTTTTACTTCTCTTTCACATTTCCTAGGTACTAGGTCAAGGACTTTCTTTTCTGCCTACAGCTAACAGTTATACAATTTGGTGGTCTTTTAGAGAGACCCACTGAGGGGGTACCCTAATTGCCACACTCTGTGCCCCTATTCAGCATGGAAGAAGTCAGAGTGGTCTGAACCTCAATTCCATACTGGCAGTTGGGGAAATCTTCAGAGGGTGAATAAGAATTGGGGCTAGAAATTGGCTAGACAGTTTAGGGTAAAAAGACCCCAAAGAAAAGTAGCCAGTTTCTTCACAAGAAGCCAAAATGTCCTTGAGTCTCTTAGCAGCCTGGTCTGTGTCAAAGGTTGAGAATGTCAAAAATGTTTGAGACTTTTATTTAATCCCAAATTTATTTTAGGTTTACCTCTTCAGAGGAGGGAATGTTAGAGTAGCAAATAGTCTTATAACATTGCCTGGTAAACACTAGAAAATCTGTAGTCTATCTGTTGAAAAATCTACCTTTCCAGTTTCACTGGTCAGTCATATGGTCGTGGGACTACCCAGTCATCTGGTCATGGGACCACACCTGGGAAGCGAGGTCCACCTTAAGTTAAACAGATGGGTGGAATACCTAGTGTGTCAATGAAATAGTGAACTTTTCCTGCCTGAAGTCCCACCTCCCAGTGCAGTGCTTCTGGATCCAGATCCAGCCACAGACATGGAGGTCTCTATAATTCTGCCTGCTTTTCTGAATTCTTCAAAAAAGCATAATCTGTCCTTTTCTTCTTCCCACCCCTTTCTAAACATGCCTTCTCTAATGCTTTGGGCTGCCCTAGCATCTTTTATTTCTTTACATTTTCTCTAAAGTTTCCTTCTCCCGACCATATGGCAGCCAGTCAGCCCATGTCTGACTTTCTTAGCCTGCGTGGCTTCATGGGCTTTTTTCCTTCACCTTCCCCCAACACACATTCTCTGACTAAGGCAGCTGCTGATACTCTCAGCTTGCCGGCCCCAAGAATTTTTCATTAAAATTCTAAAAATTATCCTAAAGCCACACACACCCCAAAAGTGTTTAACATTTGTAGTAATTCGAGAAATAAGAATTAAAACTACTTTAAGATTTCATCTGACCCCAGTCAGGAGGGCTAAGATCCAGAGAACAAATAACACTATATGCTGGTGAGACTGTGGGGAAAGGGGAACGCTCATTCAGATTGCAAACTGGTGCAGCCACTGTGGAAATCAGTATGGAGAACTCTTAAAAACTAAAAATAGGGGGCAGTTAAGAGCACTGGCTGCTCTTGCAGAGAACCTGAGATGGTTTCCATCACCCATATGATGAATAACAACCTGGATTTGTTTCCCAGCACCCACATGGCAGCTAAGAACTATCCATAAATCCAATTACAGGGGATATAATACCTTCTTCTGACTTTCATGGGCATTGAAGAATACAGATGCACCTATAGACATTCAGGCAATATACTCATACACATAAAAATAAAAATAATAAAATACTTTTTTAAATTTTATTTTTTTATGTGTATAAATGTACTGTCTGCATGTAGGTTTGTGCACCCATGTCGTGCAAATGACGCGGAGGTCAGAAGAGGGTGTCGGATTCCCCTGAAACTGGAGTTAAAGACGGTTCTCAGCTGCCATGTGGGTGCTGGGAAACGAACCTGGGTCCTCTGCAAGAGCAGTCAGCACTCTTAGCCACTAGGGCATCTCTCCAGCCCCATAAGATACTTTTTAAAAAATATTAAAGAGTAAACAAGATTTTAAAATTAGTGTAATAATTTCATAGATTTTTGTATCATTAATACCCATTAAAGAAAAAGAAATTTAACAAATTATTATAAAATGTAAAAATTATGAAATTCAAAATATAAATCAATGAATAAAACATTCAAATAATAAGACTGAGATGAGACAAAGATGACAGTTAGTAGTTGAGACAGAGATAAAAAATAGAAGTATCCATGTGTGCCCAACAAATCTTGTCACATTGTGTCATGAAAGATGTAGTCATCTACCAGAATTAATGCTCAAGAACTATGTGACCCAGTCACAAAAAAATGCAAAAATAAAAATTTCATAATATTTTAACTAATTTTTCAATTTTGTTTTGGGTGACATTTATAGGTATTCCAAGTACATGTGGCCACATGTGGCCCTAAGGATGCAAGTTGGACATGCCCAAATTTGTTAAGAGTCTTGAAGATGAAGATGAAGATGAAGGCTTTATATTCCAATGGGTGTCCAATAACCAGTGCAAATGAAGGTAACATAGAGACAGGCACACAGGCAGAACTTGAAGGTATAATGGCTGGAACTTCTCCATCATTGACCAAAATAAACTCAGCCATCTTTCCACATGGTTACAAAATCTCTGACAGATGCCTCTGTAGAGCAAGTAATCTATATAAAATGGCATAGATTTGCATATACTTTGCATGTACTTCCTCCCATACATTTAACATATATCATTTATAACATTGACTTAAATCCCACTCAGTGGGAGAAAACTCTTCTGTCTTATTGTAAACATAGCCAGATGCACACAACTGGAAAGGTCATGGAGCTTAGAGAATCCCCAAGGTTGTCACATCTGCTGGCTAAAGTAATGTCTTACTAAATACAAAACAGGTAGCCTTATATTTACAGACAAATATCCTAGATCCTATTCAGATAAGAAGCTTCTTTTGAACCAGATGAGAATGGTACAGAGTCACACAACTAGACACACACAGACGTGGTTTGCAATTGGCTCATGCCTAGGTGACACATCTACAATGCAACCTCTACACATAAGCCTCAATCATTATAGAACAAGGACCTAAGAAGGCAGTAACTACCTCTTAACCCTCATTAAGGAAACTCCCCAATGCAACAGGAACTCAAAATGGCATGAATATCCAAACTGTGAACATTAGGAGTCTACAGAATATTTTTCCATAGACAGGTCACATAGATTCAGTTTCACCCACCCAGGACTCAGGGAACATTGTGGAAGAGGGGGCAGAAAGATTGTAAGAGTCAGGGAGGTGGTGCAATACCAAACAGAAATGAATAATACAAGCTCCTGGGACCCTGTTCATATGAACCTACAGCATCAGTATAAGCATGCCCAAGACCCATGCAATCTCAGCTGAACAAAAACCCAGCACAGAACTACAGAAATGGGTAGCAAAACCCAACTTCGGCTGAAGAAATATTGGCAGTCAGGTGGGGAAGACCTGGCTTTCTTTAGGAAAGCGACTCCAGATAGGCTGACCAGAGCTCAGAGATGAACTGGCACTGAGAAGTGGATGGGGAGACTAGTTTGGTGCAATGGGCCCTAGCACGAATGACAGAATTTGTGAACTGGGGGGTGGAGGTGGTGGAGACCTGTGGGAAGGTTCTTGGGAGAAGCAGTTATAAAGGTGATTAAAACAGAAATATTATGTATGAAATACATTAAAAAATTCAATAAAAATGATTTAAAAATAGGCAAATCATAAAATATTAACAGTAAACACATTAAAGTGCATAGTAATAATTACCAACATGTAATTACATGCACATTCACATATGGGATATAATTAACAATTAAGGGACAATTACAGTTATGTTAAAAACTAGAAATACACATACATGCAACTTAGCAAGAAAAACAGCATAACCAAGGTATTAAATTGTGAAAATACAGCAATTGAATAATTAATTCCTAATTAAGAAAAAATCAATAGTTAATATCTGTGTCAGAAAAGTGAAATTTAATTAAACAATTTATTACTAGAGTTAATTACCAGAGTAATCAGATGAATATTCTACCAACAAGATGTAAATGGGAAACTTATTTAATTGTAAAGAAAATCTCAAAATATAAAATGAAAGTCACAGCATATAAAAAAAAATTATCATCCATTTGAGACAAGATCTCATGTACCTAAGGCTGAATGAAGTTAAACTCTTGATCTTCCTTGTGAAGGAATTGCATGTATCATCAAACCAGATTAATATGGTGTCTGGAAATTAATCTAGAGATTAGAAAACATTAGATAATCACTGTGCAAACAGCTACATCCCAAGCCCAATTTGAATTTTGCATATATGTGTACACGTGTGTGTGTGTGTGTGTGTGTGCGTGTGTGTGTGTGTGAGGATTGAAACATGCAAGGCAATCACTCTACCACTGAGGTACAACACCATGTCTTTAGGAAAAGTTACTATTTCCCCAAGTACTGGAAAATTTGTCTATCAAAATGGCAAGTCAAGCCTAGAAAAAATGAATATATATTTCAACAACAACAAAATATCTAAACTAAAGCAAAACCCAGTATTTATTAAATGTATAATACCATGAATTATACATGAACTATATGATAGGTCAGGAAATATTTCAAGAAGTGATAAAGGAAGAATGCTATGTAAGATCACATATTCTTATAATGGTAAAATTACACTAAAAATTACAGGAGGTTTTATAAAATGTCAGGCAAAAGAAAAGAAAAAGATCATACTATTGACTATATGTTTAGAATGAATCC
Source organism: Rhizomys pruinosus (assembly GCA_009823505.1). NCBI lineage: Eukaryota > Metazoa > Chordata > Mammalia > Rodentia > Spalacidae > Rhizomys > Rhizomys pruinosus. The sequence continues at coordinate 5,206,611 of VZQC01008945.1, forward strand.
AAATGAAGGAATTCATATTGTATTGTTGAATGAAATTGAAGCCATAATAAGTGAGAATTTATTAGTCCATGTTTGTTACCTGTCTATTGCTCCTGCTGCTGCTATCACCCCTGACATCAGAACCCAGGTACTTTGGCTTTCCAGCCTAGACTGAGGAGCTGGGACTCTCCAGGAATCTTCCAGGCCATCAGTGCCAGATTGAGACTGCATCCAGCCACACAGAGTGAGCAGCCATGAGGGTTTTTGCTTCACCACTGTACAGGTAACTACTGTCAGACGATGCAGCCTCTCTCATGTTCATTAATAAGCCCCTTTTGTAATATTTCAAATATGCATTCATCCTATCAGTTCTATTCCTCTACAGAACTATGGTAGTTTGATTGAGAAATGCCCCCCACATCGTTCAAGGATTTGAACAGTTGGTCCCCAAATGGTGGCCCTGTTTGGGAAAGGATATGGAAATTTTAGAGGTGTAATCTTGCTGGAGGAAAGAGGTCCCCATTTGTAGTTTGTTATCTTTTATGTGCTTGCAATTGAAACTGTCATTCCTCAGCACTTTTTTTTGCCAATTTTTATTGAAGCTTTGTGCATTTAATACAAAATTTCCAATCAAGTCTAGACCCATTCCCCGTTCCTTACCTCCCCCACCCCACCAGAGCTCATGCATTCTGACAAACATATTTTTCATCTTTTTCTCAGTCTCTTTTAAAGCTTTCGATGAAGGAATTTACTGTTTTGAGCAGAAGTTCACAGTTTCAGTCAGTTCTTTTACCCAGTCTTTTTATTGTTGTTGTTGTTCCTTCCAATCTGCATCACTCCAAAATATGCATATATACATGCCACATATATCTTTTAGCATTTTCAGCTTATGATTTCTTTTTTTTTTAATTAAACTGAAAGATGTCATGTTCGAAGTCTCCTCCTTGGCAAGCCCAAACCACCATCAGTTCTGCCCTTGTGCTCTACACTGGGGTTTTCCCTTCCTGTGGTCACCAAATGAAGTCCAGTAAGCACTGTGTCCTGTCTTGATCCTCCTGTACTGGTCTCCATGATACAGCCTGGGCAGTCCAACAATGGCAATCAATAATCTGAAGAGGCTGAAACCCCAGTAGTAGCTCAGTCCACACGCTGGATGTCTCAGCAGTCCCTATCTGGCACTGAAGATTTGGAGGATTCTTCGAGAGACATGAGTCTTCAGTCCATATTGGAAGGTTGAAAACCTGTGTCTTAAGTCTTTGAAGGATGGCAAAAGCAGTGGCAGCCACAAGGTAGCTGCACTTGCCAGTAAGACAGGCAAAACAACTGTGCTCTTTTTTATTTTATTTTTAACTTTTAGCCTTTTTAATAAGATCTTAAGTTTTATACCTGAAGTACAATTTCTCAGGTCTAAGTAATTATTTATTTCTGGTTGTACTTTCCTTTTGGATGCTTAAGGCCTGTATTAGTCACTTTTCTGTTGCTGTGATAAAACACCATGACCAAAGGAACTTATAAAATGAAGAGTTTATTTGAGCTTATGATTGTTGGTTCCAGGGAATTAGTCCATTGTGGCGGGAGGCGTGGCGGCTGGATCTGGAGCAGCAAACCAAGGGTCACATCTCGCAAAGAGCACAGGAAACAGAGAGAGAGGGCAACTGTATGCCACGGAGGCTTGTTAAACTCACTAAGCCTGCCCCCAGCAACGCACTTCCTCTAGCATGGCCACACCCTCCAAGACCTCCAAAAACAGTGCCACCAACTGGAGACAAATGTCTGAATACCTAGAGCCTATGGGGGACACTCATCCAAACCACCACATTCCACTCCCTGGCCCCCATAGGTTCCTGACCATATAAAATGCAAAATGCATTTAGTCCAACCTTAAAAGTCCCCACAGTCTTTACCAGTCTCAATGCCATTCAAAAGTCCACAGTCCAAAGTCTCCTGAGACTCAGGCCAATCTCTTAACTGTAAGCTCCTGTAAAATCAAAAGGCAAATTACATACTCCCAATGTACAGTGGAACCGAATACACATTCCCATTCCAAAAAGGAAGAATAGAGGCATAGTACTGGACCAAAACAAGACCGAAAACCAGCAGGGCAAAGGTCAAGTCCTGTAGCTCCACATGCAACTTCTGGGACTTGACTTCCAAAGGGCTTAGATGGCTCAGCTCTTCCAGCTTTGCTTGGAACATACATCTCTTTCTTAGGCCGGTACCACTCCCTGGATGCAGCTCTCCTTGGCAAATATCTCACAGGTCTGGCATCTCAAAAGTCCTCTTGGGGTCTACAATGCCCACCAGGCTTCACATTCACAGCTTCACGCAATGGCCTATCAGGGCCTTCTTTATTCAGGGACACCCCTGCTGTACTCTGCCTGGCCTCTTTGGCTCTCTGAAACCATGGAGGAAGAACTGATGACCCCTTCACTCTTGCGAACTTCATGCCTCTAAAGCCAGCACCACGTGAATGAAACTTCCGAGTTTGGCTGCAATCCTGGGATGGGCCCTGGCCCATTTCAACCACATTTGCAACTTTTCCCTGCCCTGGACTTGCTGGAGGATTAGCTGGGTGTGGTCTTGCCCTGAAGGTACTGATTCTTTTGTTTACTTGTAAATCTCGAGGAGGCCTCTCCTTAATTGCTTTAATCTCCTTATGAAAGGGAGCCTCTCCTTCATATGCCTTGGCCCCACCTTTAATCTTCCTAGTGCAGTTTTCAGATCCAAACTGTACATTCTGCATTTCTTTCTGCCCCATCTGCTCTTCTTCACTGTAGAGCTGCACAATATTCACCATTAAAAGCCATGCCACTATTTCTACATTAGGCTGTCTTGAAATATCCTCTGCCAAAGACATCAGTCCATTGCTTTTCAACTTAGCATCAGGCAAGCATTTGGGCTGTGGGCAAACTGCTGCCAGACTCTTTATCAAAATATCCCAGTTGCTGCCTAAGTCTTTATTTTCCCCTGGAACTACATCTTTTGCAGCCATGCTTTCTTCCTGGCCTCCACTAGAATGGCCCCTTAAGCTCTTCTTACAGTAGTCAACAGCCTTTCCAGCCCAAAGTTCCAAAGTCTTCCACACTTCTCCAAACATACACATGGTCAGGTTCTTCACAGCCAACACCCCACTCTCTGGTACCAATAACTGTATTAGTCACTTTTCTGTTGCTGTGATAAAACACCATGACCAAAGGAACTTATAAAAGGAAGAGTTTATTTGAGCTTACGACTAGTGGTTCCAGGGAATTAGAGTCCATTGTGGCGGAAGGTGTGGTGGCTGGATCTGGAGCAGCAAACCAAGGGTCGCATCTCGCAAAGAGCACAGGAAACAGAGAGAGAGGGCAGCTGTATACCATGAGGCTTGTTAAACTCACTAAGACTGCCCCCAGCAACACACTTCCTCTAGCACGGCCACACCCTCCAAGACCTCCAAAAACAGTGCCACCAACTGGAGACAAATGTCTGAATACCTAGAGCCTATGGGGGACACTCATCCACATTACCACAAGGCCCCACTGTTAGCCCAAATTAGCCAAGTTTTTTTGTTTTCTCCAGGTCAGTTGAGGATCTGGTCGTCAGGTGTGTTTTTTTTGTTTGTTTGTTTGTTTGTTTGTTTGTTTTGTTTTTCTGTGGGGGGGAACCCCTGGCTCCTTTTGGCTTTTCATTTGCCAGTTCCATCCACTTGAGGACAAAGTCAGGTCTCCCTTTTTGAATCATGAGCAGGCTTTAGTCCCCATTACTGGATCCCCAAGGCCTTCCTGCACATGAAGACTGGTGACTCACATTTGCAGGACATTTCAATAGATGCCTCCATGCATGGTCCCCTGAAACTTAGTTGACCTCTGAGGGCAAAGAACAGAGTTATCCCCTAAGTCCCTCTGCCAAATTGGTATGGGCATTAAGTACGGTTGTTCCTCAGCTTTCAGCTCCAGCTAAACACCTGCCTTCCCAGTGATGGGCTGAAACCATAAGCCAAAATAAAATCTTTCTTTTACAAGCTGTCTTTGGTCATGATGTTTTTATAGCCCAGAAAAGCAACTAGTAAAAGAACCCTGACCAATACAATTACTAACAATTAATAGAGAACAAATGTATGAATTAATAGAAGTTACATTAAAGTGGACTCTCTTATTTCTGTCTCCCTCAAAATTCATAATCCCTCATTGAATTATAGTAAAAATTTCTCATTGCATTTGACCACAAGTAAATAAAGAACACGAATTTAAGATAAGGAATGAGTGCTGTCATTTAATCAAGCTTAGTTCAAACATCAATGATTTCTTTGGACATGATCCAGGTGTCTTGGCTCCTGAGCTGAAGATCTCTCTGGTGGTCCTGAGTCTACATTTCATGTCTTGTGAATAACTGCCTTTTTTGCCCTACCCTGCAGCTGTTCTCCTCAAAAATCCATCGCTCCACCCTGGGCAAAAAGTACTTGTTGATGCACATTTGGCCTAAATAGCAGCAAATAACAATACTGATAACTTTCCAAATTAACATTGAGAGATAAATTTTCTGAATAAAATGTTTCTGAAGATGTATAACATATATACATGTATAATTTTAGTTCTAAGTGTGCTGTTAGTACTGAGGGAGGTGTGATACAGGGTGTGCTGTTACTACTGAGGAGGGTGTGATACAGGGTGTGCTGTTAGTACTGAGGGGGGTATGATAGAGGGTATACTGTTATACTGAGGGGGGTGTGATACAGGGTGTGCTGTTATACTGAGGGAGGTGTGATACAGGGTGTGCTGTTAGTACTGTGGAGGGTATGATATAGGGTGTGCTGTTAGTACTGAGGGGGTGTGATACAGGGTATGCTGTTAGTACTGAGGAGAGTGTGATACAGGCCAATTTACATATGTTGTGGGTTCAAAGATGGACAGCTGAAGTAAACAATTTTTATTGCCATGAAAAATGTTCAGTACTGTTTGTAGAAATATTTCATTAGGCACAATAATCTTATTATATATAGTTGAAGAAAATATTTTAAAAGGTAGTGTAATGTCACTTTCCTAAAATTATCTAGATAGAATGATTTGGATGCATGGCTCAATTCAGACTCTGACATCTAGCCACAAAAAATTCATTTTAACTTAAGAGTGATAATATAAGATACAATAAATATTTTAAGAATATTTAAAATATTTCTTTTTAGAATATTGCCAAGTAGTCCACAGCTTTAATAAATATTTGTCATAGAGATTTTGTTCATAGCATTATTTCTATATTAAAATATTAGAAACTAATTATAGAGTTACACACACATCCATTCATGTAGGTAAACTCATGAATATATAAGACTATAATTGGTGTAGAAATGTGTAGATCATTTTTTTTTTTTTTTGGTCTTTTTGAGACAGGGTCTTCCTGCAGCCACAGCTGTCTGGAACTCTCTATGTTGAACAGGTTGACCTTGAACAGACAGAGATCTGCCTGCCTCTGCCTCTTTAGTACTATGATTAAAGTCACGTACTACCATATCTGATGTGTAGATTATTTTAACTATTATAATGGGATTACCAAGTATTATTATCAAAAGTAAAAATATAGACAAGCACAAATAAAAAATATACACTGAAAATAAGATTATAGGAACTCAGTCTTAAATAGTTATCTTTAAGTATTAGAATAATTCATTTCAACTTACCAACTTTTTGTTCTTTTCCATTCTGAAAATTCAGGTTTTGTGATATTTTTTATTATCATAAATATTTTTGAACAATGAATTGACAATATCATACATAAAACCTGTCAAGTGGCCTCATTTTCATTTCCAAAGATTCTGCTCTGTAAAATGGACAGGAAAGCAGGGTCATGAAGCAAATGGTAGGAACATTAAGCCACAGAATCATCAGCTGCTTTCAGTGTGTGAAGGTAATGACCTGCAACTTGGTATTAAGGTGTAACTATAATAAAATGTTTAGGATCATTAGGAGGAAAATTAGTACTTCAAACATTTTTAGTACTGATACATTAGCATGTCTCTTAGGACAGGCAGAGAAGCAGCATTAAACAATAGCTCATTACACAATTTCCTCAGTCTCCTAAAGGCAAAGAAACTATGGAATTAGAATAGGGTAAAATCTGAGAATGTTCAAGGAGCTCAAGCCTAAAGAAGCCAATGTAAAGGACCAGAAAGAAGTAGGTATGATGACGGTTTTCAGGGAACACTTCTCACTCAGTTCATTAGACATTAATAAGTATTATGTCATAATCATGTCAGTGGACATAGGGGTTAACAAACCCCAAAAATAATTACTTAGAAGTGGTATAACATGCAACTACATAATCAATTAATTTTACATAAAGTCAAAGTGATTTTTAATCTCATTTAATCTTTCTTCTATGTGGCTAGAGACTTACACTACTTATATAGAAAAGCCAAGGCTTAAACTTTGTCATAACACTTGCCCAAAACCATCTATTTAGTAAAACATAGACCCAGGATTATCAGTCAGGATAAACTAAAGAAGGTGGCCAAATACTTGATTTACATACTTTGGAAATTTAAGCTCATTGGGAATACCATTTAAATGTCTACAGGGCCTGGTCTGTAGTTGAGGCAAACATGCCAAAACAGACAATAAATAGACAATAAAGGTAAAGTTAAGGTAAAGGTAAAGATAAAGGTAAAGATAATACCAGTCTGTATTAACACAGAGCAAGTTGTGCAAGTGGGTATTTAAATGTATGAGGCAAAGCGGTATTTAAAATACACAAAAACAATGTATCAGAAGACATAAGTGTGCTCTGAATTCTATTCCTCTCACTTGGGACCAGGAGGAAGAGATATAATAAATATGAATCCTCAGCTCCCTTATAGTTGATGACTAGAAAGAATCAATGACAAGGCAGGAATTAAATGCTAGAACCAGGGAGAGGGTTAAGTATAGTACTTCGCCTCAAGACTGTGGGCTCCCTAGAGGTTTCTTCAGGAGTGTAGTACCACAATTAGGTTCATCAGGGGGAAGAAAACTTTCTGCAAATGCTAATACTTTAGATAAAGATTATGAACAAGTATCAGGGAAAAGAAAGGAGAGCATGACTTGTATTGAAAATGACATACTGTCAGAGCACAGAAGTGTAAATTACATATTAATCCACAGAAAATGTGCTGAATGCATAGTGTGATTAACAATGTATAAAAATTCTGAAGTTGTTTTAAGTTTGTATGGAGGAATTTGAATTTTATATGTATGAGAAAATGTCATACATCTTGGACATAAATATGGATATCTGAAAGACAACTTTGAAGGCTTATATTTTTAGCGAGTTAAACAGATTCTATCAAATGCAAAATCATCTTAGACCTTGAGAAACAACTGAACATTGTTTTCCTGTGATAGTCTAGTTGGTCATAAATCTAAGCCAGAGACTGAATTCAGTCAAATACGCTTGCACCAGTGGAAATCCTATCACTACATTCATCAAATAAATATGCATTGACTATCCTAGTGAAGAGGAAATGGAATATGTCCATACGCTTAATGTCACTTTTGTGTCTAATACTGTTTTATGACTGATTTTAGACTTTAGGACATAGTACTCACCTTATAGTGGTTTTATGAATGCTTACTAAAATTTGTGTCCAGAAAGGAATCAAAGCTAAAATGGAGAAAGCTATCTTGAGGAATGAATACCATAGTTATCTAGCAGAACATCTGTTTGCAGCCACCTTCTTGCAATAAAATCTGTGTTAAAGAATGTCAAAACCTCTGTCCTAACTAACTGCCTATACAAACATGCCTAGAGAGGTACCCCCAATGCTCTCTAGCCCAGTTCAGTTGATAAAGAATCCCTCATTTCAGGCTTTCACATAGAGACACTGAGGCAATTTCTGTGTCAAAAACCCTGACTCTTGACAGAATATTCTCAGTGATGATACTCAGATGGAACGAACAGTTTTTCTCCCAGAATACTTTAGACAGTGTCTAGGAATATCTTTGATTTTAAAAAGTGAGGTAACTGCTATGTAGACGACTTAAGCCAGGCATGTTGATAAATACAATGACTTGGCATGCCTCCACCCTCAACATGGAAATTTTGGTCTGTAAATTCAACAGTTCAATTGCTGCCTAACAAACTCTGCCCTTCACTAATGGCAGAATATTTTCCCCACAAGTAAAACTTGAGTCCCTCTTGCTATGCTTCCTTCCTGCTCGTCATTTCTCCAAACTTCTCATGTTCCATCGCTTATTGGTTCTCAAATACACCATAGCCACATGCTTTTCTGCTTGCTCCTTTTATGGCCAGGAATGTTCATTTCTTATTCCTTTCCTTGTAAATATCAGATGGATGAATGGAGAGCATTGTTCCCGTGGAGGTTCTTTTAAAGCCATTTAGGCAACATAACCTTGCTCTCATTAAAACTTACAAAGGAAATTAATTTTTTGCGTCTAAGTGAGTCTTTACCTCATAGTCTTACATTGTTTGAAAAATGTAACTTGTGAGTAATTAATAAATAACCATAGCAACAGAGGAACAGAATTTTTATGTTAATTAGCCATAAGTAATATTTTCTCATGTAGTTGGTGACTATCACATTAGATGTTTCAAATGAAAGATGTTTCTATCACTAAAAAAGTTATTTTAGACAGTAGAGCTGTAGACTACTTGTGCTGTTTGAAGCTTACATGCTCAGCAGAATATTTGAACAAATGGATGTATGAATTGATAAGTCATTTCTATGTCTGGGTAGTCAAGACAAAATTTCTTCTACTGTTTGTGATTAACTCTGAAAACTATATCAGATACTATTACTGATTTTTTGAGGACTTAGTTTTTTTCAGAGCAAATTTCAGTTCACAGTAAAAGTGGAAGATGTCCCATGCATTCCCTGCCCATAAACAGATATAGCCCCTCTCACTAGAAACAGCCCCAGCATAGTGTCACACTTGTTATAACTAGGGAAACTACATTGGCACATCATCATCTTACAGCTTTACTAGGATCACTGTTCTATGTTCTGTAGATGTGTATGAAGGTTTGTGTATACACCATTACAATAGCATTTAGAGTATATTCACCCCTCCCCCCAAAACTTTTCTGTATATAATGGTAAATGAGGACACAGCTCTGGTAGGACTCAGGGTAGATCAGCCCAACTTCCTATATACAAAATGTGCTGCAAAATTAGTGTCTCTCTGAAGGAAAGGGAGGAAAGACAGTTTACTCTATCACAGAGCCTTGCTGCTCTCAGAACCATTTTGAGACTACTATCTCATTCAAGAAGAAATAGAAATTCCTAGCATAAAGCATGAAATTAATGCAATGAACCTCTTGAAAAAGCACTGAAAATAAATTTTCTGGCTCTCAGATGAGTTTACTTGGGCTTCATAGTCATTAGTGGCATCGTATCAGGTATCCATGGACTAGAACCTTGACTTTATGGTATTTCATGGGCTTTAATTCCCAAAATATGCAAGGTAGTGAAAAATGCTTTCCACATTAAGAGCTCACCTTCATCAGTCTGTCATGATTGATAATCCTGGGTCTATGTTTTACTTCATAGACAGTTTGGGGCAAGTACTATGATCTGGTATGTCATATTTCAGCAATCTTTTATGAAGCATTTATTGAAAAACATTCTGCACTGTCAAAGAAGGGTGGGAAGATTTCTGGTTCCTGAAATAATAATCCAAATAACTATGAAGTAATTTCCAAATCTTAGTATTCAATACCTGGAGAGTTCCGTTAAATTTTTCAGTTCTGCATTTATATATAACTCGATGGAAAGATTTTACTATTTTAAAGCCTTATAGTAAGTTCTGGGTCACAAACTCTCAGACTCCTGAAAGATTAGATTTGATTTTTGGTTTTTGCTCTTTTGACAAATCTTCTGTATAAGCCAGGCTGGCCCTGAATTCAGGCTCCTCCTGGGATTATAGGCGTGTCCTACCATGTTTGTGCAGCACTAACATTCATCTTTAGGAGGAAGAAGGTTTAAATGTAAATTTTTACTTAAAATAATGCTATCATAATTTCAATTATATATCTTAATGTTAGATCAATTATCACTCAAAAGCAAAGGCAAAAGGTTTTTTTGGCCATAAAAGTGCATTAAAAGGATCAGGGATACCTTCCCGCTTGGCACTACCCCAGCCATCCCCACCTCACTACCCCCAAACAGCCCTCCTAATCCTCCCCTGCCCTACCAAAAAGGAAAACTAAGGGAAATAGTGTCTGGTGCTTTAGAAGACTCTGTGCATCAGACAACAAGAGACAGAAATCTAATGAGGTGAGCCTTAAGAGTGATGGAACACTCCTTTGACAGTTTCTGGGAAATGTGAAGAAGAGCACACCAAACCACTTAAACTGAAGAGCACAAGCTCAGAGTCCAGGAAGCTCACCAGGGCAATGGAGGCGTAAAAGACAGCAAACAGGAGGCATGAGAAATTCACATGGTGAAGCCTGGATATCTGCAGAGCAAGCTCCTTCATTATTGAGCTGACTGCATTTGGTATCAGCATAGAAGAAAACTATCTGGAGACCCAAAAAGAACTACCTGAAAGTATTAGAGAAATCAGGAGGGAAAGGTACTTATCTAATACTCCTCACAATGTTCTTCCAAGAAGCCAGACTGAAAAGTTTCACTGTCTAGGTCAATGGGTCATATGGAACACAGATAGGTCTTGTTTCATTAATGAGGAAATCATTAGCTATAGACTAGGGACTGCCCCGTCCTGTGTAACAAATCCTAGAGGTAGACCTGGAGATACGCATTGTTTCTAAATACATTGACAGCATTTTTTTTTAAAAGCTGATCAGTATTTTAGGAATAAAAATAATCAAGCATTCAAGAAGATAAATTTGCTCAATTTATGAGGAATTCAGTAATGTCTCTTTTTATCTATGAGAAAATTGAAGCTTCTTTTAATTCATACACCTGGTCACAAAGATGAATTCAGTCCGAAAAAGTTCAAATTTACTAGGAAATCAACTTCAAAGTTAGGAATAAAAAATGCAAATCAGATGAAAGCTCTTTACTCTTAGCGAGATTAATTTTGATGTATATTGTTATTTGATTTGGGCACAGTGATTTTGGAATAGAACAGATTTTGAAGGGGATAAAAGCAGTAAAAAAAGTTCTTTCTGGTCAAGAGAATAAAATCTCTGGGTTGGGTGGAGACCTAGCATTCTACCTGGGCTCTGTCAGTCACCTGGCCAAAGGATCACACTTGGGAAAGCCAAAGGTCGACCCTTAGAAATGTGGAGACTGGGCTGGAGAGATGGCCTAGCGGTTAAGAGTGCCGGCCGCTCTTACAGAGGACCCGGGTTCGATCCCCAGCACCCACATGGCAGCCGAAAGCCGTCTGAAACTCCAATTCCAGGAGAACTCCAGTTCCAGGGGAATCCGAGACCCTCTTCTGACCTCTGCGGCATTGCACGACACGGGTGCACAAACCTGCATGCAGACAGTACATTGATACACATACCGAAATAAATAAAATAAAAATAAATAAAAACAAACAAATAAACAAACAAATGTGTTGACTTTGGGTGAGGTTTGGGGAAAGGGAAGCCAAATTGGTTTCCTTTGTGTGGTTTGGTCCCAATACCACTTTTAACCATAAGATCCCAGCACATTGCTTTACTCAAAATACCAAAAAAAAAAAAAAAAAAAAAAAAAAAAAGAAAAAAAGAAAAGAGAAAAAGAAAGAAAAGCAATGTGCTGGGATTTATGGTTAAACAGTGGTATTTGGGATCCAAACCACACAAAGGAAACCATATTTGGCTTCCCTTTCGCCCAAACCTCACCCAAAGTCAAACATTTGTTTGTTTTGTGTTGTTTTTTATTTATTATTATTTATTTAATCGGGTAATGTGTATCAATGTACTATCTGCATGCAGGTATTGTGCACCAGACGCTGGTCGTGCAATGCCGCAGAGCGTCAAAGTAGGGTCTCGGATTCCCTGGAACTGGAGTTCTATGCTGGAATTGGAGTTCAGACGGCTTTCGGCTGCCTGTGGGTGCTGGGAATCGAACCCGGGTCCTCTGTAGAGAGAGCGCCGGCACTCTTAACCGCTAGGGCATCTCTCCAGCCCAGTCCCACATTTCTTAAAGGGTGCGACCTTTGGCTTTCCCAAGTGTGATCCTTTGGCCAGGTGACTGACAGAGCCCAGGTAGAATGCTAGGTCTCCACCCAACCAGAAGTTATTCCCTTGACCCAGAACGAACTTTTTTTAAACTGCTTTTATCCCCTTCAAAAGTTCTATTTCCAAAATCACTGTGCCCAAATCAAATACACAATATACATCAAAATTAAATCTCGCTAAGAGTAAAGAGCTTTCATCTGATTTGCATTTTTTATTCCTAACTTTGAAGTTGATTTCCTAGTAAATTTGAACTTTTTCGGACTGAATTCATCTTTGTGACCAGGTGTTAATTAAAAAAGCTTCAATTTTTCCATATATAAAGAGACATTACTGAATTCTCCATAAATTGAGCAAATGTTATATTCTTGAATGCTTTTGAGTTATTTTTATTCTAAAATACTGATCAGCTTTTAAAAAAAAATGCTGTCAATGTATTTAGAAACAATGCGTATCTCCAGGTCTACCTCTAGGATTTGTTACACAGGACGGGGCAGTCCCTAGTCTATAGCTAATGATTTCCTCATTAATGAAGCAAGACCTATCTGTGTTCCATATGACCCATTGACCTAGACAGTGAAATTTTCAGTCTGGCTTCTGGAAGAACATATGTGGGAGTATTTATGATAGTACCTTCTCCTCCTGATTTCTCTAATACTTCAGTAGTTCTTGCTGGGTCTCCAGATAGTTTTCTTCTATGTGATTACCAAATTCAGCAAGCTCAATGAGGAGGCTGTGCTCTGTCAGTAATGACCAGGGCTTCACCATGTGGAATCTTCTCACGCCTCCTGTTTGCTGTCTTTTACGCCTCCATTGCCCTGGTGAGCTTCCTGGACTCTGAGCTTGTGCTCTTCAGTTTAAGTGGTTTGGTGTGCTCTTCTTCACATTTCCCAGAAACTGTCAAAGGAGTGTTCCATCACTCTTAAGGCTCACCTCATTAGATTTCTGTCTCTTGTTGTCTGATGCACAGAGTCTTCTAAAGCACCAGACACTATTTCCCTTAGTTTTCCTTTTTGGTAGGGCAGGGGAGGATTAGGAGGGCTGTTTGGGGGTAGTGAGGTGGGGATGGCTGGGGTAGTGCCAAGCGGGAAGGTATCCCTGATCCTTTTAATGCACTTTTATGGCCAAAAAAACCTTTTGCCTTTGCTTTTGAGTGATAATTGATCTAACATTAAGATATATAATTGAAATTATGATAGCATTATTTTAAGTAAAAATTTACATTTAAACTTNATATGGTTTTACTATCTATTGTATCGTGAATGCCAAGTAATGTCATCTGGACCTGGTTTTGATCTTCCCTCTGCTCCTAAGTGCAGTCTGTTGCTGGGAAATGGAAGACATGGGGACAAGTAGCACTGTTGCTGAGGGATCACAGGAACTAGGAATGGAGAGAGGGGAGAACAAACGAGTAGAAGGAAAGACGGGAGGAGGAAAGAGAATAAGCGAAAGATAGCAAGAGTGATATAGTGCTAACCATTTTGTACTCACCTGAGCATGGCATCACTGAGACCAAACCAATATATGACCCCCTTGTTGCCTGCAATTAAGAACCTTGACAATAACTTATTAATATAGTTACATCCTCACTTTAAAAATTTAGTAGCCTTTGTGTGTTATTTTCACCCGTTAGAAACATGCAATTGCTGCGTGTGGTGGTGCACGGCTCTTATAATCCCAGCACTTGTGAGCAGAGGCAGAAGGCGTCCTCTGTGAGTTCTAGGGCAAAAAACCTAGTTAACAGAGGGCTCCATGGCCAGCTGGGGATCAAGTGGAGACCTTCAAAAAAAAACATACCAAAAAAAAAAAAAAAAAAAAAAAAACAAAGAAAAAAAGAAAAAGAAAAAGAAAGACAGGGTCTCCCTTTAGTCCCAGCTGGCCTGGAGCTCACTCTGTAGACTAGGCTGGCCTTGAACTCACAGAGATCCTTCTGCCTCTGCCTCCCAAGTGCTGGGATTATAAGCGTGCACCACCACACCGGCAGCAAATTGCTTTTCTAACGGGGTGAAAATAACACAAAGGCTACTAAGTTTTAAAGTGAGGATTAACTATATTAATAAGTTATTGTCTAAGGTTCTTAAATTGCAGGCAACAAGGGGGGGTCATATATTGGTTTGGTCTCAAGTGATGCCATGCTCAGGTGAGACAAAATGGTACAACATCACTTATTCCTTCCTAGTTTCCCCATGTGATCCCTCAGCAACAGTGCTACTTGTCCCCATGTCTTCCATTTCCCAGCAACAGACTGCACTTAGGAGCAGAGGGAAGATCAAAACCAGGTCCAGATGACATTACTTGGCATTCACGATTACAATAGATAGTAAAACATATGGATTCCTTTGTTCCTTTACTATCTTTCAGGCCTACTTATCTGAACGTAATATCTCCTGCTACATTCCTACTGGCTGGGGTGTCCTTTTTAAGAATAAAGAGGCAACTGTCAATATCTAATATATGAGATGCATGGATCCCAGAAAGACTTCTACCCTAATGGGGGATGGGCTCATTTCACTAAGGAAATGAACTCACTGAAGGAAAATGGGTTGTCACCATCTTGGCTGGTGACCTCATCAAGATGAAGGCAACCATATACTTGGCTGTCATCTTGGCTAAAGATGTCATTGATACAGGGACAGCCTGATGACTTGTTTGCCATCTTGATTAGTGACATTAAAATGGCTGGGATCACATAACTTTGCCACCATCTTTCTTTTTATAATTTATTTTCGTATGTGTATGAATGTACTGTCTGCTTGTAGGTTTGTGCACCTCATGTCCTGCAATGCTGCAGAGGTCAGAAGAAGGTGTAGGATTCCCCTGGAACCGGAGTTAAAGATGGTTCTCAGCCTCCATGTGGGTGCTGGGGATCGAACCCGGGTTCTCTGCAAGAGCAGTTGGTGCTATTAACTGCTAGGCCATCTCTCCAGCACCGCCACCATCTTTCAATCCAACTATAAGCCATGAATCAAAGAGCTGGCACCCATTAAACTTTCTCAGTGTCCTCAGGGTATCACCATACCTTGGGAATTCTCTGCACTACAGGCATTCAGTCATGCATCCCAATAAGAGACTTCAGTATGGACTCTCTTATCACATGATAAGGGTAATGAATTTTTATATCAAAATAGGGAGGTAATTCCGACATGGTGGTTTCTATAAAATGTTGACACACTATTTTATACAATATATTTACTGGCTTGTAAAGGGGACTTAGGATATTCCCAGCCATGTGCCTTCAGCACTGGCAAGCTAAAAAGGGAGCTGACACTTGAGATGGCTAGACCCGGGAAGTTCAAGTCAATCTGCAGCAGTCCAGAGCTGAACCTTGTGACAGCACAGGTCCTAACACTGAGTGAAAGGATAGTTTGTCTGACACTAGACAAGCTGCTGTCAGTGGAAGCTGCAGCATCCTGAGATAAAGAGGAATCAGCCTCTGGGTGGATGGGGTGGGTGTGGGGGATGCTGGCTTTGTTGGATCCTAACATCTAGTCTTTCTTTGAGATAAAATATCTCCCTCTTCAGAGTCCTTTGTGCCACACTTCTTGCTTTTATTTCTACCTCGTCATGGTCTGGGCACGCCTGCTTGCACTTTTATTTGCAATTTTCAGTTTTATAGTATCAAGAAGTCCTCTGAGTGGAGATTGTTCAAGAGAATAAAATCTCTGGCCTGAAGAACCAGCTTTCTAGTTTTGCTACTCATAGGACCACCCCTAGGAAGGATAATTAGCATACTTAAGTTACGCTAATTGGCAGGTGGAATATCTAGTGTGTTAATGAGATGGTGAACTTTTCCTGACCAGATTCCCGGTTCATTAGTGTAGTGGCCCCAATAACAGACATGGGTTCTCGGTAATTACCTAGTTGTAAGTATCTCTTGTGCAGGGCTTCTTGAGCTTTTGTCCAAGTATTTGGGAGTGATGCATATTGGAAACAACAACAACAACAACAACAACAGAAAAGACTGCGTCAAAGAACTGACTGAAACGGTGAACTTCTGCTCAAAACAGTAAACTTCTGCATCAAGAATTTTGAGAGAAACTGAAAAAAAGATGAAAAACATGTTTGGCAGAATGCATGAGCTCTGGTGGGGTGGGGGAGGAGGGAGGGGGACACAGGTCTAGATTTGATTTGTAATATAATCTTGTATAAAAAATAAAACATCATCAGTCTTACCCAGCTGTGATAACTATCATTTTCAGAGTTTCAGTTTCACATTGAAGTCTTTGATCCATTTGGAGTTGATTTTTGTACATGGTGAGAGGTAAGGGTTTAGTTTTATCCTTTACATGTGGTGATCCAGTTATGCCAACACCATTTGCTGAAGATGCTGTCTTTCCTCCATTGAGACTTCTTGGCCCTTTTGTCCAATATGAGGTGGCTAGAATTGGATGCACTCAGGTATGGATCCTCTATTTTGTTCTATTGATCTACAGGCCTCTTTTTCTGCCAATACCAGGCTGTTTTCATGACTATAGCCCTGTAATATAGTTCGAAGTCTGATATGGCAATTTCCCCCGTCCCCCCGTATTGCTCTTTTTGCTCAGGGTTGCATTGGCTTTCAGGGTCTTTTGTTTCTCCATATGAAATTTAGGATGATTTTTCTAGGTCTGTGAAGAAGCTTATGGGGATTTTAATTGGGATTGCATTGCATCTGTATATCACTTTGGGTGGGATGATCATTTTTAGTATATTGATTCTTCCAATCCATAAGCATGGGAGGTTTTTCCATCTTCTAGTATCTTCCTCAATCTCCTTCTTGAGGGATTTAAAATTTTCTTTGTAGAGATTTTTGGTGTGTTTGTTCAGGTTTGTTCCTAGATTATTTTTTTGGAGGTTATTGTGAGTGGAAATGTCTCCTTGTGTTCCTTCTCCAATTGCTTGATATTGGCATAAAGAAAGGCTACTGATTTTTCCAAGTTAATTTTGTATCCTGCCACTTTACTAAAGTTGTTGATGGTTTCTTGAAGTTTTCTGGTGGAGTTTTTTGTGACCCTTAGGCAAACTATCATGTCATCTGAAGAAAGGGATAGTTTGACTTCCTCTTTTCCAATTAGTACTCCTCTGATGTCCTTTTCTTATTGCTCTTGAGAACATTTCAAGCACTACAAAGAAGAATAGGGATGGGGGAGCCTTTCTGGGTTCCTGACTTTAAGGGGAATGCTTCTAGTTTTTCCCCAGTTATGATAATGCTGGCTATGGGTTTATTGTATATGGTTTTAATTGTGTTGAGGAATGTTTCCTCCAGTCCAATTCCTTCTAAGAGTTTAAACATGAAGGCATGCTGAATTTTGTCAAAGGCTTATTTCTGCATTGATTGAGATGATTGTGTGTTTTTTTGTCTTTCAGTCCGTTTATGTGCTTTATGACATTTATTGATTCATGTATGGTGAACCATCCCTGCATCTCTCATATGAATCCAGCTTAATCATAGTGGTATTTTTGATATGTGCCTGTATGCATTTTGCAAGTATTTTGCTGGGAACTTTTGCATCTATGGGTCTATAGTTTTCTTTTTTGGTTGTATCTTTCCCTGGTTTGTGTATTAGAGTAATGTTGGTTTCATAGAAGGGATTTGAGAGATTTCCTTCTGCTTCTATCCTCTTGAATAATTTGAGTAATAGTGTCTGTAGGTCTTCTTTAAATGTCTTATAGAATTCTGTCCTGAATCCATCTGGACCTGGGCTTTTTTTAGTTGGGCTTTTTTTTTTATTACACTTTCAATTTCCTTCTTTATTATGGGTCTATTTAAGCTGTTGATCTCTTCTGGGTTAAGTCTTGGTGGATTCCATGATGTCAGGTATTCATCCATTTCTCTTGGGTTTTCAAATTTATTTATTTATTTATTTTTTTACTTTTTTTATTTCTGTATGTGTTTTGAATGTACTGTCTGCATGCAAATGTGTGCACCCGTGTCATGCAATGCCGCGGAGGTCAGAAGAGGGTGTCGGATTCCCCTGGAACTGGAGTTCTCCTGGAATTGGAGTTTCAGACGGTTCTCGGCCGTCATGTGGGTGCTGGGGATCGAACCCGGGTCCTCTGTAAGAGTGGTCGGAGCTCTTAACCGCTAGGCCATCTCTCCAGCCGTAGAATTAAGTTTTTTAAGTATTCCTGTAAGACTGTCTGAATCTTTTCACTATCTGTTGTGATATTTACCTTTTCATCTCTAATTTGGTTGCTCTTCTTTCTTTTTTCAGAATAATATTTCCCTAAGACTTTGGCTGCCCCATCATTAGGAGTTTTATTTTTTTTTTTCCTGAAGTTTCCTTCCCCTCCCAGCATGTGGCAGCTAGTCTGCCATAGGTCTGGCTTTGCTGGTTCTAAATGGGAAGGCATGACTTCATGGGTTTTTTCCTTCTCTCCTCTCTTCCCATTTTCAAGGAAGTTGCTGAGATTTGCAGGTTGCCTTCCCTGAGGAACTTTTCTTAAAATTCGAATAAACTTGTACTAAAGTTTCTGTTTGAGCCCATTCTTAAATTCTTTTATGAATGAGACTAAGAACCCTGAAATGGGGCCAGGGCCCTATTTTCACCTGTATCACAGGCTACAGTGACATGGACAGGCTAAAGAGAAAGAACATTCTGAAACTGTCTCCTTCCAAGTTCTTTTAGGTGTTGTTTTCTGTGTTCTGCATTCTCTAGATCATGGGTACTTAACCCAAGATTGCATGTGGTAAATTATAATGTGACCTCCTAATCTTGGCAGTGTTATAGCACTGGTTATATTTAGAAAATCTAGCCAGGTGTGGTGGCACATGCCTTTAGTCCCAGCACTCAAGAGGCAAGAGGCAGGCAGATCTCTGTGAGTTCAAGACCAGCCTGGTCTATAGAGTGAGCTCCAGGAAAGCTGGGACTAAAGGGAGACTTTTGTCTAAAAAAAAAAAAAAAAAAAAAAAAAAAGAAAGAAATATATCCTGAGCATTCTCCTGATTGCCTTTGTAGGTTGAGAAACATAATGTGGACTGACAGATTAGGATTTTTAAATATATTTATGGATATGAATGTATTGCCTGCATGTATGTGAGTGTACCCATGTTGTAAAATGCCACCACAGAGGTTGGATTCCCCTGAAAGTGGACTTAAAATTGGTTAAAAGCTGACATGTAGGTGCTGGGAATTGAACCTTGGTCCTCTGTAAGAGCAGCCAGTGCTCATAACCACTGAGCCATCTCTCTAGCCCCTGATTAGAATTTTTTTAAAGGATTAGCCCAAAAAGAGCTGTTCCAAATTGATAGAATTCAAGATGAAAAGGGAAACATGACAGACATTGAAAAGATTTAGACAATAATATAAGAATATTTTAAAAACCTATGCTCTAATAAATTTGAAAACCTCAGAGAAATGGATGAATATCTGAAATCCTGGAATTTATCAAAGCTTACTCAAGAAGATATTGACAGCTTAAACAGACCCATAACATATGAGGATATCAAAATAGTAATTCAAAACCTCCCAATTAAAAAAAGCCCAGGCCCAGATGGATTTATGGCAGAGTTCCATAAAACCTTTAAAGAGGACATACAAACATTATTACTCAAATTGTTCAAAAACATATTAACAGAGAGAAATCTCCCAAATTATTTCCATGAAGCCAGTATCACTCTAATACCCAAACTAGGCATAGATACAACCCAAAAGAAAACTATAGGCCCATTTCATGAATGAACATAGGTGCAAAAATTCTCAACAAAATACTTGCAAACTGCATACAGACACAGATCAGAAAGATCATTCACCATGACCAAGTCAGATTTATGCCAGAGATGCAGGGATGGTTCAACATACACAAAAAAAAATAAATATCATAAAACACATAAATGGGCAGAAAGACAAAAACCACATGGTTATCTGAATCAACAAAGAAAAAGCCTTCAACGAAATCCAGCATGACTTCATGTTTAAAGTCCTTGAGGGAAACGGAATGGAGGGAACATTCCTCAACATAAAGCCATATACAAGAAACCCACATCCAACATCCTAAAAGGGGAAAAATTAGAAGCATTCCCCTTAAAACCAGGAATCTGGCAAGGCTGCCCCCATCTCCACTCCTCTTTAGTATAGTGCTTGAAATGCTTGCTACAGCAATAAGACAAGAAAATTAAATTAAAGGAGTACTAATTGGAAAAGAGGAAGTCAAACTATCCCTTTTTGCAGACAAGATGGTGATGTACCTAAGGGAAGCAAAAACCTCCACCAAGAAACTCCTAGAGACAATCAAGAGTTTCAGTAAAGTAGCTGAATACAAAACTAACCTAGAAAAATCAGAAGCCTTTCTTTACACCAACAACAAAAAAATGGAGAAGGAATAAAAGGAGACCATCCTATTCACAATAGCCTCAAAAAAAAAATAAATAAAATAAAATACCTAGGAACAAACCTAACCAAAGACACCAAAGATTTCTACTATAAAAATCCCTGAAAAAGAGATTGAAGAAGATACCAGATTATGGAAAGACCTCTTATGCTCATGGATTGGAAAAATTAATGGAGTAAAAATGTCCATCCTACCCAAACTGATATACAGATTCAATGCAATCCTAATCAAACTCCCCATGAGTTTGTTGTTAGACTTAGAAAAAAAAATCCTTAAATTCATATGGAAAAACAAAGGACTCTGATAGTCAATGAAACCCTTAGCAAAAAGAGCAACACAGGGAAGATAACCTACAGGGCTGTTGTAATAAAAACAGCCTGATAGTGGTCCGAAAACAGACAAGTAGATCAATGGGACAAAATTGAAGATCCAAACTTGAGCACATGCAATTTCGGCCACCTCATATTTGATAAGGGGGCCAAGAAGACCCAATGGAGGAAAGACAACATCTTCAGCAAATGGTGCTGGCAAAACTGGATCATCACTTGTAGAGAATAAAACTAAACAAGGACTTTTCACTCTGTACAAAAATCAACTCCAAATGGATCGAAGACCTCAATGTGAAATCAGAAACTTTGAAAATGATAGAAGAAGATGTTGGCAGTAAACTTCAAGATATAGGCATAGGAAAAGACTTTCTAAATCAGACAACAGCTGCACAGGAAATAAGGTCAACAGTTGACAAATAGGACCTCATCAAACTCAAAAGCTTCTGTATAGTGAAAGAAAGAATCAAGAAAGTGACACAATCAAAAGATGGAGTAAAGAGCTGGATAGATAATTCACAAATGAAGAAGTGAAGATGGCTGAGAAACATTTCAGAAAGTGTTCAACGTCACTAATAATTAAGGAGATGCAAATTAAAACCAGCTTAAGATTTCACCTTACCCTGGTAAGAATGGCCAAGCTTAGAAAAACAAATGACACCAAATGCTTGAGAGGTTGTTGAGAAAGGGCACACTCAGTCACTGCTGGTGGGAATGCAAACTTGTGCAACCCCTATGGAAAGCAGTGTGGAAAACTCTTAAAAGACTGAAAATGAGCCTAACACCTGACCCCAGTCATATCACTCCTAGGTATATACCCACAAGACTCATCCTATCAAAAAAACACATGCACATCTATGTTTATTGCAGCTCTCTTAACAATAGCAAAAAGGTAGAAGCAACCCAAATGTCCCTCAACCAACAAGTGGATAGAGAAAATGTATATCTACACAATGGAGTTCTATGCAGCAGTAAAGAAAGATGACATAATGAACTTTGCAGGTAAATGGATAGAACTGGATAACATTATGCTAAGTGAGGTAACACATTCCCCAAAAAACAAACGATGTATGGTGTCCCTCATTTGTGGATGCTAGCACGAAATCCCTAGTTGCAAGGCAAACTGAGCATCATCTATGTTATATTTATTTTTTTTATATGAAAGCAACAGTGTGGTTAAAAGGTGAATCCCTTCATAGGCTTGAGAATTAACCCATCACTTACATTCAGATTTTGTAATATTGGTATATTGGTGGAGGATATAGATGCATATATTGAAGTTATATAAAATTAAAGGGGAAAAGTGTGAAAAAAAAGACTGAGAGAAAGATGCAAGACATCTATGGCAGAATGCAGGAACAGGGGTGGGATGGGGGCATGGAAAGGGGAATGTGTCTAAATTGAACTGAGCAATGATGTATGAAATATGAAAAACCTCAATAAAAAATGTATAACTTAAAAAAAAAGGATCAGCCTGGTGTGGTGATGTTAATCCTTTAGTCCCAGCACTTGGGAGACAGAGGGAGACATATTTCTATGAGTTCAGGACTGCCTGGTCTAAGTAGTGAGTTCTAGGACAGCTAGAGTTACATAGAGACATCCTGTCTCAAAAAGAAAATAGAGAAAGAAAAAAAGAGAAAGAGAGAGAGAGAGAAAGAAGAGTTTAAAGATATTCTGAAAGCTGAACCCCACAGGAAGCTGAGACTCTCCTTGCCTCATATAATCACTAGGAGTTGACAGAGTTACCTCTTCAGAGGGGAGAATGTTACAGAAGCAACAAAGACCAGTGTACATAAAGCTGCTGATCAAGAGAATATAATCTCTGGCCTGGGTAGAGACAATCCATTCCAGTGGGCCTGGTCAATCACTTGGCCAAGGGACCACCCCTACGAAGGTGGATTCATTATAATGAATTTGGTAGAATAATTAGTAGTTAATGTACTTTTGCTTCCAGGGAACCTTGTCCCTAGGATAATAGTTGCTTGGGCATAACAATGTAGTTTTCTAAGTCTGTCAATTCTGAAAAGTATAACCTCTCTTTTTCTTCTATCTCCTTTCTAAGCACACTTTCCCTAACACATTGGACTTTCCCTAACATTTTGGATTTCTTTATTCTTTCTCTAAAACTCCTTCCTGAAATGTGGCTATAGGTCCACCATGGATTTGACCTCCATGCCAGCTTAAACAACATGGCTTTTCCCCTTTTTTCCTCCATTCTCTTCCTGGAAGCTGTTGAGATTTATAGCTTGCCTGCCTTGAGAGGTTTCCTTTTAAACTTTAATAAGTTAACTTTCTAGTTTCCATTTGAGTCCATTTATAAATTCTTCTATTAAAGGCACTAAGAACCCTGTTCTAGTCTGCTTTCAATTGCTATAATGAAACAGTCTGACCAAAACCAGCATGGTGAAGAAAGGGTTTATTCAGCTTACATCTCTGGAGTCACAGTTCATCACTGAGGGAGCTCAAGGTAAGAATTGAGGGCAGGTACCTGGAGTCAAGAGCTGAAGCACAGGCCATAGAAGAATGCTGCTTACTGGCTTGCTCCTTTGGACCATGCTCTACCCACTTTCTTATACAATAGAGAACAACCTGCCCAGGGATGGCACTGCCCACAGTGGACTCGGCCTGTGAGGACCGTAAGCCTGTTCATAAAAAGTTAACTCTGAAATAACTTCAGAGCTGTTCCCTAAAGGTGCAGATATGCAGAGAAGCTTCCTACCTGCATACCTGATGTTCCGGAGGAATCTTATCACAAGCAAACATTGTCTGCCAGAGCCAGCAGCCCGCGGAGGAAGCTTATCGCGGGCAAACAATCTCTGCCGGTGCGAGCAGCCAGCCCCGATAAACTTTTAACTTTTACAAGAGCTACCTCCCACCCCCTCCCCTCTTCCTGATTCTTCCCGCCTTTTACTAAATAAATACCGCTGTTTTGTTCAATAAATCAGACTTTGACAACTTAGGGAGACCCGGTCCAAAAAGACCAAGAAAAAAAAAAAAAGAAAAAAAAAGAAACAAACAATATAAATAAAAATTCCTATTTGAGAGAGGAGAGACCCTTAGAATCCAGGAAATTTTGGAGAGCTATATATACACCGTATGTGAGAGAAGTTTAATGAAGAAGAATCCCATGAGAACAAAATAAAACTAACGTCACACAGAGAAGGTGAAGAGAAGAATGTAAAAATAACGCGTATGTGTAGAACTAGATGCATAGCCAAAACGGGGCAAAGGTCTAAGCGCAACAAACACAAGATATGGTGGGTTCGCTCCAGTCCTAACAAAACTACATGAGGTAGTAAGAGTGTGAAACTCGAAAGGACGCACTTGAGAGCATGTGAGATGTGCAATCAATTGAACATGCACTGGCAGAGTAGGGTACTTTTTGTCAATAGCACGCCCCTAAGATAGAGCAAATTCCGCGCAAGTTGTTCGAGATTAGACAGATGATATGATAAAATAAAGGCGTGAGAGAGAGAATACACTCGCTCGCAGTCCATATGACACACACAAATAAATGCAAAGTGCACATACCCACCACCAGAAGCCAGGGCTCTTGCTAAACATCTAGGGCGCTAAGACGACTCCCTCGCAGATATGAAGCTCTGCTTTAAGACATTTCAGTGAAGCAAAAAATTTCTTCTAACATAGGTGGGCTGCTCACTTGCAGCTCGATTAGGAAGCTGAGCACTATGAGACTATAAAGCAGACTCTCCTCTGTGAGAATGGAGACACAAGCTGTCGATCTATTTCAGCGAGGAGGTTAGACACGAGATCACACACCGCTTGACCACAGGCGTTAGGTCACAAGGAGGCTCACCTTCCTGCTGGACACGTATGTGAAGTGAGAGTTGTGGTTATAGGGCAACGCTCATCACAAAGAGCGAAGCCCGCTCGAGGAGTCTTGATGAGAGGCCAGACACTAGAGTGATACCAGAGGGTTTCTTGCGAGTGTCTAGAAATCACAAATAAAGGTGTCCAGCGTAAACAGACAAGAATCGAAGAGGAGATGAACAAAAAGGTTGAAGCTTTTCATAAAAGTCCCAATAATCTTCAACAGGCACATCACATTTCATACCCTTTGATATAAAGCACAACAAGAGAAGGGGCATAGAAAACTCCTAAGATTAACCGACTAACTTTCTAGAGGAGGTGAGGAGGAGGCCGGAGTACATGGGCTACACCTCAGCAGGCATAACTCATTTGAGGGCTTGTTCTGGGAGCGGCAGAGTGATATGATGTGCCATCGCAACTCGTGCAGTTGAGCCTTCCTCTTGCTGAGCAGTACAGGAGTTTCCACCACTATTGTTGTTGATGAGTACACGAATAAATTAAACCTCATACCTCTTCAACTCCCTGTACAGGCATAAAAACAACAAACAATTATTAAACCCTAGTACTTCAGAAGTACAAAATAGGGTCAAGTGTGAAGCATCTAGTGATTCGCTTACACCTGCGAGAGGCTCCAAGGAGGAGAATCTCACAATTTGTTTGCTCTTCACAGCTTGAAATGTCAGCACACAAGAACTTCTGGCCTATTGGCCTGATATAGTTAGTAGCAGCTTTCCGCTCGCATTAATATGAAAAGCAAAAGATATCTAGAGATAAGATTCTCAACTTATATAAAAGAGCGACTTATACTATGAAAAGGTAAATCTATGGCTATCATGAATATTTGCACAATGTTTTCATGCTCCAAGATCATTCATATAATCAGAACCTCGCAGTGCACTAAGGATTATTGCTATATTGGGTCGTGTGCTGAGAGGGAGTGAAAATTCAGTGTTATAAATGGTGAAGGAGTGAGATGTGTCAACATCACTAGTGATTTCTTGTGGCCAAACAAGATGCATAAGGGGGGGTAGAAGAGAGTGGGGGTGTATAGAGAATAGATGATTCTTCACCACGACCCTCCAGAGGACAATCAGCACAGTGCCTCTACAACTAGCATTCCCACTTTCAGTCTTACTGTACTTTTTATTTAAATTTGTTATTGTTATTTTTGAGTAATGTGGTATGAAGTTACTGTCCAACATAGTACGGTACTATGTGTGAGCACGCTTGTGTGTGCTGGGATGCGCGACGAGAATCAGAAAGAGGGAGATCAGACTTCCCTCTGGAATTGGAGTATATGATGTGATTCCCTCTCTAGCATGACGCTCGATGTATATAACAATCCAGGACTTGAGGGGAATTCGAATCCAAGGAGTACTTCTCGAGGAAGAGGAGCAAAGTCGCGCATACTAGAAGAAACGTATAACCACGTAGACCCAGCCTCGACACCAGCTCTGCCGATTATTGCATCACCATTCACGCTAACAGGATTCACTGAGAGCTTTTTTTCACTCAGAATAGGAACTGTACTGGGGAGAGCATTATTAGAATAGCAGATTCGTTATGAGGGTACTACTGTCATTATAGACACAGGTAGATTCCAAACAACACCATCATGTGCACGCTGCTATAGTAATTATCTGAATGCTTTGGTATAAACTGGAGTTAGTATCCACTACTCCTAAATCTTGCATCAATGTACACATCCTCTAGAAGTTCCTGTTCATCCTGTCCTCTATTTCAAGAAGCAATTTCCAGATCCTAGACTGAGAGAGGTTGCGTGAGCAGTGCATAGATGCATTGCTCTATATAGCATTAGCATGAGAAGAGAAAAAGAGAGCTGAGAGATATTGCACACAGCCTATGAGCGATAGAGTAGTAAACCAGGCATGTGGTGTAGGAAATGATGGCCTGTGGACAACATCTCCAATCCACTGTGTTAGGGTAAGGAGTGGCTCCCTTGAGGTAAGGAAGGCGCACTAAGAGAGATCAAAAATTTCAATCCATTTCACTTTGACTAGGATAAAGTCGAGCTACAAGTAGTGGCCAAGCCTAGGAGCCCTACTTTATATGATCAGATCTCAAACACATAGTATCTTAACACAACTACTAAAATGACTGCTTCTAGTACCGAGAAAGTGCACTCGCTGCCTGTGAGTTAAAAATACCATACTGCTGACCTCTCTGAGCAGAAAGACCGTATGTTTGAACTCAACCATCAACTACACAGCAAGAACAGCTCACTACCAAATCAGTCACCACAATTGTATCCAGATTTCAGTGTGTTATACAGACCCCGCCTTCTTCTCTTCCCTTCTACTACGCATATGAGAGAAGTAACTAGGGTCCATTTAACGCACGATACATATCAGGAGGACATAAACACTCATAGCACAATAATGCAACATAACTAAACTCTATACATAACGTGATAAAGTGGAGTGATGGAAAAAATAAATAAGACTCACTTGTGAATCACATCAGAGCTATTCTATCACTGTTCGAGGAGTGAATGAGATGGCTCAGTAGTAAGATAGCTTCTCACTAGAGCTCGTTTGGCAGATAAGACCTAGCACGTTTAGAGTATTCAAACACTCGTACCACTAGGCTAACAATACTCATAAACATCCAGTTTACCTCATTTGGGATCCAAATACGCGCTTTCTGTAGAGTTCTGCTCAGGCAGATTATCATAAGACATAATAAAATATATGTCAAGTGAACAGAGATGTCAATCTAAACAATAGGCCCAAAGACCGGCAAAACACTACGATATGCACAATAGTATAGTGTAAAATAAAAATTTTTAAACATTCCTTACTTATAGTTCACTATCTTCAAAGTCCCCTTTGACCATCAAGGCGTAACCGAACTTAATCACAGATTCCCAGAACAGGATAATCCTTGGATACTAATACCTCCCACCACATTAAGATCTTCTTGGCCTGTTTCCACACAGGATAAACAATCCTTACAAGAATGTATTATTTCACAGTGGGGAGGATACATACAATTGCTCTCATTTTATAGCTCAAGAATAGAGGATCTGGCCCTTGCCCTAATCACACGTGGAGTGGCAAAAGACACTGTCCTCAGATCTCCTGTTAATGCATTACCCGGGACTTTGTGCTCACTACCTCCTTCCCCGATGTAGCTACAGCAGCAGCTTGAGAATAGTGCTAGAATGAGCGCAGGCCTCTGGGCAACCTGAGAAGTGGCAGTGTCTCAGGCATAAATAGAATCTTCCTTAGCTCTTCCGGAGATCTTAGAGGGACTACTGAGGCCTTGAACTGAGTCGCGCAAATCGCAGAAGGGTGGCCGTCAAAGGTTTAAATTATAATAAATATTAATTTTAAAAAACACAAACAAAAAAAAAAAAAAAAATAGAGATAAAAATATATATGGGATAGACTCGTGCTTTGATGGAATATTGATTTAGCAGTTTCCTCAGTACCCACTGTATTTTAGAACTGTGTAATATCCAGTATATGGGTGGAGAAGAAATTAAAGGGAAAATGTGGAATTCCTTAAACCATATTTTGGAATTAACAAACAATGTTTATTTTCAGAAGTCATAAATTTTGGTATATATGTGACATAATGTAGGGCATTTTGGAAGCATACAAATGGGAAGGGGGAAAAAACAAAAGGACTGGGTATAGAACTGACTGAAATAGTTATAACTTCTGCCCCAAACAATTAAACCCTTGCATACAAAAACTTTTAAAGGCTGAGAAAAAGATGCAGACATGTATAGCAGAATGTAGTGCATGAACTGGGGTGGAGTGAGGGGTGTGGAAAAGGGAACATGTCTAAATTGGTAATGGAATACACAGAACTTCAATAAAATATTTTATAAAAAGAAATAAAATAGTGAAATAAAGCCTGTCTTTTAATAAAAGGATGTGTGAATATCCAAACACTGGAAATGTTTAAAACAAATAAAAAAGAATTAAAAAGAAAGTCTACAAATTAATTTTTAATTGTGAAACATCTTTCCATAAAGAAATCCTAAGCCCTCAACAAAGGAGAAGAGAAGTGATGTAGCAGGCAGTTATATGAATGTAATAGCTTCTGAAATTTAAGTCAAGTGTCTAAATGGTAAATATTTATTCCAAGCACAACATATCTCCAATTGTGGCAAATACTCAATTAGAACTACCCCAGAGAAAGAGAACATCGTTTCTGGCCAGCCTAGTGTGCCTTTCTCTTATGGATTAAAACTTAAGTCTGTGACTGTGGTTGGTTTCATTCTAAGTCCTTGCCACCATGTTCTCCCACCTGCTAGGTTCTGAGGATGAAGCAGAGTACTGACTGACACAACTCTTAGTATTAGAGTCCAGATATTAACTTTGTAATCACTGCATCCTGAGTATATATACAATGTAGAATATACCTAGGATTTTGTTTAATTATTGGCAATTTTCTCAAATAACGATTACTCATTATTTTTATTATGCAGACAACTCTGTGATTATGTGATTTAAAATTAAATATATTAATCTATACAAGAGCACATTTTAAAGCATCATTAATATCAGAAACAGAATTTTTAAAAATAGGAGCTAAATGAGCTAGTATTCTTCATCATGGTTTTCTCATAAATCATGCAATTCTTCTCTGCTAATTATGCCTCTCTTCAGACTCGAGTCATACATGTGAGATCTCCGTTTGTCAAAACTGTGTCATCAATTCCTACTGAAATGGTTGGTGTTATCCCTCGCTAAGTGATCATCTCGCACGCCCTATGCTGTTGCGCCTACTAGTATTTCTTTGCGCTGCTCTGCTGTTAGGTGACCAATCAGTTGTCCATATGTTCATCCCATCCCAGCCAATTGAAGCAAAGAGAGTCTTATCGACTTTCAGAGCATGGTGGTCCTACACTGGAGATGGAATGCCTGTAGCATATAGCTAGGGCGTACACTTACGAATTGGGAAGTTGATGTCCTGTGTCTCTCTTGCAATAGAATGTCCAGTGACAGAACCAGTAAATTCCAAAAGTGGTGAGGCTCATGACAAGAGGGCCTCATTCTATTCACGTTTCCGCTCCGTGCTCACGCACCATTTTCCATGTCTGCTAGTGTCGCGTGTGCACGCACTTCCCACACTGCCAGTCCAATCTGAATCTGGTGTTCGCCTTGGAAGTATGCTTGCACAACGAACGCACAAGAGTTAGGAAAGGCTAAGGATATAGCGTGACCATTCCTGTCAGGTAGAGAGGCGACACTTCCGAAGGGATTGATCCCTAGGCTGGGTGTGTGGGGAAGGTTGAGCATCAAAATATTCGCACATGCGTCGCCTGGCACTCGCAGCCTCAGAGTCGTCAGCGAAGCAAATAATCTGAGTATGCATCGTGCTCGCTAGAGTAGACGATGATCTCCTAGGAGTATCTTCTGTGGAGACTAACTCAGTAGCAAGCTGTGGCTGTGGTAACACTTAGCAGTCATTCTGCCCACCCCTTCACCTCTACGTCGCCATCTAGACTTGTACCTATACTCAATTCTGCTCAAAGTGAGATCCAGCTGATCCAGAATACCTATTGTGTCTTTATAGGTGTGTCTCCTTCACTGGAAGAGACTTCAGCTCAGAGCCATGCATAGCTTTGACGCTTAGCTATCATAAGACCACTGCTCTCCGATGAGCTCACCGCCTCCTTCGAGCTGCTATCTATGGTGCTATTACGTCGCTCAATGGCCACCTCGAGTCGACGTCAACTCTGCCACTCTCTAAACATTACATGTTTATACAAGTCGCCGGCGGCTCTCATGTGTCACACAGAATTTTGCAGAGGAGTCCCACAGAACTTCCTGGTTATTTCCGCATTGTTCTGTGTAGTTTTGGTATTAACAAAGCATTCTCCTTATTGCGCCTTAGAGTAACCTATAATAATCTGCCTTCTCTCACTAGATATTGTTTCTTCTAGCCTCATCATATTATCAGTCTGCAGGACATTTCGTGCGCAGAGACGCGTGTCTCCAGAGATGAGGATATATAAATTAGCAGACTCGGCTAAATTGTTCCTATTTATGAGGAGTGTGTGCAGAGACCGCAGGTATGTGAATTATGCCAGCAAGCTCACTCGTCCGCATGGATTGTGCTAGTGAATCAACACTAAACATGTATAACTCTTCTCTCTATACTAGGGAACTTAAATGCCTCCTCATGAGCATCAAGGAGCATTGCATGAAATCAGCAAGCACTTAAACACATAGACAGGCAACACAATTCATGAAATATGATAAACACAAGAGAAGATAATTAACAGCTAAGTCTCTATAAAAAGAAATCATTCTATTTGTGACGAAACGACACAATCCAATTCTTCAAAATGCTATACTCTCACATTTGGAGTGAGCAAGTCACACTAGTACATCACAAGGATCAATGGTATCTGTTGAATTAAATAAAGTATTTTTATGCAAAGAGGTAAACCACGCCATTGTGTAAAGCATAGGTTTGCACTAATTTATTACGTGTAAGTTCTTACAGGTCAGAGAAAGTCCAGTGCAACAATATCATAGCTAGGGCCATTAAAGGGAGAATATCCCTGTCTTTACAAGGACATAGATCGTCAATCAATAAGAGTGACCCAAGTTTTTTGTCACTCCAAGTAGATGTACGGATGCTGTTCTTGGAGTAACATAGCTTTAAATCCTAAGCACTTATAGGAAGAGGCTCAGGCTATCCGCTCAATATGCTTATTGGTATGGTATTGGGTAAATTAATTTCATAGATGGTGCTCACTAGACGCTCAATGTGAGTACGGTACAGTATATTCAGTGTAGTTTTCATGGAATCAAGGCTGCTTCCCTCCTAGGGGTGCTTGAGCCTATGGGAGACCACAGTTCCTCCTCCGCTCATTTGACGTCTTATGCTCTATGCATGTTAGGCCAGCAGTCGACTTGTATTATCCCACTCAAAGATTTAATAGACGCGCTATTTAATAAAACCTATAACATAGCACAGTCCATTTCCAATGTATTCGCTATATAGAAGATCATAGTTACACAATACTCTTTATATATCGGGTGAAAAGGGACCCCACCTAAGAGAGAGAGAGTTGCACACACATGCATACGGTCTTAAAGGGGATTAGCCATGGTGACGATTGGTGATTTTGGCCTCTTTATCGCTCACTGACATATATTGCTTCTAATAGGAGGGTTAAGCAACATCTACTCGAAAGACACTATGAATGGGAGGGAGACATACTGGGGAATTCAGATGCAGGCAACAGAAGGTAGGTATGATCACATCACATTGTATATAGGAATAACTGTAAAGTTTTCAAAAACACATAAAATATCTTTTCTGTATGATATTTATAGCCTTTCATTTTTTTACTCACTCATAAATGTATTTCCATTAAATAATTCTGGATCGATTAGTATTTTTCATTCATATGTGTAACATATTCACTCCTTGCTATAGGCGCAACTACTGTGTAGTTAAGTTGAATAATGCACTAAGAAATGCTCTATCAGATATGATCAATTAAATATGAGTTTACTAGTTGGTCTGAAGCTGTTGAAATTCCAATCTTTATATTCTCACTAAAACTCTTCTAAATCTGTCTTCATATGTTTTGATAATATCCCAGCTAAACAGGTGATGTCCAATCAAATGTTTGAAATTTTAATATTGTACATCCATCCTTCCAAACTAGGTGGTTGCTGCTGGAAATCTCAGTCATCGATGGAGGATAGAGATCGGAGAGCCCGAGCATGGAGGCCAGGTCATCTGCTTGGGGAAAATGAAAGATTGCGCAGAAGAAGGCTGTGGGGGCGTGACTGGTTATGAACAGGAAAACATCTGAAAATAGCTTGGAGGGCCTTGAATCCCACAATGCTTTTGGATATTATTTTGTGGTCATGAGCATTGGTCCTACAGTGGCATGAATATATTACGGGAATAACTAAACACTTCCTGATGGGACTTAAGGTCTACTTCACAGAATGGAGCCCATACCTGACTTGATATCAGGNGTTGTTTGTGTGTGTGGTATGTATGTATGTATATGTGTCTGTGTGTATGTCCATGTATGTCACACATGTGTGCTAGTGCTTGAAGAAACCAGACTGTGTCAGATCTCCTGGAACTGCAGAAATGGGGGGCAGTTGTGAACTGCCTGACATACGTGTTAGGGGCCAAATTAGGTCCTTTGCAAGGGCAGCAATTCTTTACTACAGGGTCCAATATTTCAAACTCTCCTAATATTCTGCTAAGAACCAAGACAGTAAGCAAAGAATTTATACTGAACAAGTACTATCTGCCAAGAATAAACATGTTTGAAAATAAGAAATGAGGTGTGAGCAGAGTCTTATACTAGAATAATAATGGAG
The DNA here is from genome assembly GCA_009823505.1 of Rhizomys pruinosus. Classification (NCBI taxonomy): domain Eukaryota; kingdom Metazoa; phylum Chordata; class Mammalia; order Rodentia; family Spalacidae; genus Rhizomys; species Rhizomys pruinosus. Next base: position 5,239,498 of record VZQC01008945.1, read on the forward strand.
GGACAAGGACAAAATGATGTTTGGGGAAAACATACAAAGACAGGAAGAAAGAGGACTCAAGCAGAGGCTTGAAATCAAGTTTGCAATGTGGAAACTGTAAGGTTGTAGCCCACTTAAGTCAGGTACTTCAGGAAAAGCAACGCTGGCAGAAGTACCAAGGAACTATTACCCTGGACTGTGTACCTCATCAGAGACCAGAACACAAGCCTCAGTTTCTTTTGAGCTGCTCCTTCTGGTAACAGCCACAGATCCACCTATGTCCTGTCCTCACTTCCTTGTCCTCACTTCCTTGTAAACACACTTCCTTGTGTGCCTGGGTTTAAAACTGGCACTTTGGGGAAATTCTGGCACTGGTCCTCCTAATCCCAACACTAGCAGCCCAGTAAGACCGGAGCACATGGAGTAGATCGAGATTAGATTAACAGGTAGAAAGCAGCTAAGACATCATTGACAACTTCTATTGTTCTTATTGGTTAAAAAACTGAATACTGGTGGCCACTTTAAAATTACCTCATAACATTTTCTGTGGCTTCCAGAGTGTTTATTAAGACAATATGACCTGGCTATGATAATTATAATTGAGTCTTTTATTTAATGTGTTAAAAATTTTTGCTCCATAGATCTTGGCATAATTCTTACTGTGAAAATTAATCAATAAACATTTATTAGGAAGTATCAGAAAGTCATGGTAGGTAAGCATTCAAAGGATAATTAAGAAGACAGGGCAGTGTTTGCTGTGACATGACTATGTTAATTTTCCATAATTGATTTAAAATTTTAATATGATTTACCACCACTTCATTATTACATTAAAAAGTTGCCAAAAATCGTTCAAAATGTTTACTTATTTATAAAAATGTAAAATCTTTCCCCATTCAGAAAATTTAGCCATTTAGTCAGATTGCTTGCTAAAACAATGAAATCTTAGCTAAACAGCATTCACAAGAAACAACGATTGAAAAAACTAAAGTATCAACATAAAAGTACACCTCCCTCTCTCATGATTATTATGTTCAGTATTGCATCTTATTTAAAATTATGAAAAACTGAATATATGATAAACAACATGGGTTTTATGGGATTATTTTATGTATAAGGATGATGTTTAATGCATCATACGTTGTCCCTGAATCACATAATTAGAGCAAAAAGATTTGTCACACCAATTTGCTCATTGCATAATTACAAGAAAACTTGATTATCTCCTTTAATGTAATTTTCCCCACTTAATTGTGTCTTCTCCAGTGAATGTGACCCACAGAATCCAAACTTTATAAATGATTGCAGTTTAACATGCCACAGGAGTAGCAGAGCAGAGGGACTCTGCCCTTCTTGTTGAAAATATTTAATTTTATTCACAGCAAAGACCCTGCAGGGAAAATATGTTAAAATGGCCAGCTCCCACCAGAGGGGCAGGAATTACCTGGAGCAGGTTTGACTTTATTGTGGCTTTGATTCTGTAACACCCATGCTTGCCTTCCATGCTACCCTATTTATCAACTGAATCAACAGTCTCAATAATCTTCTCTACAGCTATTGTACTCAGAAACCAGAAGCTTTTGTGCATTTCCTAGGATATTCAAATTTGTTGCTCATGCTTTCCTTTTAAGGATAACTATTCCTTAACTTGTGTTTGTGGTGCAGCACAGCTCCACCTTTGCTGCTTACTAAAATACTCTGCACTTGAGCATCTAAAGTCGACGTAGATCATTTCTATTTTGATTTATTGCTTGGGCATACCCCAAGGTTCTTACAAACTTTTCCTTCTTTGAATACGGCATTTATTAAGCCTAGTTTTCCGCCTCGCCCTTCCATAGAACTCTCAGCCCCCGGTCCCTACCTTGGGATACCGCTTTCTTTCCCCCTTCTGTCCTGTTTCGCTCCCTCCCAATGGTAACCCCTCCCGTAGTTTGTCCCTTTGGAGATCATTCCAAGGACACAGAACCATATCTTTGAAGGAATATGGTTGTCTTACTGGTGAAAGAGGAAGCACTTAGATTTTCTTAAAAATTGGGGCCACTAAGGTTGATGAGACAGCTCAGTGGGTAGGTCACTGTTGCCAGACATGATGACTTCAGTTCAATCTCTGTAATCCAGTGGTGGATGGAGAAAACCTGAGGTCTCCAGAAAATTTTCCTCTGACTTCCAAAGGTATTACATGACATGGGTACACAAACATACATGCAATACACACACACACACAAAATGAGGGGAAGTCAATAAATGTAAATGAGAAGTTTTTTAATAAAACTGTAAATGACAACCTTAGTAAAGCCAGTCTTAGAAACTCAAGAACCAAAAATTTCCTAAGATAAATCATTAAAAAGTAACTTGCCAAAAATTTAAATAAATAAAAAGCATCACATTAATAATAAAGAAATAGTATTCATAAGGGTTATGAAAATTTATCCTCAAATATGTTTTTATAAGTATAACTTTTTAGACTATTTTATAAATCACTGCACTGTAACAGGTATATCATGTGATCATAAACATGAAGTTTAGGATAGTATAAACTGTTAGGTTCATTTTTGAGGGGACACTCTGTGCAGAGAGGAGAAAATGTCAGGATTCCAATGAAAAGGAAGTTGGGTTTTTTCAGGCATGGTAGCAGGCCTGCCTGTATCAGTATTAGGATGACCAGAGTTAGAAAGTCCCCAGAATGGCAGTTTTACACACAGGCACACAAGAAGGAGTTTTCAAGGAAGGTAGCCACGGAGATTGGGGAATGGCATAGCTGGATCGTGGCTGGTATCAGTCGTAGAAGCATTTTGAGAAACTGGGACCTGCTGGACTGTTCTCAGTCGGAGCATCTGGATGAGATTTGAGGCCTGGTTCTGGTCTCTGTGAGGTATAATTGCAGACTGTTGCAGCAATATTTCTCCGGTTGCAAGAATGCATTCCAGGATAATTATTTCTCAGAACTCCTGCCTCAGTTGGCCTTCTGAAGTCCCTGACTTCAGTAGGCTACAACCTTACATAAACCTATTCCTGAATCATCATCTTCATGTGTGAACAACTCTGAATTTATGTCACTCTGCTCATATACTTATTAAGAGAAAAATTTATTGAAGTTTACTCCAACAGTGTTTCTACAGTGAACACTGTATTAATCAATAATAATTGGCCACTTTAAAGGAGACTTTTCCCAAATAGAGTGATAAATTGGGTTACCATTGCAACAAGTAAGCTAGATCTAACAGAATCTGTGTGGATCTGCTCCCAATATCTTTTAGCAGTGACCAAAAAGCAAAAGGACATTGCTGCTGAGAATGGTAATTAACACTGTGCTCTGACTTTGGTAGATAATGCTTTATTTCTCCATGAAATACAAAAATACCTATTTTAAAAAGCTATTTATATAGAAGTACTTAAATAATTAATTTGAAATTACTGGAAATATAATTTACACATTTTTTATAGGAAGCTCTCTGTACATATTTGTGGAATTATAGTAGGGGATGAAAATAATCATATCTTTTTTCCAACCTGGAAATATATTTGTCTGGAACATTTCATTTTGTAGCTATGTCAGCTGCCAAAGTGGTCATACATTATTCTTGAAGGGAAATCTCCATTAGTCCGAAAGCATAAAGCAATTCTATTTTGTAAACAAGCCCATCTGGGACCTGCATAACACACAACCATAAAGTTCTTCAACAAGACCTTCCAATACCCTTACTGGGGAAGAATATAGGTCCTAGATCCTCTACCCAAGTCCCCAGACACTATTTACACAAGCAAAGGTACTCAAGCTGCCTGATGTTTGGTCCTTGTGGCTACAGCAGATTCTGCTGGTCAGTAGTCAACTCCCCTTCACTAATAAGGGTAGGTGTGGATTGTAAGGGTGGTTGATTTTTTTCCTACTTGTACTCTTGCATAACTACTAATCTTAACATTTACCTGGGAGAGAATTGTAACCAGTGATAGACCTCTCTGCTTAAAACCTCCAGTTCCTAAAGTTTTGGTGCAGAAACTCAGATACATGGAAAGAGTCAAAACTTCTAATTCCTAACAATTCAAAATCCCTTTCTGACCTCTAGTCGGTGTAACAAAATAATTGTGCCCTTCCAATTGTTATTCCCTGACTTCCTCCCTTCATTATTCTGAGAATATAAAAGGACTGACTTCCTCCCTTGATAAAGGATAGCAGATTAATGAATTTAAGTACCTGCACTATTGAAATCGTCATCCCTGGTACACTACTTCAAGTACAGAATTAACTGTGGCTAGCTTTTACTCTTCAGGGGGTCTGGTGATCTTCAGTTTCTTATGTAAATTTATGTAAAAACTGCTCGAACAAAATCACTTGGTACTTATTTCAAACTCTAAAAGGAATGCTTTAGTTCCTGGTTTGGTAATGGAAAGAGCAGAATCAGAGTGAGCTGCCTTGCAGTGTAACATATAGAATGCACATTCATTCAGAAGAAAGCATGATAATGCACTGAATGAAATCCCTACTCACATATTATTTTATCATTAACCCCTCAGAAACGGATTAAGGGAAATATCTGTTGGTTTGCTTAAGATGTTTCTGAATGAGCTTCCCCAAGATGATCCCACTGTTACCTGAATGTGGGGTCCCAAGTTAAGTTTGACCAACTGCCCTCAATAAGCCAAATAAAGGAGCAAAATTAATAGTGAAATGAAGAGCTCAGGAACAAAAGGAAAAGTATTCAAATGTGCCAATGCTTCTGGATCCAGCCACAGACACACGTGGGGTCTCTGCAGGTCTGCTCGCTTGTAAGTCTAAAAAAAAAAACTGCAATAATTAGTGTGTATTAGTCAGTTTTCTGTTGCTGTGATTAAACACCAGACCAAGGAACATTATAGAAGGAAGAGTTTTTCTGAGCTTACACTTGTGCGTACCAGGGAATCTCTGGCAGTCCATTGTGGGAGGCTGGCGGCTGGATCTGGAACAGCAAACAGAGGGTCACATTACGCAAAGAGACAGGAAACAGAGAGGGCAACTGTAGACCACAGAGGCTTGTTAAAAACTCACTACAGCACACTGCCCACCAGATGAACACTTCCCCCAGCATGGCCAACCTTCTAAGACCTCCAAAAAACAGCCCGCCACCAACTGGAGACAAGTATCTGCATACTTAACAGCCTATGGGGGACACTCAGCAAACCACCACATCGTGTAATCTTTCCTTTTTTCTTCATACCCATTTCTTTCTAAACAAGCTTTCTTCAGCCCTTTGGGTTGCCCTAGCATCCCGTATGTCTTTACTTTTTCTCTTAAGCTTCCTTCTCCCTGCCCTGTGGCTGCCAGTCTGACCCATCCCCCCGCAAGCTCAGCTTTTTGCCTTCTCCCCTCCATTCCCCTCCTCAAGGGCAGCTGCTGAGATTCCTAGCCTGGCCTCTGCCCTAAGGATTTTTCTTTAAAATTCTACTAAAATTGTCCTACCCTTCTGTTGGGTCCATTCCTAACTTCTTATTTTGTGAATGAGACTAAGAATCCTGCAGGGGATGTTCTTTCTCCCCATTTCACTTGTATTGAAGCCCTTAAACGAAAAAACCATCATCACCTTTTAAACATATAAATTTCTTCGATCAGCTCATCCTAAGAAAGGAAAGAGTAATAAACAATGGAAACAGTATGGTGGGAAAAAGATGGCTTAGAACAGCTTGATTAAATGGATGAAGCATTTTAGAAATTTAGCAGTCTGCAAACTGGCATTTTAAAGCATTTAAATATTCTTTAAATCTGAAGTGGGTTCACCCATCATCAAGGGTTGTTTTAGGAAGTAAGATTAACAGCACAGACACCATTCAAATGTAAATCTATTTGGCATAAGTGTTTGATTTAAACATAGTTGTTTAGAAGGAAACAAGTTCATGGGTAGAGTTAAAATCTCGAAAGTTATAATCATCTTAGGAAAGTATGTTTTTTATGTATAAGTATGAATTTCCCAGGTGGCGGGCACAAATAACTGTATACATGTGTGATGTTATGACTTGCTTTACCACAGGATGAGAGTTGCTATTAACATCTGTAGTTAGTAAATCTTGGATTTCCAAGTTTAAAAGGAAAAGTCATAACACACATAGTTCTCCCTATGATTATATTTGCTGACGACTCTTTCTCTTCCTCTTCTTCCTACACTCTGTTGATTTAGAATTTTGCAAGGGTCTTTTGTGGTCACCAGATGATATAGGGGAAATCGGGGAACCTTTTGGGGGTTGTGCTGGACTAGTTTTGTCATCAACTTGACACACCCATGGTTCTGGGCTTTTGCCCATTTCTAATGGGATAATCTTTTGATTGCTGAGTTGATTGTAGGGTGGTGCGATGACCCTGTCTGGGGTCATGTACACATCAGGTAACCCCGGAAGAGTACCCCAATAACCTAGTGGAGACTGAGCGAGAGAAAAGAACGAGACTTTGCGTTAGTCCCAGCTGGCATGGAGCTAGCTATGTAGACCAGGCTGGCCTTGAACTCACAAAAATCTGCCTGCCTCTGTTTCCTAAGTGCTAGGATCAAAGGTCTGCACCACCACACCAAGCTTGCTTTTTGTGTTTTTGAGACAGACTCTCCCTGTAACCATAGGCAGCCTAAAGCTCACTATGTAGACCAAGCTGGCCTCCATCTCTTAGAGATCCATCTGCCTCTGCCTCCCCAGTGCTGGGACTGTAGGCGTGCACCACCACACCAGGCTCTCATCATAGGAATTTTAAAAGAACACAGTTTACTCAAGCAGCCTTTGAGAATATCCTTTTGGAGTCCCATGCACTTTCTAGAATCTGATTTTATTTTCTTGCGGGGGTGTGTCTAGAATGCATAACTTTTGTTTAAAAAAGGAATGAGTGTTTGATATGATGGCCTAGATTTTCTCACTACTTAGCTCAGGATGACTTCAAATTTGAAGCAAATGTGCCACAAAGGCATAGAGAGAACGTATGACTTTCCCGGGACTGCCTCAGCCTCTGAGTGCTGTGATTACAGGCATGGCCACCACCGTCAGCCTCTGAGTGCTGTGATTACAGGCATGACCACCACCGTCAGCCTCTGAGTGCTGTGATTACAGGCATGGCCATCACTGTCAGCCTCACTTTTAGTGTTTGAAGGGTCAAAATGTTGAATTCACTTGGCTGGTGGGGAGGTGGTATGATCATGAGCTGATGGCTTTCTGTGGAGGAAGAAGAGGTCAGATTTCTGGTCTCAGTCTGTGTCCCCCTGGGGCCTGAAGCTGGAAGCCAGTCCCTTGAGACCTGTCTGAGGGCAGACCATAATCTTCCATTATGCCCTAACACCTGGTACCATGCCCAGCACCTACTAGGCCCATCAGTGAGTCTGCCTATTGCTTGAATGCACATTAGACTGCTAACCACTTGGTAGTGTCACATGAACCTTGGGTATATGGGCAGTGTGGTGGTTTGCATGAGTGTCCCCCATAGGCTGTAAGTATTCAGACATTTGTCTCCAGTTGGTGGTGCTGTTTTTGGAGGTCTTAGAAGGTGTGGCCATGCTGGGGGAAGTGTATCATTGGGGGCAGGCTTAGTGAGTTTTAACAAGCCTCTGTGGTAGTGAGTTTTAACAAGCTCTGCGGTCTACAGTTGCTCTCTCTGTTTCCTGTGCTCTTTGCGAGATGTGACCCTCTGTTTGCTGTTCCAGATCCAGCCACCACGCCTCCTGCCACAATGGACTCAAATTCCCTGGAACCGCCAATCGTAAGCTCAAATAAACTCTTCCTTTTATAAGTTCCTTGGTCTGGTGTTTTATCACAGCAACAGAAAACTGACTAATACACACTATTATGCATTTTTTTTTTTTTAGACTTACAAGCGAGCAGACCTGCAGAGACCCCACGTGTGTCTGTGGCTGGATCCAGAAGCATTGCACATTGAATACTTTTCCTTTTTTTCTGCTCTTCACTATTAATTTTGCTCCTTTATTTGGCTTATTGAGGGCAGTTGGTCAAACTTAACTTGGGACCCCACATTCAGGTAACAGTGGGATCATCTTGGGGAAGCTCATTCAGAAACATCTTAAGCAAAACAACAGATATTTCCCTTAAGATCCTTTTCTGAAGGGGTTATTGATAAAATAGATATGTGATTAGGATTTCATTCAGTGCATTATCATGCTTTCTTCTGAATGAATGTGCATTCTATATGTTACACTGCAAGGCAGCTCACTCTGATTCTGCTCTTTCCATTACCAAACCAGGAACTAAAGCATTCCTTTTAGAGTTTGAAATAAGTACCAAGTGATTTTGTTCGAGCAGTTTTTACATAAATTTACATAAGAAACTGAAGATCACCAGACCCCCTGAAGAGTAAAAGCTAGCCACAGTTAATTCTGTACTTGAAGTAGTGTACCAGGGATGACGATTTCAATAGTGCAGGTACTTAAATTCATTAATCTGCTATCCTTTATCAAGGGAGGAAGTCAGTCCTTTTATATTCTCAGAATAATGAAGGGAGGAAGTCAGGGAATAACAATTGGAAGGGCACAATTATTTTGTTACACCGACTAGAGGTCAGAAAGGGATTTTGAATTGTTAGGAATTAGAAGTTTTGACTCTTTCCATGTATCTGAGTTTCTGCACCAAAACTTTAGGAACTGGAGGTTTTAAGCAGAGAGGTCTATCACTGGTTACAATTCTCTCCCAGGTAAATGTTAAGATTAGGAGTTTGCAAGAGTCACAGGTAGGAAAGAAAAGCAACCAACCCCTTACAATCCACACCTACCCTTATTAGTGAAGGGGAGTTGACTACTGACCAGCAGAATCTGCTGTAGCCACAAGGACCAAACATCAGGCAGCTTGAGTACCTTTGCTTGTGTAAATAGTGTCTGGGGACTTGGGTAGAGGATCTAGGACCTATATTCTTCCCCAGTAAGGGTATTGGAAGGTCTTGTTTAAGAACTTTATGGTTGTGTGTTATGCAGGTCCCAGATGGGCTTGTTTACAAAATAGAATTGCTTTATGCTTTCGGACTAATGGAGATTTCCCTTCAAGAATAATGTATGACCACTTTGGCAGCTGACATAGCTACAAAATGAAATGTTCCAGACAAATATATTTCCAGGTTGGAAAAAAGATATGATTATTTTCATCCCCTACTATAATTCCACAAATATGTTCAGAGAGCTTCCTATAAAAAATGTGTAAATTATATTTCCAGTAATTTCAAATTAATTATTTAAGTACTTCTATAAATAGCTTTTTAAAATAGGTATTTTTGTATTTCATGGAGAAATAAAGCATTATCTACCAAAGTCAGAGCACAGTGTTAATTACCATTCTTAGCAGCAATGTCCTTTTGCTTTTTGGTCACTGCTAAAAGATATTGGGAGCAGATCCACACAGATTCTGTTAGATCTAGCTTACTTGTTGCAATGGTAACCCAATTTATCACTCTATTTGGGAAAAGTCTCCTTTAAAGTGGCCAATTATTATTGATTAATACAGTGTTCACTGTAGAAACACTGTTGGAGTAAACTTCAATAAATTTTTCTCTTAATAAGTATATGAGCAGAGTGACATAAATTCAGAGTTGTTCACACATGAAGATGATGATTCAGGAATAGGTTTATGTAAGGTTGTAGCCTACTGAAGTCAGGGACTTCAGAAGGCCAACTGAGGCAGGAGTTCTGAGAAATAATTATCCTGGAATGTGTTTCCTGCAACCTGAGAAATGTTGCTGCAACATAGTGCAATTACACCTCACCAGAGACCAGAACCAGGCCTCAAACTCTCTCCAGATGCTCCTACTGATACCAGTCACAGGTCCCAGTTTCCCTCAAAATGCTTCTACTGATACCAGCCACAGATCCACCTATGCCCATTCCCCAATCTCCTTGGCTACACTTCCTTGAAAACTCACTTCCTTGTGTGCCTGGGTATAAAACTACCATTTGGAGGACATTCTAATGCTGGTCATCCTAATCCCGACACACGCAGACAAGCTGCCATGGAAAAAACCCAACTTCCTTTTCATTGGAATCCTGACATTTTTCTCTTATGAGTTTCCCCTCAAAATGAACCTAACAGTTTATACTATCCTAAACTTCATGTTTATGATCACATGATATACCTGTTACAGTGCAGTGATTTATAAAATAGTCTAAAAAGTTATACTTATAAAAACATATTTGAGGATAAATTTTCATAACCCTTATGAATACTATTTCTTTATTATTAATGTGATGCTTTTTATTTATTTAAAGTTTGCAGTTACTTTTTATTATTTTATCTTATGAAATTTGTTCTTTGAGTTTCTAAGAACTTGCTTTACTAAGGTGTCATTTACTATCTTTAATTAAAAAACTTCTCATTTACATTTATTGACTTCCTCATTTTGTGTGTGGAAGGAGTACACATGTCTCATAGTGTATATGTGGTGTAGAAGTCAGAGGAAAATTTTCTGGAGACCTCAGGTTTTCTCCATCCACCACTGGATTACAGAGATTGAACTGAAGTCATCATGTCTGGCAACAAGTGACCTTACCCACTGAGCTGTCTCATCAACCTTAGTGGCCCCAATTTTTAAGAAAATCTAAGTGCTTCCTCTTTCACCAGTAAGACAACCATATTCCTTCAAAGATATGGTTCTGTGTCCTTGGAATGATCTCCAAAGGGACAAACTACTTATTTTTTACCATTTTAGGGATCTATAACATGACATAATGGGGAAATAATCTGTGATCCACAATTTAGTGACCTGTTTCTTTCAGAGTTCTATTTTAATGTCTAGGCTGAAAACTATTTCTTAATAAATCCTTATTCAAAGAAGGGAAAATTTTGTATACCTTTGGTTAATTCCAAATCAAGTCACATCAAAATAGAAATTGATTCTACTTTAGATGCTCAAGTGCAGAGTATTTTAGTAAGCAGCAAAGGTGGAGCTGTGCTGCACCACAAACACAAGTTAAGGAATAGTTATCCTTAAAAGGAAAGCATGAGCAACAAATTTGAATATCCTAGGAAATGCACAAAAGCTTCTGGTTTCTGAGTACAATAGCTGTAGAGAAGATTATTGAGACTGTTGATTCAGTTGATAAATAGGGTAGCATGGAAGGCAAGCATGGGTGTTACAGAATCAAAGCCACAATAAAGTCAAACCTGCTCCAGGTAATTCCTGCCCCTCTGGTGGGAGCTGGCCATTTTAACATATTTTCCCTGCAGGGTCTTTCTGGTTATAAAATTAAATATTTTCTACAAGAAGGGCAGAGTCCTCTGCTCTGCTATTCCTGTGGCATGTTAAACTGCAATCATTTATAAAGTTTGGATTCTGTGGGTCACATTCACTGGAGAAGACACAATTAAGTGGGGAAAATTACATTAAAGGAGATAATCAAGTTTTCTTGTAATTATGCAATGAGCAAATTGGTGTGACAAATCTTTTTGCTCTAATTATGTGATTCAGGGACAACGTATGATGCATTAAACATCATCCTTATACATAAAATAATCCCATAAAACCCATGTTGTTTATCATATATTCAGTTTTTCATAATTTTAAATAAGATGCAATACTGAACATAATAATCATGAGAGAGGGAGGTGTACTTTTATGTTGATACTTTAGTTTTTTCAATCGTTGTTTCTTGTGAATGCTGTTTAGCTAAGATTTCATTGTTTTAGCAAGCAATCTGACTAAATGGCTAAATTTTCTGAATGGGGAAAGATTTTACATTTTTATAAATATAGTAAACATATTTGAACGATTTTTGGCAACTTTTTAATGTAATAATGAAGTGGTGGTAAATCATATTAAAATTTTAAATCAATTATGGAAAATTAACATAGTCATGTCACAGCAAACACTGCCCTGTCTTCTTAATTATCCTTTGAATGCTTACCTACCATGACTTTCTGATACTTCCTAATAAATGTTTATTGATTAATTTTCACAGTAAGAATTATGCCAAGATCTATGGAGCAAAAATTTTTAACACATTAAATAAAAGACTCAATTATAATTATCATAGCCAGGTCATATTGTCTTAATAAACACTCTGGAAGCCACAGAAAATGTTATGAGGTAATTTTAAAGTGGCCACCAGTATTCAGTTTTTTAACCAATAAGAACAATAGAAGTTGTCAATGATGTCTTAGCTGCTTTCTACCTGTTAATCTAATCTCGATCTACTCCATGTGCTCCGGTCTTACTGGGCTGCTAGTGTTGGGATTAGGAGGACCAGTGCCAGAATTTCCCCAAAGTGCCAGTTTTAAACCCAGGCACACAAGGAAGTGTGTTTACAAGGAAGTGAGGACAAGGAAGTGAGGACAGGACATAGGTGGATCTGTGGCTGTTACCAGAAGGAGCAGCTCAAAAGAAACTGAGGCTTGTGTTCTGGTCTCTGATGAGGTACACAGTCCAGGGTAATAGTTCCTTGGTACTTCTGCCTCAGTTGGCTTTCTGGAATCCCTGACTTAAGTGGGCTACAACCTTACAGTTTCCACATTGCAAACTTGATTTCAAGCCTCTGCTTGAGTCCTCTTTCTTCCTGTCTTTGTATGTTTTCCCCAAACATCATTTTGTCCTTGTCCCTCCATTATTATTCTAGTATAAGACTCTGCTCACACCTCATTTCTTATTTTCAAACATGTTTATTCTTGGCAGATAGTACTTGTTCAGTATAAATTCTTTGCTTACTGTCTTGGTTCTTAGCAGAATATTAGGAGAGTTTGAAATATGGCCGTGTAGTTAAGAGAAGTTGCTGCCCTTGCAAAGGACCTAATTTGTCCCCTAACACGTATGTCAGGCAGTTCACAACTGCCCATTTCTGCAGTTCCAGGAGATCTGACACATTCTGGTTTCTTCAAGCACTAGCACACATGTGTGACATACATGGACATACACACACACATATACATACATACATACACACGCACACACACTACTGAACCCACAGTATTGCTAATACAGTGTCAGAACATAGTATCTGCTTAGTAAAGATTTACTAATTATAGACTTCTTATTAAATGTTGGTCATAAAAGCTAAAGGGTTAAATCATTATAAATTTTAAAAATTTGCAACTCCATAATAGACCCTAACACAAAAAAACAGAAAGTATGAATGCCGGGGTCGTGTGAGGTGAGGATGTGGGCAGGTTCCAAGTGGAGAAGTGGGTATAAAGGTGATTAGGACTGATTGAAAAATTATGTATGAAGTACACAAAAAATTCAACAAAAAATAAGCAATTTTTACTCAAAGAGGAAAATTGGGAAATAACACATAACCACATTGCTTCTAAGTCCATGTACCTATCAAGAAAATGACAACTGTATAAAATCACCATTATCTGACGATAGCTAAGGTTGAAGAGATTACATGACACAATCTTAAATGTCTATTTTTTTGTCATTTATGTTGTTACATTCCTAAGAACAAAGCAAAATAGAAGAAAGATTTCTGCTCACTTATTCTCTAATTTTCAAATTTTGAATGTTTTGCTATACAATGTCTTCTTCTGTTTGCTTTTCAGTAATGTTCATATTTTCTATAAGGAATTATTTTCATTATATATTATTAAAATGGAGCCTTGCTGGGCCTGGTGGCACATGACTTTAATCCTAGCACCTGGGAGGCAGAGGCAGGTGGATCTTTGTGAGTTCAAGTCTAGCCTGGTCTACAGAGTGAGTTCCAGGACAACTGGGGCTATAGGGAGACCCTGTCTCAAAAAGACCAAACAAAAACAAAAACAAAACCCAAAAACAAATAAACAAAAAAGGAGCCTTATTTCATAATAAAATACTTAAAATATAGTAATATATAAGCTTAAAATAGTGTTTTAATATGTAGAAACATTGAAATAATTCAAATATTGTATGACATATAGCTTGTTGCAGATCTCTAAATTTTCTATTCTGATTTTTTCTACTTTCCATAAATAGCTACTACTTTACTTTTTCAATATACTTAAAGTTTTGACTTATGCATCATCTAGAGGCAGTAATGAATAAGAATTCACATCAAATATCAATATTATTGGCTCAGCTAAATGGTAGCAGACATTAAGTTGGATTGCTAAAGAAGGAAACAAAATTGAAATGTTTGTAGTGTACAAATACTGCCTGACATCATTTGTCCTTCTAAGGACCAATGCCTGAGTGACCTAAATAGTTTGCACTTTTATATGAAATGGACAGATATTGAATCTAAGTACTTTTGAGTTCAACCGAGTTAGAATTAAAGCAAACACACACACACACACACACACACACACACACACACAAAATGAAATCATGAATAGAAAATTTGTTTTTCTTTTGAAATTAAGTGGGGATAACTTTAAGTAGGTAATTAGAGATAATCATTCATGAATGACTTAAAGAAAACACAATGAGGGCTGGAGAGATGCCTCAGGGGTTAAGAGAGCCAACTGCTCTTGCAGAGGACTCGGGTTCAATCCCCAGCACCCACATGGTGGCTGAGAACCATCTTTAACTTCAGTTCCAGGGGAATCTGACACCCTCTCTGACCTCCACAGCATTGCATGACACTGGTGCATCAACCTACATGCAGACAGTACACTCATACACATAAAAAAATAATAAATTTTAAAAAATTAAAAAAAAATAATGAAATTATTGCTTTTATGTCCATATAAAGGCAGTATTAGGAAACAGTTTAACTCGAATTGATTTTAAACTTAAAAAACTATTCTTATCTTTATTTGTGAATCTGTGTGTGTGTGTGTGTGTATGTTTGTGTGTTTATATGTACACAATACTGCCCATGCCCAAAGAGGCCAGATGAGGGAGGACACTGGATCCACTGGACTTGAAATCACAAGTAGTTGTGCACTGTCTAATGGGGGTACTGGGAAAGGAAGGCCATTTCTCTGTAAGAGCAACAAGTGCTATTAACCACTGAGCCATGTCTCCAGTCTGCACATTCAAACTCTTAACTGCCTAATAGCCACATGTCTTATTCTGACAATAGATAAAATATTCCTACCAAACAAATTACTTTAGTAGTATTTAAATTATCTTAGTAGTTATATAATCTATTTAGAGTAATTTTAGAATTATAATTTTGGTGAAATACAAAAGTATTTACTTTAGGTTTATATTTATGCCATTTATATTTTTCAAATATATATGTTTTTATTTTTAAAGGACAAAGTCAGAATTCAAAAGATATTAGGATTAAACAAATATAACTGAAATTGGGAAACTGTCCCATACTTCAAAGACATAGGACACTATGATGTCATAGGATTCACAGAAAATAAGAATATGACACGGGGGACTAAAATACAGGCAGGGAAGCATCAAGAAGCAGGCCTGTATTTCAGTGGGAGCAAGAAGCTGAGAGCTCATGTTTTCAATCACAAACTTGAAACAGAGAGAGAATACTGCAAGTGGTGTGAGGCCATGAATGCTAAAGGCCTATAGTGAACTCCTTCCACCAAGAAGGCTATGCTTCCCGAAGAAACCATGATCTCCCAAAGCATGCCATCAATGGGGACCAAGCATTCACATATGTGAGTCTATGGAGGTCAGTACTCATTCAGACCACCACATTCCACTCTATATTAGTTACTTTTCTGTTGCTGTGATAAAACCAACATGACCAAGGGAACTTATAAAAGGAAGAGTTCATCTGACCTTACAATTGACAGTTCCAGGGAATTAGAGTCCATTGTGGCAGGAAGCATGGTGGCCGTGGCTGGAGCAGCAAGCTAGGGTCACATCTCAGAATGAGCCCAGGAAGCAGAGAGAGAGAGAGACTGGAGACTGTGAGGCTTGTTAAACTCACTAAGCCTGCCCCCAATAATGTACTTCCTCCAGCACGGCCACACCTTCTAAGACCTCCAAGAACAGTGCCACCAACTGGAGACAAAATGTCTAAATACTTAAAGCCTATGGGGGGACACTCTTATTCAAACCACCACACACTCCCTTATAATGTAAAATGCAGCTTGTGTAACATTAGAAGTTCCATAGTCTTTAATAGTATCAACACTGTTTAACCTACCAAAGTCCAAATTCTTTTTAATTTTATTTATTTTTGTATGTGTATGAATGTACTGTCTGCATGTAGGTTTGTGCACCTGTGTCATGCAATGTCGCAGAGGTCAGAAGAGAGTGTCGGTTTCCTCTGGAACTGGAGTTAAAGTCAGTTTTCAGCTGCCATGTGGGTCCTGGGGATCAAGCCTGGGTCCTCTGCAAGAGCAGTTGGCGCTCTTAACCACTAGACCATCTCTCTAGCCCCCCCAAAATATTTTTTTTAGGTATAAAGCAGTCTTTCAACTATAACCCCTGTAAAATGAAAAAAAAAATTATATAATATCAAAATATAACGACATAAGCTATGCATTCCCTTTCCAAATGGGAAAAATCAAGGGGGCCATATTTAGAAAATACCAGACAAAATCAAGAACAAAAACGGAACAGGCAAAACACCAAATTCTGCCATTTCATTCTCCATGTCTGGAATTTAATTCCAACGAATTTAGATGGCTGCGCAGTCCCAGCTTTGCTGCCTGAAGCATAGCTCTCTCTTGAGCTGGTTCCACTCTCTGTATGCAGCTTTTATTGGGAGATGTCTTAAGGTCCTGACATCTCCTAACATCTTGGGATCTCGAGTACAACCAGGACTTCACTTTCACAGCTTCATTTAATGTCCACTTGAGGCCTTCTTTTCAAAAGGGCTCCGGCACTGTCACACTCTCTGGCCTCAATGGCTCTCAGAAACTATGAAAGAAAACTTGACTGCAGGACCCCTCACTCTTACACCTTTCATGCCTCCAAAGCCAATATCTCATGAAAATACTCCAAAGTATAGCTGTCAGCTTGGGACTAATAGATCACACCCCCTTGAATCACATTTGCTGCAGTTTTTGTCTGTTGCTTATTTTTTTAGGAGCAGAAAACTACATAGTCCTTTTTCATTCACAATTTGGTAGATGTGTTGGGTGAGGTCCTGCTCTGAAGGTACCTGTCCCATTTTTCCAGTGCAATACAGGAGGACACTTTTGAAGGCACTTTTTTCCTCAGCCTCAACAGTCTGCATTACTCTCAGGACTACTCTTTCCAAAACTCTGACTAGAATGGTATGCCCAAAGTTCCAAAGTCTTTTACATTCCTTACCAAAATAACATGGTCAGTTTTACACAGTAACAGCCTACTCTTTGTCATTAATTTCTGTATTAGTTGCTCTTCCGTTATTGTGATCAAATACCATGACAAAAGCAGCTTATATAAAAGTTGATTTTATCTTATGGTTCCAGAGGAAAAACAATTCATATGGCAGGGAGAAATGGCAGCAAGCCGCAGGCATGATGGCAGGAGCAGGAACCTGAAAACTGGCATGTTAAATCCCAAACATGATCTGGAGAGAGCGAATTGGAAGTGAAATGAGGCTATGAAGTCTTAAATGCATCCCATGTGGGAATGATGTTTATACAGTCTTGACTAATGACTTTTAATATACCTTGGCAAGTTCAACAAACTTTGCATCTTGTAACCAGGTCTTTTTGGAAGCCTCAATTTGGATTTCCACCCCAAAAGATAATGAATGAATGAGGACATAGCTGAGAATTAACCTCTCAAAGCTCTGAAAGACAATGCATCCATCTCTACTGTACCCAGTAATGATTGGGAAAGACGGGAGAATGGGTGAGTGAGTTATTCTACAACCAGGGATGAAAAGGCAGTATGTTCTGTTAAGATAAGGACAGATCAAAATTTGTATCTCCCTAATGAAGCTAGAAAATCTGGTTTCAATAAAAATGTGAGTGAGGCCTGATTCAGGAGCCCAGTTCCATGAGACAAATGATTCCAAAGGTGTCTGGGGGAACTAAATTTAAGTCAGGATTTTTTTTTTTCAGGTAATTCTAATGTTGGCATAGTAACACAACACTCCCCCAGGGAAGTAGTTCCACCAGTAAGGCTATATCTCAGTGAGATACCAAACAGCACCTCCCAAACAGCACTGCCAAATGGGTACAAAGTGCTCTAATATTTGAAACTATTGTGTACTTTTCTCACTCAAACTAACAAATACAGACATACAGAAAGAGATACAGACACACACACACACAATTACAAGATATAGAAAATATAGATAAGAAGTTTCAACAAATATATAACAGAAGTTTCTAAAGGAAACTCTATAGAGAAAATAGGAAAACATCAGTTGGTTGCTAAAAGAACTTGCAATGTGATGGTTATAAAGAATTTGGGAGCAGGTAAAGCTCTGAGACATCAGCTAGAAATAGGGAAGGCAGACAGGAGTCTTCCCCTCTGCCCCAAGATAGAAGTCTTTATCTCCTAAAGCTGCCACATTCCTGTAAACTTTATCCAGGATACAAATCTTTGTTTCCCCAGTTGTCACATTCCTGTAACCTTCATGACCTTATGTTACCTGTAAACCACTTATTTAATTACCACATATGTGTTATTTGCTCTTGGCCTGCATTTGTCACATGTGTATAACTCTTATCCCCCCCACCCCCACCCCCCCACCCGCTCCCCTGCCAAGACTCAGTCAGGGGAGGATGGAGGATGACTCCTTTATGGAAGATTCTGTGGATCAGTCACACTAGCATAAAATTAAACTCCCTCTCCTCACCTGACTTTGACTTTGGTCTCATGATTTTTCCATAATATTTCTAGAGCTTCCAATGAGATCAAGCTGCCTTGCCCCTTCTTAGTAATAGATGCTCCTACTCCACTCCTGTACCCTGCAGTGCCCTTGTCTTCTAGAACAGAGAACTGTGCACCCCTAAAGAATTTTCTCTGGGGGGAGGCTTGTTTTAGGAGATAGGAGAGAGCTGCAGAGCTGCAGAGCCCTGGACCAGAGCTTCTCACCAGGTGAAATGATATGTAGACCGAGAATGGATGTCTAGACCAGATAAAGGCCCTTCCAGGTTAAACAGACAGGTGGAAACTGGTGTGGACCAATCTCCCATAGAAGGCTGCATACAAAGGTTTGCTGTAATCTCAACATGACACTGTCCTCCAGTCAGGAAGGAAAGGGGACCACAGTTAAACTGAATCCATGTGATTCTGAGGTGCTGACTCCATTTAGGTAAAATGAGAATCAGGCAGGCAAGGGAACCATAATTAAACTTTGAAGTGATTCCAAGGTGCTGGCCTCATCTAGACAGAGAGGAATTTAATGGGAATAACTAGACTATGCAAGAGATTATGATATTAAGATAAAGCCCTCCAAGTTGAAAACATTTTGTGAAGTTGAGTGGCTTGATATCAGACCATTCTGGGGAAGAATCCCTGAGTCCAGATGGAGGCCACTTTAACCCTAAAACCTAACGTCATATCAGAAGAGGAGGGAGAGCTGTCCCCTAGCTATGAAGAGATTATTATTGAAGAAGTGTTCTACTTCTATCCAGATTTTAAAGATAAAATACCTACTGACAAAAGTGATTATTGTGTTTTGGGTGCACCTGGTTTTTGGCTAATTTTGTCGTATATGTCTAGGATAATTGATTTCATGTTGTTTTGAGATGTCATATATTATTTGTATCTATAAGGTTTTTCATGTATTGAGATCTATGTAATTCTGTCAAGTGTTTCTATGATAATTTTCTTCATATGATGTTTCCATCAACTAACTGTCCAGTTTTTCTCTTCATTCTTTTATTGTGAAGAAAATTATTAGTTTTATTTTAGCATGCCCAATTAAAATACACTTACAGATTTATAAATATGCATATATTGATATGTTCAAAGGCCTTATAAACTTGGGTACCCTAAATATATTTAAAATTATTAAACAATGTCTCTGAGTCTATTAAATATTTCACAAAACTTTAAGTGGTATTTATTTTATACAAAACAGTATCCTTAGCAGGTTGTTTAAGTATCTTGTTGTTAAATTTTGGGTTGGGTTTGCTTTTAAGATGGTTATGTTAAGGTATCATATTTGTTTGCCTACTTTGGAAGTACTGTGGTTTGGACATTCAGTCTGGATTGTGTTGCTTTAAGACCTCTGAAGCCTTGAAAAATTGTTTGAGAAAACCAAACTCCAGCTAGTTGTAGGTTTGATTTAATATGTTGACTCATCTCCAGAGCAAGGACTGGTTTTCCTGTCTCATCTTTTCTGGCCTTGTGCTGTGTCCTCCATTTCCTCTGCATGTGGGCAGATATAGCCTCTTTGGGGATAGAGTGTTTTCCTTCCTGGGAATCCCTGCTGGCTTGGATGTCTAGAACTATTCTCCCCTGGAGCAACTCTTTTACCTTTAAACCATATGCTTAAGTCTGCTTTAAACTGCTTTTTTTTCTAGCTACTCCTAAAATTCCCACCAGCAGCTAAAACCAGGAATATTGGCTTGAGTTGAATGGAGGTCTCTGAAACTTGTGAGAGTTCCCCAGGCTGCTGGAGCTGGCCACATGGCACCATATTCAGAATAACTACCTTTACACTTTATTGTTCATTTTATTCTATAAAAATTTACTGTGTTCATTTGTGTATACACTGAACAACCTCTAGACATCTCTGAGAATTAATTCGTGAGTGTTCTCTAACCTGTTGCCTTCAGATGCACACTGTATTAGTTATTTTTCTGTTGCTGTGATAAAATACAATGACAAAAGCAACTTATGGAAGGGAAAATTTATTTGAGCTAACAGTTCCAGACAGATGACTCCAATATGTAGACATCACGTTTTGTTTGGTCCTGGGCAGTGACGTAATTTATTATCTGTTTCCTCCACAGTCCTTCCTTCTCCCACCATTCTTCTTCATAGGAAGCAAAAGGCCACCCCAGGCCTGAACTTTTGCCCCATTGACAAGGAAGGCTTGCCCATCTGACCCTGTGTGCTAGGGGCATGTACTTTAACCTCTCATGCTTCCTAAGTTCCTGCATACTACCATGGTATTTATTTTATGGAACTGTTGTGAAAGTGTAGACTTATGTTTAATACTAAATGAATGCCAGGCATGGTGGCACATGCCTTTAATCCCAGCACTCTCAAAGTTAATATATTATAATAGCATATGTGAGACAACTGTTCATCTATTGATCTACATACAGGAAAAAAATATTAATTACTTAATAAATCTTAACAACTAATGGTAAATTTGTTTGTAAATGCTACTATGTCTCATGGTATTAGAAAAGGAAATAAAGGTTAAAAGTTGGCAAAAGGATATAAAATAAAGATATTTTAACCAAAGATTTATATATAAAAATTAAGATGGCTGGATATTTCCAGAATAGAAGAAATAGTAAAAATGTTTAAGCAAGTTTACTGAAGGTCTAAAAAGGGTGTTAAAGATACAGAGGCGATGTTAAATTTCACTCCACTCCTCTGGCTTGCTCTGCACACCCAGTTGCAGATTTACATCAAATGGATGCCGACAAGCATTGGGTTACCTATCACTACTAAATGTCCTTTATGTTTCTCTGTATTATGCCCATAACAGGATACTTGGGTTCAAGAAAAGCTAGGTTTTATCTCCATGAACCAGTTATTTAAAGTCTAGAAGCAAACATTTTCTCAGTGAGTTTGATCAGCCTATTTCCTGTCTATAAATATGTGATACACCCCCCTCCCTTCTTTGTGATAACTATCAAGGTATAGGGGATTGGGAATGAAAGGATACTGCTTCTGCTTGTAGTAGAACAGCCTTCATTTGAGACAGACCTAAAAAATTGTTTTAAATCTTTTTCATGGACTATGTCTACTTAACCTATGATGTTAAATATCTCCAGTCAATATTTAATAAGTAATATTTGGCTTTTTGTTCAAGCTTTATCTACATATTACATAATACTTAAAGGTACTAAGCTTTAAGTATATACAACTAACCTTCTTGGATAGTTAATAGCAATATTTAAAAGTACATACAGGGCTGGAGAGATGGCCTAGCTGTTAAGAGCACCGACTGCTCTTGCAGAGGATCTGGGTTCGATTTCCAGCACCCACATGGCGGCTGAGAACCGTCTGTAACTCCAATTCCAGGAGAATTCCAGTTCCAGGGGAATCCGAGACCCTCTTCTGACCTCTACAGCATTGCACAACACGGGTGTACAGACCTACATGCAGACAGTACATTCATACACATACAAAAATAAATAAAATTTAAAAAATATTTTAAAAAAGTACATACAAATCTGTCTAAAGGAGCTTAAGTGACAGTTTTGTCCCTTGCCCTCCAAAGTTGAATAATTCCCAGGAGACTATAGGGCATTTCTTGAAAAGCCCCATAACTGTAATGAGTCTACCTGTCCTATTGTTCAAGGATGTCATCAAGATTACACCAGAAAGACTCAAGCTAGCATCAAGTCTATGAAGAGGAAGGCCAAACTGAGTTAAAGTAACTGCCATGCTTCCAAGTGAAGCCGGGATCAGGTCCTGGTTTGTCCACATGCTGATGAAACTTGTAAAAGAAAGGCCAAAGAAGCCAGTGGCTCCCCCCAAAACCTGAGCGACCCTCGAGAAAAATAAAACTTGGTTAATTTCTGCCAACTGAATTGAACACCCTTTTGGTATAAACAAAGACTAAAGTGATCAGTAAATTTCTTTTGAAACCAAAGAAATTGTACTCTCCAGACATTAGGCTTAAAAGTTCATTTGAGATATTGCTTAGAAAATTATAAGATTTTTTTCCATGATAAAATACTCACATATAAAACTTCAGCTCTTGGTCTAATTCAACAACTCATTACTACCTCAGCCGAAAATGTCCAGTCCACTATTGTCAAAATTATATCATGGCTAAATTTCTTTTCTCTGTCCAGCATTCATTAAGAGGAAACTCAACCTGTGACTTTAGCCACTCCAACAGCTATCACAACGCCTGAAAAGCAGATCCTGAGTCTAGCCAACACAGACAAATGAAAAATAAGGAGAAACTCAATAAATGGATGCTTTTGGAAGCTCTCATCAACAAAATCTAATGGACTTTAAATTGGACATTTAGAACTCACTCTGTTCTTACTTCTTGTGGTTTTCTGTCTAGAACATGTGCCTAACTACTCTTGTCTTTACTTCTCCTTAGGAATCAGTCAAGGACTTAATTTTCCTAAATCTGTACTTGTATGTCCAGCTAGATGGAACTTTAGCTACTAACATAACATGGATGGTTTTCTCTGGAGGAATTAAGCAATTAACAAGACCAATACTACATAGTTAAAATCTTTCTGCTGTTCATGTACTGTATCATACAATTGTTAGCATTGCTTTGACTGATGCATGTCTGAGTATGAACTTTGTCAGCACGCCCCATCGCTGTACTGTGTACTTACTGTTGTTTCTCAGCATCGTGGAAAGACGATGCATTTTATAATACAAGTGATCAAAAATTTCATCTAAGAATGTCAGTCATCATAACAAAATACCATTTTTAATATCTAATAAATAGTTCTAGTAAGGATGAGATAAATTGTTGGAAATCCCCACTAAGGCTCTGAGATGTTCATTTGGAGTAGTGTTGTAACATTTTTTTTCCTTTGGGTGTGAACAAAGTGTGCAAACAGAAACTGGTTACTCACTTTGATACCTGCACCTCATATTTATCATCTTGCCTTTTGAAATACTTAGAATTAGTTTGATCTTCTGGGCTTGCCAA
The DNA here is from genome assembly GCA_009823505.1 of Rhizomys pruinosus. NCBI lineage: Eukaryota > Metazoa > Chordata > Mammalia > Rodentia > Spalacidae > Rhizomys > Rhizomys pruinosus. The sequence continues at coordinate 5,263,005 of VZQC01008945.1, forward strand.
TTAAATAAATCTAATTTGGTATTTCCTTTTTTACCAATTTTACTGTTCATAATGTTGAATGATGTATTTTTTGCCCACTGCAATATTGCTCATCAAAATAAAATGTCTGACTTAGGAAATATAAGCTTACTTCATTTCAGCTTCCATTTAATTTTCCTAGAGTTGGAGAAGCCTAGTCAAGTATTAGCAAAAATATCCTGTATCATGTGGGGCTGTGCTGCTTAACAATCTCTATATTCTGCTAGAAATAAAATTTTGCTTGGTATCTAGGACCAATCTATAATATAATATTTTCAACTAATTGGCTCACCACAGTCAATTAAATGAAATGTTCTTTACAAAGACAAATCTGTTACAATATAATTGTGGTGGCGCCCATCATTAAAATTCTTGGGCCTGGGAGTGACTTCAGCAACAGTTTCTGTTGGAGCAATCAACATTGTCTCACTAGATATAATTTTTAGTGAGTATTTTTTTCTCTCTACAAGAATAACAGCATAATAACAGAATTTTTACTGGGTTGTCATTTTGAAGTTCAATGTAAGTAATCTATCAGATTCCCTTTTTAGCTAATTGGAAAAGCAGAAGAATATAAAATTAAGATTTTTTTTCACTCTGCTGGAAACTTAGAGACAAATTAAAATGTTAGATATAATTAAATCATGGATTTTGAGGAACTTGAACGGTCATCCATCTCATCAAATCGCTTTCATCTGAGAAGGTACAAACTGGAAATCATTCTTCTATGATTGCTATCTGAGCCCTTTTAAAGACATCCTCAATTAGATTAGCTGTTCAATGCAATGCTTAACAGTTTTCATAGTTGGAGAAATCATGCTTTTATTTGAACGTTTCTAGCCACAAATAAAAACCTTTTGTTATCAATTTATATGTTGTAAACTGTAGGGCATCTGTTTCTGTAAATGATTTTTACTTTCCAGATTTCCCTTCTAGCACTTTACTTGAATTTCAGATTCTGCACTGGTGGGTCACACTTGCAGTGCCACTACTTGGGAGACTGAGGCAAGAGGATGGCATGCTTGAGGCCAGTTTGAACTTCAAGGGGAATTAAAGGGTAGCCTGAGCTACACAACACTTAGATTGAAAGAACCAATGCTAAGATGCTTGTGATAGACCTGGAGTTCAATTCTCAGAACTGGAAAAGTTAATGCAACATGTGTCTAATCTACATTTCAAAGTATAAGCTGGGCATAAGGCTCTGGGGAATATGCTAAGTGGAACTGTGTATTGCAGTCTTCTCCTCCCTCCTTTCACTGACTTGTGTGTGAATTTAAAAGTTCTGAACCGGGCTGGAGAGATGGCCTGGCGGTTAAGAGCACGGACCGCTCTTACAGAGGACCCGGGATCGATCCCCAGCACACACATGGCGGCTGAGAACCGTCTGAAACTCCAGTTCCAGGAGAACTCCAGTTCCAGGGGAATCCGACACCCTCTTCTGACCTCTGCGGCATTGCATGACACCGGTGCACAAACCTACATGCAGACAGTACATTCATACAGGTACGGAAATAAATAAAAAAAAAAAAAAAATTAAGAGTTCTGAACCTCTCTCCACCTTCTAATGATCTCTCCATTTTTCATAATTAATTCCTCATTTATTGGCCTCAGTTTATTTTCATTTTACCTTAGAAATGAGTTTCATCAAAATGTGAAGAATTATAAGGATTTACTGGTAGCACTGAACTCACCCTGGGAGTGAAGGTGGCATTGTTGATAGAATGCGTGTGGCCGTACAGTGACTGCTCACATTTATCCTAGGAAGACAGAGGAAAAATCAAACACATTATTGTTAATTCATGAAAGGAAAGGGAAAATCATTTCATATAAGTCTTAAAGTAGTTTGTTGCTCAGTGATAAAAATGCATTTTCATGATTGAAAATAATAGCTTTTGCTACCAAGTACCACTCAGAATGAGAAAAGGCTGGGCTCAAGATTCTGCTTTCCGGCTCTCTGTTCAGAAATTCTACTCTTCCTGTTTAGAGACACAGGGATGGCAGGGATCTCTACTGAGGTGGCTCCAATGACTATTTGTTCATGGTACAATATTTCCCCCACTGTTGGGGCTGGGCTTGGGGGGTCGTTCTTTTTCTTCAAAACTATAGGAACGAAATTACACATTTTTCAAAACTTAGCATTTACATTACAAGTAAAAAAATGTTATGGAACATGTACAATGGTGTTTTGCAGAATAAATATTTGTTCTATGAGACACAGACTTCAAATCTATCCACCATCTTATCTTTAAAAAAGAACTAAAACTAAAATTAAAGTAGAAACATTTCTAAGCTTCAGTGCAACTGTTTGTGGGAAAGGTGGACCACATACGGGTCCATCTACATGTGAGGACATTCCTCTTGATAGGATATTCAAGGGATGTTATTGGCTATATCTGGAAAAAATAACACACAACTTAGAAGCACAGAAAAGTAAAACTGGGTGGTTGCATAAAGATTCTTATTAGGACTGAAATTCAGATTTCATTTAGTAATTTGTTTAACAATTAGTGGTTTCTGAGCAGCTGATATTGCTTGGCATAATTCTACATACATGCATATGTCACAAAATGAAGCAAAGAATGCTGAAAGTATGTTAAAAGATGATAAGAAAACATATGACCAGGTAACAGATAATATTAGTTTGGGACTGAGGCATATTGGAACTCAGAAAATGGTATATCATTTGTGCTGCTTTGCAGGCTGGAGGCAGGCTTTCAGAATCTAGACAGCTCCATGAAAGTTCAGGGAGGGGACGTCTCTGAAGCTCCTTCATCTGACTGAGGAAGGTCTTCCAAAAGTCATACAGTTATTCTTAGACCTCCTCCCTGAAATCTCAGTATCCAAGGAAGATGAAGCTAGAGTCAAGGAAGGATGAAGAATGTTTGCTGTAGCTCTTATTTTTCTCTCCCTTACAGAGAATATTTAGGGGCTGGAGAGATAGCTCAGCAGTTAAGATCACTTACTACTTTTTTTTTTTTTCACAACATTTTTTTTTTTTTTTTTTTTTTTTTTTTTTTTTTATTGATCATGTCATCATACATCATTTTCCAGATCGGTCAGCATATCTTCCCCTTCCCTTCACCCCCAACCCCATCCCAACCGAGATCATGCATTCTGGCGTTTCTGATATTTTTTTTTCTCTCCATTGTTTTTTTTTTTCCATTTTTTAGCTATAATGATAACATGAGTACAGACATCCTTCAGTAAAACCAACTTGCCAGTCTGTTGTGCCCAAACACCCAAGCCCCACCTTCCAGCGGGGGTGAGGGGTTGTATGTTCAATCAGGTTGATACAAATGAGGGTCCAGACTAACTTGCGTGTAGTTTCACCTTCCACCCCAATCGCAGCCCTTACATTCACCATACCACGCCCCCTTTCCGCAGATTATTCCCTGGGCTTAGAAAAGGGGCACAAGTGATATGAGAAGCAGAACTCCACTCTCTCTGGAGCGTTGTCTTGGATTCTGGTCATTCTGGCTGTTTCCTCTCTTTCATGGGCTGACAGTCTGTCCAGGAATAACCTGTCGATCCTACTAAGAGAAGCACAAGCAATTAGATTATAAGGTATTTAAGCAGCATTACTAGTTATGGTAGGACTTTTAGAGACATATATGTTTAGATGAGATGTTGATCCACGAACTACATTTTTCCTGTTAAATATGATGGGGTCTTACTGTGGCTTTATGAGCTCTCCCTTTGGAAGATGTAGTGTGCTTGGGGCACAGCCGGATGGGGGTCAGATGTGGGCGTGCTCCTTTAAGAAGCCCATAGCCAATTGATTTTGGGATATACAGGCATATGGCTGCTCTGCTGCACATATTCCAGGCAGGTGAGGTGTAGCTGGTGCTAAGGGGAGTCTTGCTTGACTCAAGGAGACCCGTATTTGGCTTTATTGGTTTAGTGGCCCTTGGTAACACTCTCTGGTATTCCACTTACTACTTTTACAGAAGACCCACATTCAGTTCCCAGCACCCACAGGGCAAGTCACACTTGTCCTTATTGAATGCATTCTTCTGGCCTCTGAGGGCTCCCGCATGCATACAGCACACATACATATACTCAGGCACATATGCACGCACATAAAATAAAATAAACATGAACACAAAGAGTACATTGCTTCACCCACCTGCCTCATTGTCCTTCCTATATGAATGGGCAAGTTAATAAATTTGTATGCATTTTCTCCTGTTAATATCTCTGCTGTTGATTCAGTTCAGCCACAGGGGGGTGCAAAGCAAGTTTCCCTGGCTGCTCCAGGAGCTATGGAAAAGCCTCACTGTAAAACAGAGTGCCCCTTTGGCCTCACTTAAAAGTTAAGGTCCAAAGACTGAAGTTAGAAGAGGAATTGAGTAGACATCTGCTCTGGTAGTGTTCCTGGTACAAAAAACATCTAGAGCAAAGTCTCCAGGTGAGGAATCTGCAGGCCTGTTTCTGGGGTGACAAGGAAGGTCACTGTAGCAGATTTACTTGAAAAGGTTTCATCTAGTGTCACTCAATACTTTGTAGCCTTAAAAGATTAAAGGAAGAAACTGAACATGCAGGTGCATACCTTTAATCCCAGTACTCAGAGGCAGAGGCAGGTGGATCTCTATGAGTTCAAGTCCAGTCTGGGGCTACAGGGAGACCTGTCTCAAAAAGACAAAAAAAAAAAAAAAAAAAAAAATTAAAGGAAGATAAAGCTACAAAATAAAACATTAAAAACAAATCCTTAAATAATCCTTCATAGTTAGTGGTCATTCTTGGAACTTTCTAAACAAGGCAGAACTTTGAAAGCCCTTTATCAGGAAGCTCAATTTAGTCCTCAGTGCTGGCATTGCATTTAGCAAGGTAAATTTCAGAAGTCTATTTACAGAGTCCATTCATGCAACTAATTCATGTTGACAGAATGCAGAATCTCCCTGCGCAGATGTCAAGTTCACAAAACACACATGTTAGGTCTGGGCTTCCCAGAATTCCAAGGGACACAAGTTGTCCACTTCCTCCAGAGGCTGTCAATCTTCTGACCTCTTCCCCTGTACCTGAGGTCCCGCTCTGTGCTATGAAGGGGTGTGCCTCAGTTGCCATCTTGCTGCTGCTGCTACCTCACCATGTGCCAGCCCTGGCAATTCCTGAAGTAAATGTCCCAGGAGTGACTAAGCCTCTTGTACCTTTCTTTTATCGGGGGTTTGGGCCCTTATAATCTAACAATACACAGAAGCATTTCCACAGTCTCTGGGGATCTGTTCTCTTCTCCTCTGTCATTCTAATTCAGTTTCTTAATGCTGTTATAATTTAAATCAATTACACTGAAAACTGCAAATCATCCAAATTCCCCAAGCAGAAATACATTACTCACAGTCAAACATGCAGAGTGTAAGATGTTATAATTACTATTATGTTTATTTATAGACTCTTAGAGTGGAGTTTCTTTGAGAGTTACTATGGAGTATTATCCTTGCATAATAAATATTAAATATTCTTACAAGGTTTTAAGTTGTCATTTTTGTCTTCAAATTTTTTTGCACTAATAAAGTTTTGCATTTTGTGTACTTTCAACTTGAGAATCTTTAAGTGATTTGATTAATTGGTAAGAAAAACAGAGTTTTTGAATTTAAATCCTGAGTGCTAAGTTTTAATTCAAAGGACAGTCTTCAGGGCTCTCCTGAAGAGCACTGGAAGTCGGAGTTACAATGGAAATGCTGACCGGCCGCCTTTGTGCTGCTATAACAAAACCTGACTCGAAGATAAATGTTTCATGAATTAAGAAAAGTTAAAAAAGCTTTTCTATTGAGCTTTGTTCCCAGAATAAAAGTGAATCTACTCTTTTTGAGGTAGAGAGAAATTGTGGGTTACTAATATTCTAGTGTGCAAACAGCATTAATCAAAAGGAATACCCAAATGGGGATATTCAAAATTTCAATATCTTCTCTGATGACTTCTTGTCAAAATTGTTTTTCTTCAAAGGAATGGGGGAAAAATGAAAAAGAAAGGAAAGAGTTTTAAGAAATCGTTATGTGACCCAATACACATTGCTTTGGTATTTGATTCTCTCCCACAATGAAGCAGTGTCTCTGTTAGAGGCTCTGACAGTCTCTGTTAGAGGCTTTACGAGTTCACACACACACACACACACACACACACACACACACCCCACCCCACTCCACTTGTGGTTCCCTCTCTCTGCTTCTTGTGTGTTGTTGAAGGGGTGAGCACCCTCTTCTTCTACTTGCTGCCATGCAGGGACTCTTATGCCTTTAAACTATAAGCCCCAGTATACTCTTCCTTCAGTAAATTGCCTTGGTCATAATATTTCATCACAGCAACAGGAAAGTAATTAATGCAGCACTATACCTAGAAATGAAATTAGTCTGTGTGGCCCTTCACCTCCAAGCCAGCTTTTGTACAATACCTCTAGCCACACTGCCCACTTCTGGCCTCCCCCATCACTGCCACCCTAGTAGCGGGACGGCATGCTGTGCCACTTCCTCGGTTTCCACTCTTACCCCATAGGCCGAGCATTCTTTCCACACTAATTAGTTCATGGAGTTTTTAGGTTTCAAGCCATGCAAAAAATTAGCATGAAATAAGAATGAATTCCAAGCTCTTTCTTGGAGTCTGAAGCCTCTGTATTGACAGGCTTCTGTCTATCTGCCTGACCGCATACTGTGCATTTCTTTCTCATTTATTTTGTGTTCCTTGAGTTGCTTTCTTATTCCTTCATCAGCTGGGTTTTCCAAGCATGGTTGACACAGGTTAAAGAAAAACTGAGTAACAACTCTAAGAGTAGAGACTTCTAGACACTTAAAAACATCCTCCCAAAATACTTGCATGTGTGTATAGCCCAAACCTTACTAGTACAGAGGACATCTCTTTAGGAGTCTGTTTGGATTTCAGAACAAAGCTTTCCTTACTATTTTTTGTCTGTCAGTCCTTACCATTCTTTCTCCCTCTCTCTCTCTCCATTCTTCTCTCTTCACAGGTCTCACTCCCCCTTTGTCCTTTCCAACTTTCTCCCTCTTTCTCCTTCTCCACGGCTCTCTCCTCTCCTTCTCCTCTCCCTCTCTTCTTCTCCTTTATCTCTTACTCCATTTGGTTACATCACTCTGCAGAAATCCTAATACATTGGCTAATTGGTCCTTGGTAAGAGCATTCTTCCTGGTGTGCAGACAATCACCTTTTCCCTATGACATGCCTGAAGAAACCTGGCTATCTCTTCCTCTTCATGTAAAGAGCCCAGCCCTATCTTGTCTGGGCCATATGTCTCTGATCTCATTTAATCTTTATCATCTCCTCACAGGTCTTGTCTCCAAGTAGAGTCACAGTGGGATGAGCGCTCCAGCATATGGACCGTCAGGGTCAACACATTTAATTCATACAGGCCAGGCCCTGTGTGTTTTCTTTCCTGTGTAGCTGCCTGATTCAGTGCTCAGGACGCTGAGGTAGAGGAGGGGATCACTTTGGCCCCATACTTGGAGGCCAGCCAGCCTGGTCAACAGAGTAAGACCTTGCCTCAAAAAAAGGAAAAGAAAAGGAAGAATGGGATACAAATATGCATAGTTCTTTTAACAGGGAAGAAATGGAGTTTCTAGCTCATGTGGAATAGGTAGGGCTGGACAAGACCTTGTGGGTATTGGGCATTTGTTCTCCTGCAGGCTTTAAATCATGTCAAACACATCTAAATTCATCCATGTTAAATAAATTGTGCCCATACAATCTGTCAAATATACTTTTGTTCTTGAAGTTTAACTACCGTAACGTAATAAATGTGTGGTTGCTAGCTAATCTCCTTGTTCTCCCCATCCATCCATGTGTTTGTCCACCACTTTTGGGGATCTGAGTATCATAGTTTGATACTGGTACCCAGTATCCTTTCCATGGTACCCAGTGCTTCCTTCCATGTGGGAATTGGGGCCTGGAAACTAACAAGCTGCTCTCTGAGTACACAGATGGTTTGTGCTCTAATTCAGAAACTCCATTTCCTACCAGGATAAGTAAGTAGGGTCATGAAAGTGTGAAGCTGAAACGCAATCCTTGTTGGTTATGGAAGCATCCTTCTGTCTTCATGTCTGTTTTCTTCATTTACAGTCTTCTCATCCAAACACATATGTGTTCTTTTTATTCTGTTTCAACTCAAACAGCATTTTAGGTGGTCTCTCAGATCTAATATTTCTGACCTCTTATAACCTACTAGCACATTATCAGAAACCATTTTATGAAATTCATCTCTTCCTCTTGGGCACACAGAACCAGCATTAACATTAAGTGCATTTACATGGTTAAGTTGTCTCTAGGTTATCATGAAATAAGTCCCAAGTATTCTCCAAAACGACTGGCTAAGATCAAGAAAACAAGACACCAAAAGCTGCAGAGGTTGTGAGGAAAGGGGAACGCTCATCCACTGCTGGTGGGAATGTAAACTGCTACAACCACTATGGAAAGCAGTGTGGAGAACCCTTAAAAGACTTGGAATGAGCCTACCGCATGGCCCAGTCATACCACTCCTCGGTATATACCCAAAAGATCCTACCACAAAGATACATGCACATCCATGTTTATTGCAGCTCTCTTCACAATAGCGAAAAGCTGGAACCAAGGCAAATGCCCCTCAACAGACCAGTGGATGACAAAAATGTGGTACATGTACCCAATGGAGTAGTATTCAGTAGTAAAGATGACATCATGAACTTTGCAGGTAAATGGATGGAGCTAGAAGCCATTATGCTAAGCAAAGTAACAGTACCAGAAAAACATACCACAAATGGTTTCCCTCATTTGTGGATGCTAATACAAAATTCCCAGTTGAAAGGCAAGCTGAACAACATTATTGTTATATTTCTGTTTATCTGAAAGCAACTATGTTGTTATCATGTAAAACTCTCAACGGGTTCTAAAATCCACCCACCACTTATTTTCAGACTCTGTTATTACTGTATATGGGTGGAAACTATGTATCCATATTTTAGAGTGATATAAAATTAATGGAGGAAAATGTGAATTCTAAACATAAAAAAAAAACTGAGAGAAAGATGCAGGACAGTTATGGCAAAATGCATGATCTGGGGTGGGGTAGGGGGAAGGAAAAGGGGAATATGCTTAAATTGAACTGAAAAATGATGTCTGAAATACATAAAACATCAATAAAAGCATAAAAAATAAACTGTACAATGTTCAGAAAAAATTACCACTCAGAAATAGAAAGTAGGGGCTGGAGAGGTGATCCAGTGGTTAAGAACATTTGCTGTTCTTCCACAGGACCAGTGTTCAATTCCCATTTTTCAGTTGCAGACAGGGGCTTTAGATGGTGGATGAATGCAAAGCAGAAGGAACATGCATTTATGAACAAGCACAGGACACAAGCTCTCACCCGAGACCTTCCCACTAGATAGCCCATGAATGTTCCACTTTTCTGAGAAGATGTATGTACCTCCTGGTCCCCATGTGACTGTATGAGGCCACATAATATGTGCTGTTTTAAGAGTTCTGAGCAGAATGACTTGACACGCCCACTCCCATTCTCCCATGCACACCTTTAGTGTAGGAGCAGGACTCTCCAGGGTACTATTCCTTTTGGCAGACAGCAACATCACAAAGGTAATTGCTGTAAGGTTGTCCTGGGACCTAAGAGTAAGAGTGAACAGAGATGCTACACTGCTCACCTAAGCACAGTAGAACAGGAACAGGATGCAGAAATCCTGGGTTTTTGTAGTAGTTACAAGACACCATACCTTTACCTGAGTGATGAAAACTGTATGTATTAAGTTTGTCTCCTCAAAACACTAAAAGAGTTTGCTACTGTCAAAAGAGCTAGGTGAAAAGTGGAAAAGAATCTTAATGTTTTGAAAGTCTGCTATTCAAGACTAAGGAATGTCTAAGTAGGGGTTGGGGTTTAACTCAGTGGGTGCAGTGCTTAACTGGCCTGCCGAAGCCCTGGAATTGACCCTCAGCTCCACATAAACCTGGGTGTGGCAGTGACTCCTACGATCTCACAAATTGGACAGTGAAAGAGAAAGGTGGTGAAGCAGAAATTCAAGATCAGCTACATAAAAAGTAGGAGGCCCCTCTGGATATGTGAGACCCTCTCTCAAAACAATCAGACAAACAAAATTAATAAAACTATTAAAAAATAGGCTTTAAATAAAATCAGGATTAATCACTTTAAATATCACCATATTTTTTTATGGTGATAGATTTAAATGCTCACATATTTCTTTCACAATATGATGGCATTTGTTTACCACATAAATCCGGCAACATTAAAATAATTACCACTCAGAAATAGAAAGTAGAGGCTGGAGAGGTGACCCAGTGGTTAAGAACATTTGCTGTTCTTTCAAAGGACCATTGTGCAATTCCCAGCATGTACAGGGCAGCTAATTACTGCCCATAACTCCAGTTTCAGTGAATCTGATGTCTTCTTCTGGCCTCTGCAGGCTTTGCATGACATGCATGCAAGCTATATACTCATACACATAAAATTAAAAGCAAAAAAGAAAAAAGAAAGTAACACCATTTTAATGGACTCCCTAAGGCTCTATTTTAAAATGGCTTTTTGATGTGTGAGTGATTTTTTCCTTAGTGATATATAAATTACATGGAATAGCAAAACTTTTAAATACATGTATGTGTGTATATAAATATGTGTACTAATGTACAAATCTTCCTAGAGCTAGAGCTTGTAAATTGCCTGATGTACATGCTGGGAACCAAACTCAGGTCTTCTGCAAGAGCATTATCCATTCTTAACTTCTGAGCCATCTTTCCAACCCCTCAAATATACAAATCTTAAGAGCTTAATTTAATGAATTTTATATGTATGCATCCGAATAACTGATATTTAGATTAGTATCAGGAATATTTTCATCACTCCACAAAGTTATTGCACACTCTTTAGGAAATAGCTATAAATCCATTTTAAAGGAAGACTATTTGATGAACTTAGTCTTCCATCTCTGATCAACCTCAGTTGCAAACACTGGAAACCATGTCTTTCGGGGATTTTATGGACTAGTTTCTGAACCTACAATCACTTTTCCTTTATGTTTCAGTTATTGTATAAAAGAACCACACTTCATGTTCTTCTTCGTGAGTTGGGATAGAGTAGTGGTAAACAATCAGTACAGGAGCGAAACTGCACAATTATTAATAATATCATTTGTTTGCTTAAGCCCTATGCCAAGCATGCTACAAACAGTAGCCCTTTTAGCCTCTACCAAACAAAATGATTTTTTTTTTTTTTTTGTCTTTTTGAGACAGGGTCTCCCTGTAGCCCCAGCTGGCCTGGAACTTGCTCTGTAGACCAGGCTGGGCTTGAACTCAAAGAGATCTGCCTGCCTTTGCCTCCCTAGTGCTGAGATTAAAGAAGTGGACCACCATGCCTGACACTTTTTTTGAGGGATTAATATTCTTAAATCTTCTTATGGTTGGAGACATTAGCATAAAGCGATCAACTTTGTTACAGAAGTAAGAAATAATTACCATTTGTAAATTAATTTTATTTTGTATTCTCTAGTTTACTTATTAATTTCTGTTGGCCACTGAGTTTTTTTTTTAATGTGTTTGAGTGCACTGCCTGTATATACATAAGTGACTCTGTGTTGTGTAATGCCCACCGATATCTGAAGAGATCCACCAGATTCCCCTGGATGGTTGTTAGTAGCCATGTGGGTGCTGAGAATCAAACCTGCAAAAGCAGCTAGTGTTCTTAGCCACTGAAAATTTTAAAACATCACCATTCTCCAAAGAAAATATTCACTGTTCTATATTCATAGTATCAAGCACCAGATCTGGTTCTTAAGTCAATTAGTAAGAATTCTACAGCCCAGCTTAGAAGTAAGCAGTCAGTACTCATTTTAAAGCTATCCAATTAATCAATGACAGTTAACTTCAATTGAATCACTCTTCTGAAAGCCGAACAGCAACAGACTCAAGATTTCCATGAATGGGTTTGAAGATTCACTGCAGTGAACATGTTCCCAAGCCTGTTATCAACTTTCTTCTGTTTTTTTTTTAATTGATTAAAAGTGCTGTCCAACACTGTCTGCTCTTTACATTCCCATCAAGCCATTCCTTTTTCAGTAACTAATACAACAAAGAAGAAACTCATCACAAAAGCTACTGAGCATCAGGCCAGGAATTAGATTTGCACAAAGAGACAATCTCTGACCAGTGTAACTCTTTCTCCCTCAACTACTCTGTGGAATCAGCTTCTAGATTTCAGACACTGAGTGTTGTCTTCGTTCTTGATACAGTTACAGGTGGGTTAGTTTGCTTTAACAAAGTACTCCAGACAGGTTGCCTTAAACAGCAGAAATGTACTTCCTCATGGATCTGAAGGACAAACAGTCAAGATCCAGGTGTGAACAAGTTTGGGTTGACTAGAAGGCTTCCTTGGTCTATAGGTGTATGTGGTCTTTCCTCTGTATCTGTATCCTAATCTCATTTTTTCTCTATTTTATTTTATTTATTATATTTTAAGGGATTCACAATATGAGAGCACAGTTGTTTTCAGATCACATTGACGTTTGCTCAGTTTGCCATACAATTAGGTAATTGGTGCTAGCATCCACAGATGAGTGATACCATTCATCGTTTGTTTTTCTGGGACTGTGTTACTTCACTTAGCATGATCTCGTTTTTTTTCACAACACCGACTATGTTGGATAAGGCTCATACCAATGAATTCATATAACCCTAATTACTTCCTCAAAGACTTTAGATCCTTTCAAGGTCCTGAGAATTGGATGTCAACATTTAAATTTGGAAAGACGTTATTTGGGTATAGAGATAAATTTATTTTGCATTAGTTTGTCACAGAAATTAAACTTTATATTATGCTATTTTATAATATTTATCCCATTAGCAGTCAAAATTATATATATATATATGTATTATTTATCCCATTAGCAGTCAAAATTATATATATATATATGTATGTATATATATATATATATATATATATATATTACATAAATGAACTTTGGCTTCATGTATATGCAGTCTCAAAATGAAAAGTTGTGTATTTTATGTCATAGCTGAGTATACACATAAACGAAACTATTATACATTCACAAAATCCAATAGTCAAATGCAGAATCCACAATGAAACTGCATATGGTTTGAATTTGGTCTTTGCTGCTAATTTTGTCCTTTGAACACTCTGACTCTCAGATTTTTTATCTATAAAACAGGAATACTAGTATTTACATTATAGTGCCATTTGGAGGATTTAACAAATCAGTTTTTGTGAGGTGCTGAGACTGCTGCTGGAACACAAAAAGGACTCAGAAAGTGCTCTTTATTACATGGTCACAGTATTCAGATAGCAACCTCTGTGCTAGCCAGGATAACAAACAACCATTATCTTCAATACCAACCAAATGTGCGTGCACACACACGGAGAGAGGCTGATTCTAGGACATATATTTCATTTGGTAACCTTTCCCTTCCAAGCTTTCCTTTCTTCACTCTCTGATCATTGGCTTTACAAGATAATTCAGGCCAAAGGGTTCACCTGTTTGGATTTTTTATTTTAGAAAAGAACTTTATGGAGAAGAACTTTAAGAGGTGAACCTTTCATGCTGGAATTTCATGCCCATTTGACAGCAACACAGAATAAAGATATGTGTCTTTTTCACCATTCACAACACCTCCCTGCACTTAGTCATTCCTAACACATCTGTCAGCCTTATACGTTACAGTCTAGAGGGGTCCTTTTCTAGAATCACTACTGTGTGATTTAGAAAATGATTTCCCATAGCAAAGTACATAAGAACTTTTAAGGAAAATTCTCTAAATAAAACATGCTGAAAGATAAAAACACATAGGGAATTGCATAATATTATTTCAACTTCTATGACCTATGAAGAGAAAGCAAACTACATCTGAGGATCAGCAGAATTAAAATTCAGTCTGACTGTGAAGGGACATTCATGGACTCAATACCACTGACACAGAGTTTGTTCCCTTGTATCTATTATGCTTGTTCTCAAACGGTATAAATGCATAAAATTTTCAAGAAATAAATATAAAATACAAAAATTTTAAAAATCATAAGAAATTTATACAGAGCCTTTGTGTTCAAATATTTAAGTATAATAATTTATCTAACATTCTTATTGGCTACAATTAAAATGATACTTTTTGTGAAACCAAATAAGTTTTGTTTTTTGTTTGTTTGCTTGTTTGTTTTGTTTGTTTGTTTTCTTGAGACAGGGACTCAGTATGTAGCTCCAGCTGGCCTGGAACTTACTATGTAGACAACCTCAGGCTGGCCTCAATCTCACAGCAATCTGACAGCCATCTGCCTGCCTCTGCCTCCAGAGTTTTGGGTCTAAAGGTGTGGCTCACCATTTCCAGCCCAAATAACTTTTAAATTTAACAGCATTACAAACTGTTACAGAAAAACATATCCCATTATTATCACTAAAATAATCCCACTGGCTATAAAATGATACAGAGTAATGATTAACAAGGCTCCCAGTTTTTGTTACTTCATGTAAATAACTAACCATGTCTGTGAAAGATTGATTGCAGCTTTTAAAATGTTTGCTGAATCCCTGTGTAATTAAGATGAGTTAAATATGCAAATCAAGCCTAATTAGCTTCATTTATTAATGTTAGTTTGCCTTGCCTCTACAAAATTCCGTCTGTGGATCTCTTTTAACACATTGCATTTTTTATTTCTTTGTTCTGCATTGAATTGCTGAAGAAACAAGCTGTTTCCAAATGGACGAAGCACTTCCATGCAGGGTTCTTCATGCCATTTAGAGATGAGGTTTCACAAACTATTCTTCCAGTACTGTGAAAATTGATTAAAACTTTATATATGTATGTATTTATAACCACTTTATTTTGGACTGCATTTAATTAATTTCATTTCATCAAAGTGGAAAACCCTCGGGAATTTCTTTTGATGAAAACAAGGCTTTTGTCTCAGTATGTCCAGCGCAATGATTAAAAAGGACTCAGTAGAAAAGCAACGTTTAGTTTAATGAACTAGGGTTGTCTGTGGACATGACTTCCCATTGACAAAATATACACATTTTTTCTGCAGTAACAAAACTGTGTAAAACCAGGTTCATGGAGTTCACATGGAAAACACCAACAACCGGGCTTCCAGAAGAAAAATAGCATTGGGAAGGAATGCAAAGGAAAAATAGTGTATGGGTCAAAGAAGGGGAATACTAGTAAAAGCAAATATCAAAGGTCAAAGTAAATCTCACTGGTTCTTGGTAAGAAAAAGGGGGTTTAAAAATATATGCATATATCACCTTTCATCTAAGCACTTGGGAGTCAGGGGTAGTTGGATTTCTGTAAGTTCAAATCAGCCTGGTCTATAAGTTAGCCTGGTCTACAAAGTGAGTTTTGGCCATCTGGGACTACAGGGAACCCCTGTCTCAAAAATAAAATATATGCAGTATAATAGAATATATAGTACTTGCTTCTTTTTTCTATTTAATTAATCCTTCTCTCCAGTATATCCCACAATTGAGAGCTCCAAAATTTATAAAATATTTTACATTATTTTGATTTTGTTATCTGCTTAAGCTTAATGTTGATTTTTTAATAAAGAATCATTTCACTGGAATAAAAATTCTTTTATTCATAGCTTGAAAGGGCATCTATCTAGGATCAATATTTTTTGCAGCATAAAATCATGAAATTTATCTTACAATGTTAATTGTCCAGCTTCTTATTATTAACTACAAGTACAATGTTGCATAACATATCTCAAAATCCCGATTCATCTTATGTAAATTCATACACATTAAGAGCTATAGCTTTTTTGTTTGTTTTTGAGACAGGTTCTTCCTGTAACCCCACTTGGCCTACTTGCAATGTAGACCAGGCTAGCCTCAGTCTCACAGAGGTCCACTTGCCTACCAAGTGCTGAGATTAAAGGTGTGCACCCCATGACCAGCTATATTTTTTTCTATTTATTTTTTATGTGTGTGAATGTACTGTCTGCATGCAGGTTTGTGCACCTGTGTCATATTGTATTTACTTTTCCAAAATATGAAGGCTATATGAGTTCCAGTTCTTTTTCTAAAGTACTTTAAAAAAGTTTTTTAGATCATTGGCCCACTTGCAGAGAAATATATCCAGAAAGGGAAAACATTGTGAAATATTGATATTTTGAAATATTATAATAGGAGGCTTTCCTTCATGTAACAAATTCGTATTTAGAATCCACTTGGTACATCTTACATGAACTTTTCTTGGGGAAGCATGAAAAAATGATGGATGGAACAGATGACTGTGACAAATACCAACTGGGCAAACCAATGAGTTTACTGTGCTTACTTCCATACAGAGCATGGGTGAGGAGTTACTTGTAGCAGTGCCAGGGACTCCAAAGCAGCTGCATCACTGAATAGTCTCACCACAGCATTGATGACAGTTTCCCTACAGCAGCACAGATAGGCTATTTCCTTTCCTTACCCTTCCCTCTCTCTATACACTCTGTCACCACCTGAGACTATAGGCAACCTGTGCAGAATGAAGTACAGCTGGAAGATAGACTTAGGAAGGAGGAGCTGCACTCTCTTGGGAAGGTCTAATGAACCTCCAAGCCCCTCCTCTATGAAGTAACACCAACAAGCCAAATGTTGAAGGCTTCTTGTCCCCAGTCACAGCTGTTCTAATGAAATGAAGAAGTAGTGGTTGATGTGCTCAGAGAACTGCAGTCTACAACAGTGCCAAACACACTACTAGAGTTATAAGTTTAAATTAGAAGTTTGAACCAAGCCTGAGACAATAGAATCCACATTCCAAAGAGGGCAGGGCACCCATCACTGAGAATAAACATTGTGTGGGATCAGTAGATGAACTGGACAAGAGTGTTTCTACATATAAGATTCTTGGGGCTGGAGAGATGGCTCAGTGGTTAAGAGCACCGACTGCTCTTGCTGAGGACTGGGGTTTGATTCTCAGCACCCACATGGTGGCTGAGAACTGTCTTTAACTCAAGTTCCAGGGGAATCCAATGCCCTCTTCTGACCTCTGCGGCATTGCACGACATGGGTGCACAAACCTACATGCAGACAGAACATTCATACACATACAAAAACAATAAAATTAAAAAAATAAAGATTCTTTCCACAATGTCTCAAATTTAAGGAAATAAATAAAACAGCTTTCTCTAAAGGCTGTCAAGGAACTTCACAGGTGATTTTCCCAGCAAGATGGGAACTTTGACAAACCCTTGAAGGAGTAGACTAATACTTCAGAAAGTGCCAAGCTAGATCTCTAACCTAGTAAAAACTTTCACATTCTAGTTGCTTTATCATATTTTCAACACTGGGAAAACCTAGAAGATTAGGAAAACATAAGCATCAGTAGGCAAATAAGGAAATGTAGACAGCCTTGAAATAATCCTCCTGGGACTCTCAGAAATTCTTCTCCCTATCAGTTTCTTGAAGTCCAGAAATGTCAGATCCACATCAGGTTGAGGTGTGGATGATGCTACTGAGGTGTAGTTTCTAAAGCTCAGATCCTCAGGTTAAGTTCATTTAAAGCTGTAGAAATCTGAGACTGGAAAACACAAGTTGTCTATGAGCTCATAGGAATGCACACAACTGAAATACACATGGGGTAATCACATACATACTCTTGCTCTGAAATAGGGAGAATGAAGGCAGAAAAGATCATCAGTCTATCACAGTTCTAAAGTACTGCCATACAAATTTTACAAGTTCTGTGATTAGGTTTTATGGCCTGAGAATCATTCTTCCTGACTTTCAGCTATTTTCCATTATAATTTAAAAATTAAGACATGCCCTGGGAGGATGTATTTTAAGACAATGCCTTTTGGATATATAGGAATTAAGCAGAAAGCTTGTTTGAAATGAATATTTTTACATAAAAAGATTCTTAAGAAGTTCCACTTAAAGAGATGGTTTGGCATTGGATATAAGGTGCAGGCTAATAAGCATGCCTTGATTCTAAAATTGGTTTGAGAGAGAGAGAAAAAAATAACTAACCTAGTCTAGTGCTCCTCAAAGTCCAGTGTTCATGTAAATAACCTAGCAATCTGATTAAGATGAAACTTTAAAAATATTTTATTATTTTTATTTTATGTGTATGAGTATATTGTCTGCATGTGTGTAAGTGCACATGGGTTGTGTAATGCTTGAAGAGGTCAGAAGAGGTGGTCTGGAGTTACAGATGGTTGTTAGATACCATGTGGGTGCTGGAAATCAAATCCAGGTCTTCTGCAAGAGCAGTCAATGCTCTTAACCTCTGAACCATCTCTCCCAGCTCCTAAAATGAAACTTATAATTCAATCAGTTGGACCAGGGGTATTTCAAAACAATATACCATTATTTGTAGCATTTTTCCAGCTTCAGTGGTATAAATATTTCTTCATTGGACAATTTTAAGTATATCAACTCATGTCACTAATTTTTCCCCTTTCAGAATGATGTTGGCTGTGGGTTTGTTGTATATGTCTTTAATTATATTGAGGAATGTTCCCTCCAGTCCAACTCCCTCTAGGATTTTAAACATGAAGACCTGTTGAATTTTGCTGAAGGCCTTTTCCTCATGAATTGAGATAACCATGTGGTTTTTGTCTTTCAGACCATTTATGTGCTTTATGACATTTATTGCTTTATGTATATTGAACTATCCTTGCATCTCTTGTATAAATCTGACTTGGTCACGATGGATGACCTTTTTAACGTGTGCCTGTATGTGGTTTGCAAGTACATTGGTTTTTTTTTAAATTTTATTTGTTTATTTTTATGTGTATGAATGTACTGTCTGTATGTAGGTTTGTGCACCCGTGTCGTGCAATGCCACGGAGGTCAGAAGAGGGCATCAGATTCCCCTGGAACTGGAGTTAAAGATGGTTCTCTGCAGCCATGTGGGTGCTGGGGATCAAACCCAGGTCCTCTGCAAGAGCAGTCAGCACTCTTAACTACTAGGCCATCTCTCCAGCCCCGCAAGTATATTGTTAAGAATTTTTGCATCTATGTTCAATAATGAAATGGGTCTAAAATTTCTTTTTTGGTCACATCTTTACCTAGTTTTGGTATTAGAGTGATGCTGGCTTCATAGAAAGAATTTGGGGGATTTCCCTCTGTTTCTAACCTTTTGAATAATTTGAGCAATAATAATTGTAAGTCCTCCATAAGTGTCTTATAAAATTCTACCATAAATCCATCTGGGCCTGGGCTTTTTCAATTGGGAGCATTTGTATTACTGCTTCAATTTCTTCGTATGTTTGGGTCTGTTTAAGCTGTAAATCTACTCTTGGTTGAGCTTCAGTGATTTTCATGATTTCAGATATTCATCCCTTTCTCTTAGGTTTTCAAATTTAGTAGTTATTTTTTAATATCTCTTTTTTATTGTATGTATATTTTTGTACAAGATTATGTTACTAACCAAATCTAGACCTGTGTCCCCCCCATTCCCCCACCCCACCAGAGCTCATGCATTCTGCCAAACATGCTTTTCATCTCTTTCTCAGTCTTTCTCAAAATTCTCCATGTGGAAGTTGACTGTTTTGAGCAGAAGTTCACTGTTTCAGTCAGTTCTTTGATGCAGTCCTTTCTGTTGTTGTTGTTGTTGTTAGTACCAAAGATCTCTACAAATAAATGTTAAACCTTAAAAAAGAATTGAAAGAAGGAATCGATTGAAGATGAAACCTCCCATGCTCATGGAATTGGGAAAAATAACATAATTAAAATGTCCATTCTACACAAACTCTTGTATGGATTTAATCGCTATACCCAATTAAATCCCCAGATTCTTCGACAGCTTGGGGGAAAAAAAAAAAAGCCGTAATTTCATGTGGAAAAAAAAAAGACCCCAATAGCCAAACAAACCCTGAGTGAAAAGAGCAATACAAGGGGATCTTTATACCAGAATTCAAACTATACTACAGGGCTGAGTCATAAAAAACTGGTACTGCACAAAACAGACATGTTAACAATGGAACAACTGAAGATCCAAACTTGAGCACATACAATTTCAGCCACCTCATATTGACAAGGGGGCCAAGAAGACACATTGGAAGAAAAAGAGCATCTTCAGCAAGTGGTGTGTTGGCAAAACTGGATCACTCACTTGTTAGAAGAATAAATTAAAAACCCTACTTCCTCGCCTGTACAAAAGTCAACTCCAGCTGGATTAAAGACCTCATAACGTGAAACCCAAAACTCTGAAGGCAATAAAAAAAAAGTTGGCAGCAGACTACTGGACTTCCTAAATCAGACAGTAGAGTGCAAGAATTTAAAGGTCGACAATTGACAAATGGGACTCTCATATAAACTCAAAAGCTCTGTACATCAAAAGAAACAATCAAGGAAATGAAGAGAACTCCCACAGAGCGGGAGGAAAACCTTCACCACAAAGAAAAACTTGTCAAAGCCATTGATTTCCAGAATATATAAGATCACAAAAAACAAATGAAGAAAAGAAAACAAAAAAAATACCCCCTCAAGATGGAACAAAGAGCTGAACAGAGACTTCACAAGTGGAGGAATTAGAGATGGATGAGAAACATCTTTTTTTTAATTAATTAATTAGTTTATTTTATTATTTATTTATTTGTATTGAAGTTACTGTCTGCATGTAGGTTTGTGCACCCATGTCATGGAATGCTGCAGAGGTCAGAAGAGGGTCAGCTTCCCCTGGAAGGGAGTTCTCCTGGAATTGGAGTTAAACAGATGGTTCTCAGCCACCATGGTGGGTGCTGGGGGACGAACTGTCCTCTGCAAGAGCAGTTGGCACTCTTAACAGCTAGGCCTCCCAGCCTGGCTGAGAAACATCTTAAGAAGTATTCAACATCATTAATCATTAAGGAAATGCAAATCAAAAAACCACTCTAAGATATCATCTTACTCCAATAAGACTGGCCAGCATCAAGAAAACAAATGATACAAGTGCTAGAGAGGTTGTGGGGAAAGAGGAACACTCATCCACTTGCTGGTGGGAATGCAAATTGTACAGCCACTAGGAAAGCATGTGGAGAACCCTTGGAAGAGCTTGGAATGAACTTGCCACCTGACCCAACCATACCACTCCTGGGCATGTACCCACAGACTCATCCTACTGCAGAGATACATGCACAAGCCATGTTTATTTCAGCTCTCTTCACAATAGCAAGGAGCTGGAACCAACCCAAATGCCCCTCAACTGACAAATGGATAGAGAAAAATGTGGTACATCTATACAATGGAGTTCTATGAGCAGTAAAGAAAGATGACATCATGAGCTTTGCAGGTAGAATGGCTGGAGCTAGAAGGATACCATGCTGAGTCAAGTAACACAGTCCCAGAAAACAATGAGATGAGGGATCCCTCATCTGTGGATGCTAGTGCCAATTACGTTGTTGTAAGTATTTCTTGTGCATGGCCCCCTTGAGCTTTTGTTCCAAGCAGTTGGGAGTGATGCAATAGTGGGGAAACAACAACAACACAACACCACAACAACAACAGAAGGACTACATCAAAGAACTAACTGAAACAGTGAATTCTCTCAAACATCAACTTCCACATGGAGCATTTTGAGAAAGACTGAGAAAGAGATGAAAAGCATTTTGGCAGAATCCTGAGCTGGTGGGGTGGGGGAATGGGGGGACACAGGTCTAGATTTGGTTGTACATAATCTTGTACAAAAAATACACAAAAAATAGATATTAAAAAATAACTACTAAATTTGAAACCTAAGAGAAAGGCGATGATATCTGAATCATGAAAATCCCTGAAGCTCAACCAAGAGTAGATTTACAGCTTAACAACCCAAAACATAGAAGAAATTGAAGCAGTAATAATAAATGCCTCCAACTGAAAAAGCCCAGCCCAGATGGATTTATGGTAGAATTTTATAAGACACTTATGGAGGACTTACAATTATTATGGCTCAAATTATTCAAAAGGTTAAAACAGAGGGAATCCCCCAAATCTTCTATGAAGCACAGCATCACTCTAATACCAAAACTAGGAAAAATGTGACCAAAAAAGAATTTAGACCCTTTCATATTGAACAAGATGCAAAAATTCTTAACAATACTACTTGCGGGCTGGAGAGGTGGCCTAGTAGTTAAGAGTGCTGACCGCTCTTGCAGAGACCTGGGTTTGATCCCCAGCACCCCATGCTGCAGAGAACCACTTATTATTTTTTATCCATGTATCACGTGAATGCGGAGAGGGCTCGTCCTGAACTGGGTTCTCCATGGGATACAAGTTCTTCCGCATGTGGTCTGGACAACCGGTCTTGGCAGAGGTCGTCTCAACCCTAGCTACTCAGCCAACCATGCTACTCCGTTCGACAGCCTCTGACCTCGGCCATTGCACGACACGGGTGCACAAACCTACAGACAGACAGTACATCATACACATAAAATAATAACAAATAAATTTAAAAAAAAACCAATGTACTTGCAAACCACATACAGCCACACGTTAAAAAGGTCATCCATCGTGACCAGTCAGATTTATACAAGAGATGCAAGGATAGTTCAATATCAAAAGCAAGAATGTCATAAGCACATAAATGGTCTGAAGCACAAAACCACCATGGTTTCTCAATTCATGAGGACAAAGGCCTTCAGCAAATTCAACAGGTCTTCATGTTTAAATCTAAGGGAGTTGGACTGGAGGGAACATTCCTCATATATTAAGACATAACAACAAACCCACAGCCACATCATTCTGAAAGGGGAAAAATTAGTGACATGAGTGTGATAATCTTAAAATTGTCCAATGAAGAAATATTATACCACTGAAGCTGGAAAAATGCTACAAATAATGGATTGTTTTGAAATACCCCTGGTCCAACTGATTGAATTATAAGTTTCATTTTAGGAGCTGGGAGAGATGGTTCGAGGTTTAAGAGCATGGAGCCTTTGCAGAGACCTGGATTTGATTTCCAGCACCCACATGGTACTAACAACATCTGTACTCCATCTAGATCGACCACCTCTTCTGACCTCTTCAAGCATACACAACCAGTGCACTTACACACATGCAGACAATACCATACACATAAAATAAAATAATAAAATATTTGAAGTTTCATCTTAATCAGATTGCTAGGTTATTTACATGAACACTGGACTTTGAGGAGCACTAGACTAGGGGTTAGTTATTTTTTGTTCTCTCTCTCAAACCAATTTAGAATCAAGCAGGCTTATTAGCCGCACCTTATATCCATGCCAAAACCATCTCTTAAGTGGAACTTCTAAGAATCTTTTTATGTAAAAATTCATTTCAATTCAAACAAGCTTTCTGCTTAATTCCTATATATCCAAAAGGCATTGTCTTAAAATACATCTCCAGGGGCATGTCTTAATTTTTTAAATTATAATGAAAATACTGAAAGTCCAGGAAGAATGATTTCAGGCCCATGCAAAACCTATCCAAGAACTGTAAAATTTGTATGGCAGTACTTTAGAACTGTGATAGACTGATGATCTTTTCTGCCTCATTCTCCCTATTTCAGAGCAAGAGTATGTATGTGATACCCCATGTGTATTTCAGTTGTGTGCATTCCTATGTAGCTCATAGACAACTTGTGTTTTCCAGTCTCAGATTTCTACAGCTTTAAATGAACTTAACCTGAGGATCTGAGCTTTAGAAACTACACCTCAGTAGCATCATCCACACCTCAACCTGATGTGGATCTGACATTTCTGGACTTCAAGAAACTGATAGGAGAAGAATTTCTGAGAGTCCCAGGAGGATTATTTCAAGGCTGTCTACATTTCCTTATTTGCCTACTGATGCTTATGTTTTCCTAATCTTCTAGGTTTTCCCAGTGTTGAAAATATGATAAAGCAACTAGAATGTGAAAGTTTTTACTAGGTTAGAGATCTAGCTTGGCACTTTCTGAAGTTTAGTCTACTCCTTCAAGGGTTTGTCAAAGTTCCCATCTTGCTGGGAAAATCACCTGTGAAGTTCCTTGACAGCCTTTAGAGAAGCTGTTTTATTATTTCCTTAAATTTGAGACATGTGGAAAGAATCTTTATTTTTTTAATTTTATTGTTTTTTGTATGTGTTGTGTTTGTCTGCATGTAGTTTTGCACCCTGTCGTGCAATGCCGCAGAGGTCAGAAGAGGCATGATCCCTGGAACTGAGTTAAAGACAGTTCTCAGCCCCATGGGTGCTGGAGATCAGAACCCCAGTCCTCAGCAAGAGCAGTCGGTGCTCTTAACCACTGAGCCATCTCTCCAGCCCCAAGAATCTTATATGTAGAAACCTCTTGCCAGTTCATCTACTGATCCCACACAATGTTTATTCTAAGTGATGGGTGCCCTGCCCTCTTTGGAATGTGGATTCTATTGTCTCAGGCTTGGTTCAAACTTCTAATTTAAACTTATAACTCTAGTAGTGTGTTTGGCACTGTTGTAGACTGCAGTTCTCTGAGCACATCAACCACTACTTCTTCATTTCATTAGAACAGCTGTGACTGGGGACAAGAAGCCTTCAACATTTGGCTTGTTGGTGTTACTTCATAGAGGAGGGGCTTGGAGGTTCATTAGACCTTCCCAAGAGAGTGCAGCTCCTCCTTCCTAAGTCTATCTTCCAGCTGTACTTCATTCTGCACAGGTTGCCTATAGTCTCAGGTGGTGACAGAGTGTATAGAGAGAGGGAAGGGTAAGGAAAGGAAATAGCCCATCTGTGCTGCTGTGTGGAAAACTGTCCATCAAGCCTGTGGAACATCGTGATGCAGCTGTGGAGTCCCTGGCACTGCACAAGTAACTCCTCACCCAGGCCTGTATGGAAGTAACACAGAAACTCATGTGGTTTGCCAGTTGGTATTTGTCACAGTCATCTTTCCATCCATCATTTCATGCTTCCCCAAGAAAGTTCATGTAAGATGTACCAAGTGGATTCTAAATACGAATTTGTTACATGAAGGAAAGCCTCCTATTATAATATTTCAAAATATCAATATTCACAATGTTTTCCCTTTGCTGGATAATTTCTCTGCAAGTGGGCCAATCTAAAAAACTTTTTTAAAGTACTTTGAGAAAAGAACTGGAACCTCATATGCCTTCATATTTTGGAAAAGTAAATACAATATGACCAGGTGCACAACCTGCATGCAGACTACATCACCACACATAAAAAATAAAAAATAAAAGAAAAAAATATAGACTGGTCATGGGGTGCACACTTTAATCTCCGACACTTGGTAGGCAAGTGGACCTCTGGGAGCTGAGGAGCCTGGTTACATTGCAAGTAGGCCAGTGGGGTTACAGGAGAACCTTCTCAAAAACAAACAAAAAGCTTAGCTCTAATGTGTAATGATTTACTAAGATGAATCGGGATTTGAGATATGTTATGCAACATTGTACTTGTAGTTAATAATAAGAAGCTGGACAATTAACATTGTAAGATAAATTTCATGATTTTATGCTGCAAAAAATATTGATCCTAGATAGATGCCCTTTCAAGCTATGAATAAAAGAATTTTTATTCCAGGTAAATGATTCTTTATTAAACAATCAACATTAAGCTTAAGCAGATAACAAAATCAAAATAATGTAAAATATTTATAAATTTTGGAGCTCTCATTGTGGGATATATGGAGAAGGATTAATTAAATAAGTAGAAAAAAGAAGCAGGTACTTATTTTCTATTAACTGCATATATTATTTTTGAGACAGGGGTTCCCGTGTAGTCCCAGATGGCCCAAAACTCACTTTGTAGCCAGGCTAACTTAGACCAGGCTGATTTGAACTTACAGAAATCCAACTACCCCTGACTCCCAAGTGCTAGATGAAAGGTGTATATGTCATATTAAACCCCCTTTTCTTACCAAGAACAGTGAATTACTTTGACCTTTGATATTGCTTTTACATGTATTCCCCTTCTTTGACCCATACACTATTTTTCCTTTGCATTCTCTCCAATGCTATTTTTCTTCTGGAAGCCCGGTTGTTGGTGTTTCCATGTGAACTCCATGAACCTGGTTTTACACAGTTTTGTTACTGCAGCAAAAATGTGTATATTTTGTCAATGGGAAGTCATGTCCACAGACAACCCTAGTTCATTAAACTAAACGTTGCTTTTCTACTGAGTCCTTTTTAATCATTGCGCTGGACATACTGAGACAAAAGCCTTGTTTTCATCAAAAGAAATTCCCGAGGGTTTTCCACTTTGATGAAATGAAATTAATTAAATGCAGTCCAAATAAGATGGTTATAAATACATACATATATACAAGTTTTAATAATAATTTCACAGTACTGGAAGAATAGTTTGTGAAACCTCATCTCTAAATGGCATGAAGAACCCTGCACGGAAGTGCTTCGTCCATTTGGAAACAGCTTGTTTCTTCAGCAATTCAATGAGAACAGAAATAAAAATACAATGTGTTAAACAGAGATCCACAGACGGAATTTTGGAGGCAAGGCAAACTAACATTAATAAATGAAGCTAATTAGGCTTGATTTGCATATTTAACTCATCTTAATTACACAGGGATTCAGCAAACATTTTAAAAGCTGCAATCAATCTTTCACAGACATGGTTAGTTATTTACATGAAGTAACAAAAACTGGGAGCCTTGTTAATCATTACTCTGTATCATTTTATAGCCAGTGGGATTATTTTAGTGATAATAATGGGATATGTTTTTCTGTAACAGTTTGTAATCCTGTTACAATTTAAAAGTTATTTGGGTGGAAATGGTGAGCCCACACCTTTAGACCCAAAACTCTGGAGGCAAGGCACAGATGGCTGTCAGATTGCTGTGAGATTGAGGCCAGCTGAGGTTGTTCTACATATAAGTTCCAGCCAGCTGGGACATACATATGAGACCTGGTCTCAAAAAACAAACAAACAAACAAACAAGCAAACAAACAAAAAAAACTTATTTGGTTTCACAAAAAGTCTCTTTTAATTGTAGCCAATAAGAATGTTCATATAAATTATTATATTAATAGTTAACACAAAAGGCTCTGTAATAAATCTTGATTTTAAAAATTTTTGTATGTATATTTATTCTTGAAATTTTATGCATTTTATACCGTTTGAGAACAAGCATAAATGATACAAGGGAACAAACTCTGTGCAGTGTATTGAGTCCATGAATGTCCCTTCACAGTCAGACTGAGATTTAATTCTGCTGATCCTCAGATCGTGTTTGCTTTCTCTTCATAGGTCATAGAAGTTGAAATAAATTATGCAATTCCTATGTGTTTTTCATCTTTCAGCATGTTTTATTTAGAGAATTTTCCTTAAAAGTTCTTATGTACTTTGCTATGGGAAATCATTTTCTAATCACACAGTAGTGATTCTAGAAAGGACCCCTCTAGACTGTAACGTATAAGGCTGACAGATGTGTTAGGAATGACTAAGTGCAGGGAGTGTTGTGAATGGTGAAAAGACACATATCTTTATTCTGTGTTGCTGTCAAATGGGCATGAAATTCCAGCATGAAAGGTTCACTTCTTAAAGTTCTTCTCCATAAGTTCTTTTCTAAAATAAAAAATACCAAACAGGTGACCCTTTGGCCTGAATTACTTGTAAAGCCAATGATCAGAGAGTGAAGAAAGAAAGCTTGGAAGGGAAAGGTTACCAAATGAAATATATGTCCTAGAATGCAGCCCTCTCCGTGTGTGTGGTCATGCACATTTGTTGGTATTGAAATAATGGTTTGTTTGTTATCCTGGCTACACACAGAGGTTGCTATGAATACGGTGACCATGTATAAAGAAGCACTTTCTGAGTCCTTTTGTGTGTCCAGCAGCAGTCTCAGCACCTCACAAAAACTGATTTGTTAAATCCTCCAAATGGCACTATAATGTAAATACTAGTATTCCTGTTTTATAGATAAAAAATCTGAGAGTCAGAGTGTTCAAAGGACAAAATTAGCAGCAAAGACCAAATTCAAACCATATGCAGTTTCATTGTGGATTCTGCATTTGACTATTGGATTTTGTGAATGTATAATAGTTTCGTTTATGTGTATACTCAGCTATGACATAAAATACACAACTTTTCATTTTGAGACTGCAATATACATGACGCCAAGTTCATTTATGATTATATATATAATAAAATAATCATACATATATATATATAATTTTGACGCTAGGGAATACTTAAAAAAGCATAATATAAAGTTTATTTCTGTGTTATTCAAACTAATGCAAAATTTATCTCTATACCCAAATACGTCTTTTCCAATTTAAATGTTGACATCCATTCTCAGGACCTTGAAAGGATCTAAGTCTTTGAGGAAGTAATTAGGGTTATATGAATTCATTGGTATGGACCTTATCCAACATAGTCGGTGTTGTGAAAAAAAACGAGATCATGCTAAGTGAGTGACACAGCCCCCCCAGAAAAACAAACGATGAATGGTATCCCTCATCTGTGGATGCTAGCACCAATACCTAGTATGTAGCAAACGAGCAAACGTCAAGGTGATCTGAAAACAACTGTGCTCTCATAGGTGAATCCCTTAAATATAAAAATAAAATAAATAGAGAAAAAATGAGATTAGGATNTTTGGATCTTCAGTTTTGTTCCATTGGTTAACAGGTCTGTTTTTGTGACAGTACCAGTCTGTTTTTATGACTATCACCCTGTAGTATAGTTTGAAGTCTGGTATAGAGATCCCCCTGTATTGCTCTTTTCACTCAGGGTTGTTTTGGCTATTTGGGGTCTTTTTTTTTCCACATGAAATTAAGGGCTTTTTTTTTCCAAGCCTGTGAAGAAACTCTTGGGGATTTTAATTGGGATTGCGTTAAATCCATACAAGAGTTTGTGTAGAATGGACATTTTTATTATGTTAATTTTCCCAATCCATGAGCATGGGAGGTTCTTCCATCTTCCGATGTCTTCTTCAATTTCTTTCTTTAAGGGTTTAAAATTTATTTGTAGAGATCTTTGGTGTCTTTGGTTAGGTTTGTTCCTACGTATTTTATTGTTTTTGAGGCTACTGTAAGTGGGAAGGTCTCCTTGAATTATTTCCTCAGTTGCTTGTTGTTGGTGTAAAGAAAGGCTACCAATTTCTTTAGGTTAATTTTATTTCCTGCCACTTTGGCTGAAGCTGTTAATCATTTCTAGAAGTTTTCTGGTGGAGTTTTTAGCATCCCTTAAGTAAACATATCATCAGCAAAAAGGGATAGCTTGACTTCCTCTTTTCCAATTAGTACTTCTTTAATTTCCTTTTCTTGCTTTATTGCCCTAGCAAGTGTTTCAAGCACTATATTGAAGAGGCTTGGTGACAGGTGGCAGCCTTACCAAGTTCCTACCTTTAAAGGGAATGTTTCTGTCATTTCCCCATTTAGGATGATATTGGCTGTGGGTTTCCTGTATATGGCTTTGATTACATTGAGGAATGATCCCTCCAATGTAGTTCCCTCTAGGACTTTAAGCATGAAGGGATGCTGGATTTTGTCAAAGGCTTTTTCTGCATCAATTGAGATGATGGTGTGGTTTTTGTCTTTCAGTCCATTTATATTCTTGATGATATTTATTGATTTTCCTATGTTGAACCATCCCTGCATTTCTGGTATGAATCCAACTTGGTCATGATGGAGGATCTTCTTGATGTGAGTCTGTATTCAATTTGCCAGTATCCTGTTTAGAGTTTTGGCTTCTGATTTCTTTTACTTTGAAGTCTATTTTGTCTGATATTAAAATAGCAACACCTGCTTTCTTTTTGGTACCATTTGCTTGGAATATTTTTTTCCATCCTTTCACTTTAAGGTGGTGCCTGTCCTTGAAGGTATGATGTGTTTCTTGTAGACAGCATATCGACGGGTTCTGAGAGTATAGGTTTTTAATGTTTTCCCATATGATTGTTGGATCTTTTTGTTATCTGTTGTGATGTTTCCCTTTTCATCTCTAATTTTGCTCATTTGTTGGAAGAATTAATATAGTAAAAATGACCACTCTACCCAAAGTAATATACATGTGTAATGCAATCCCAATTAAATCCCCATGAATTTCTTCACAGACTTAGGCAAAAAAAAAAATCCTAAAACATATATGGGAAAACAAAATATCCTGGATAGCCAAATCAACCAGAGCAAAAAGAGCAATGTGTGTGGGGGGGATTACTATACCAGACTTCATACTATATTACAGGGCTATAGCCATAAACAAAAGCTTGGTACTGACACAAAAACAGACCTGTGGATCAATGGAACACATTTGAAGATCCAATCTTGAGCACATAAAATTTCAGCTATATCATATTTGACAAAAGGACCAAGAAGACTCGATGGAGGAAAGACAGCATCTTCAGCAAATGGTGCTAGCAAAACTGGATCATCAGTTGGAGAGAATAAAACTAAACCAAGACCTTTCACTCTGTACAAACATCAACTCCAGATAGGTCAAAGTCCTCAATGTGAAACCTAAAACTCTGAAAATGTAGAAAACAAAAACATTGGCAGTAGCCTACATGACATAGGTGTAGGAAAAGACTTTCTAAATCACACAGCAGCTGCACAGGAAATAAGGTCAACAATTGACAAGTGGGACCTCATTAAACTCAAATGCTTCTGTACAGCAAAAGAAACAATCAAAGAAGTGAAGAGAAAATCCACAGAGTGGGAGTAAACCTTCACTAGGGTTACATCTGACAGAGGATTAACATCCAGAGTAAATTACTCAAAAAACAAAGGAACAAGAAAACAAATGACCCACTCAAGAGATGGAGTAAAGAGCTGAACAGAGACTTAAAAATGAAGAAGGGTGACAGAGAAACATCTTAAAAAGTGTTCAATGTTGGTAATAATTAAGGTAATACAAATTAAAATTACTTTAAGATTTCATCTTACCCCATTAAGACAGGCTATGATCAAGAAAACAAATGATATTAAACGCTGGAGAGGGTATGGTGAAGGGGAACACTCATTCACTGCTGGTGGGAATGCAAAATCCTGCAACCCCTATGGAAAGCAGTGTGGAGAATTCTTAAAAGACTTAAAATGAACCTGCCACCTGACCAAGTCATACCATTCCTGAGTATATACCCACAAGACTCATCCTATTGCAGAATATGTACTCAGCCATGTTTATTGCAGATCTCTTCACAATAGTGAAGAGCTGGAAGCCACCTAAGTGTCCCTCAACTGATGAGTGGATAAAGAAAATGTGGTACATCTACACAACGGAGTTCTATGTAGTGGTAAAGATCGATGACATCATGAACTTTGCAGGTAAATGGATGGATCTAGAAGCCACTATCTTAAGTGTTCCAGAAACAAAACAAAACAAAACAAACAAACAACAACAACAAAATAACGATGTATGGTGTACCTCATTTGTGGATCCTAGCACCAAATCCTTATTTGTAAGGCAAACTGAGTAATTTTTTCTTCTTATTTTTTTAGTAAATATAATACATGATGTTTTTATGAAAAGTAAATTAAAACATACATCAACTTAGTATGTAATTTAGCAATGTAAAGCAATATTTCTTTTTACCTTCATGCAATTCTACTCTTAAAAGGTGAATCCCTAAACATGTTTTGGCATTAACTTACAGTTTATTTTCAGATGACATAATTTTGGTATATGTGTGGAGTGTATATATGCATATTTTGGAGCAATGTGAGATCAAAGGGAACAATAACAACAACAACAACAAAAGAGTTGTTCAAAGGACTGAGTGAAACAGTAAACTTCGGCATCAAAAAGTTAAAAACAGACTGAGAATAAGATGTAAGACATGTATGGCAGAATGCATGAGCTCTGGTGGGGTAGGGGGACATGGAAGAGGAATGGCTCTAAATTTAATTAAGAAATGTTGTATGAAATGTGCAAAAGTTCAATAAAAATTAAGAAAAAGTCATAGAAGACAAAGATTATCAGAATGCCTCTAAAGCATGGCCAGGTACTTATTTATGGATGGGTTATTAACCCACTGACAGAGTTAAGTGGTTACAGAGATTCCACACCTGTACAGCCAGCTTTTATAAAAAATTTAATTGTTCTGTAGCCATGTCAAATTCAGTGCCTACCCTACTGATATCAGGCACTGGCCCAAGAGGCTACAATAGGAACCCTGTGACTCATGGGCCCTGTACCCCTTGCCTGAGCTCAGGGATAAATTTGGTCACAGACATCAAACCCCTAGACCTCAGGCTGAAAAAAAAATTGTTGCACATAGTCCTGTGATAAGTGCATTTGTCCAATGAATTATATCACTATGCTGTGCTATATTTCTAAAGAAAATACACATAGTTGTTCACAAACACAGAACAAGCATATATAAACATACAAGGAAAAATACATACAGGCACATGAATATAAGTAGAATATAGTGTGCACAAAGAAACTGCTAGTATAAAAAATCCAGTTCAATTTATGTGTAATATATTTTAACAAGTTTTATTGAGTATGTTTTTTAATCAAATAATAACATTCAAACTATATACACATGGTTTTCATTTATGCTAATTATGGCTTGTAAAGTTTCCTTAAACATTATATTATCAAATATTGGACTATTGTCCTTAAGAAGTACAGAGGTAAGTTCTGAGGTCTCTGGTCACAAAATCTTCATCAACCAATCAAGCAATTACTATGTAACATTGTTACCATTTTCTTTCCTTTTGTTGAAAACATTTAAAATCCATCCCCTTAGAATGATTTGAGCATATATTACAAAATTGTTCATTGTGGCTACCATGTTGTACATTAAATTCTCAGAGTTTACTCCTTTTGTGTAACTAAATTTTTGTAGCTTTTATCAATAATTTCTCATTTCCTGCTTCTAATGTATAAAGCAATTCCCATATAACATTGATTTATGCATGCTTTGTTATAAAACACCATTTCCTTATTAAGTACACTGTTACTTCATTAGCATCAAATTCACAGCTAAGAGCTTGTACTTTATGCTTTGAACAAAGCTTATAGAACAATGTGTTTTCTACATGAAGCATGCCACAGCCTTGTTGCACTGCAGAACTCTAAACAGTACTTCAACTTTGGGAGCATCTATCTCAGTCTCTGATGTTCATGATTCTACTCTTAGCTTTTTTTTCACTCTTTACATATAGCAAATTTATAATGTTTGAAATTAAACTATAGATTAATTGTGAAACATATTTAGGGATTCACAGTTTAACCATAAACTTGTATACAGGTAAAAATATATAACTTTACATTCCTAAATTACATAACAAGTTGATGTATACTTTAACGTATTTAAAAAAAGAGATTTGTTATTTCTCATAAATCTTGGAACTGAGGAAAATAGAGACATATACTTCAAGCTGTATCCATAGCAATAACAGTCAATGTGATATTATCTTTACTGACCCACTTTGACTTACATATAAGGATTTGGTGTTTGGAGCCAAAAATGAGGGATGTTATACATCAGTTGTTTTTCTCAGAGTGTGTTACCTCACTTAGCATAACAGCTTCTAGTTCCATCCATTTGTCTGGAAATTTCATGATGTTGTTCTTCTTCACTACTGCTTAGAATGCCATTGTATAAACGTACCACACCTTCATTATTCACTTGTCAGTTGAGGGACATCTGGGCTGCTTCCAGCTCTTGGTTATTGTGAAAACTGCAGCAACAAACATAGATGAGCACTTATCTCTGCAATAGGATGAATCCTTTGTTCATATACACAGGAGTGGTATAATTGAGTCAAATGATAGGTTCATTCTTAGTTTTTCAAGAGTTCTCTACATTGCTTTCCATATGGGTTGCATGAGTTTGCATTCCCACCAGCAGTGAATGAGTGTTCCCCTTTCTCCACACCCTCGCCAGCATTTGGTGTCATTTGTTTTCTTGATCATAGCCAATCTTACCAGTGTAAGATTAAATCTTAAACTGGTTTTAATTTGCATTTCCTTAATTACTAATGATGCTGAACACTTTTTTCTTATATATATGTATATATTTATTGTTATTAAACTTTTTCCATAGGTCATACATCATTTCTCAATCGAATCTAGAATCACTTCTCTTTCCATGTTCCCCACCCCACCGGAGTCCCTGCACTCTGCCATACATGTCCTGCATCTTTTTCTGAGTCTTTCCAGAGTTTTGTTTTCAGTTCTTTTGTTGTTGTTCTCTCCAACTTGTATTGCTATAGTATATACATATATATAGTTATATATACATAAAAATATACATACATACATACATACATACACATATCACTTGAATTGGAGGACTTTTTTCCTAAAAGATTTCATGTTTTCCTTAAGGAAGTGCTCGAAGGTTCCTCCTTGGCTGAACACTTTTTAGGATGGTTCTTAACCATCTTTACTTCTTCTCTTGAGAAGTCTCTGTTCAGATCTTTAGCTCATCTTTTGAGTCATTTGTTTTCTTGGTCCATTGTTTTTTGAGTAATTTATACACTCTGGATGTTAAACCTCTGTCAGATGTATCACTGGTGAAGGTTTCCTTCCATTCTGGGGGTTTTCTCTTCACTTCTTTGATTGTTTATTTCACTGTACAGAAGCTTTTTAGTTTAACGAGGTCCCACTTGTTCATTGTTGACCTTATTTCCTGTGCAACTGCTGTCTGATTTAGAAAGTCTTTTCCTACACCTGTATCTTGTAAGTTACTACCAATGTTTTCTAATAGCATTTTGATTATGTTTATGAGAGCTCTTTTAAGATCTGTGCCCTGAGTTACATCTGGGGGTCTTCATTATAGAATTCTTCTATAGGACTGGTAGTATTTAGCAGAGCTTTATTGTTTGGGTTTTTCATTTTATGTTTTTTTCATTGTGATTTTAGCATTTGGATTTATTTTGTTGCTTGTGATTCCAGTATAAAGTTCAAGTGTTTCTTTGTTGAATTGATGACTGACGCTTTGTTTGTACTCTTCAGGTGGCTTCTTGTTCTTTTTTTTTTTTTTTTTTTTTTTGGTCTTTTTCGAGACAGGGTCTCCCTGTAGACCCAGCTGTCCTGGAACTCGCTCTGTAGACCAGGCTGGGCCTTGAACTCACAAAGATCCGCCTGCCTCTGCCTCCCATGTGCTAAGATTAAAGGTGTGCGCCACCACGCCTGGTCTTTTTTTTTTTTTTTTTTTGTGTTTTTATTATTAGGTATGAAAGGGTAGTTGGTCTAGGCTTCAAGTTCTCACTTCTGACTTTGTACTGGAGACACCAGCCACCCCTCTCCCAGACAGTCAGGAGCTCTTACAGAGTTCTGAGACAGGCAACAAACTGGCAGGCTTGAACTCCACACCATGTGGAGTCCACCCACCAGCTCCCCCAGGCTGGCTGTAATCATCTGGATTTGGGCCCAGGGTCAGGGAAGTCTATCCTGGAGCTGAGGGAGGGGCCCAGGTGCTTCCCAGCTATTTGGCAGGGAGTCTGGAATACCACCAGGGCCAGGCAGTTTGGGACTCCTACCACTGAGCAGACCAACTTCATACACTCACTGGGGGAGATGTACTCACAGAACCACCATGCCATTTGGTGTCCACCTACTGGGAGCATTACAAAAACTTTGAAAATCTACACCAGATGGATTGTTTCATAAGAAAATACATAGACAATAATGACTTATCTTTTAGTGGACAAGGCTGGAATGGCTAGTTAAGTGCCACCGTCGAGACGTTATCCCACTAGCTGACTTGAAATCCACCCAAACCAGCCCAGGATCGCGCCACCTGACTGCGCGATGCACGAGGGCCAATTGCATGCAGCAGTAATTGTCACATACGAAAAAAAATTATAAACAAAAAAAGAGTGAGACAATGGGGGTGGAGAGATAGCTCAGAGTTGAGAGCACTAACTGGTCTTGCAGAGGAACTGGGTTTGGTTTCCAGTATCCAATTGGGGGCTTAACCATCTGTAATTTCAGTTCCAGGGAATCCAATGCCCTCTTCTGGCCTCCACAGGCCTTGCATGGCACTGGTGCACTTACATCCAGATAAAACACTTTCACACATACATAGAAAAATCAACTAAAAATTTAGTTATTTCCCTTATCCAAAATTTAAATAAGATGGAGAAAAATTAGAAATAAAAGATCAAAAAAAAACATATAATAAAAGAAAAAATTTAAGAAACACAAATATTATAAGCATCCTAATATTATACTCGATATACAATATATCTTATTGATTAATTTATCAATTAGAATTTCAACAATGTTTATTGAGAAAGTTGTCTTTCTTCACTTTTGTCCCAAATAGATATTATTTTTTTAAATAAATATTTTTATAAACAAAATTTATTTATTATGTACCATCTTATTTTAGTACCCATGTATCTTTTTTTTTTTTTTTTTTTTTGGTTCACACTTTTCGAGACAGGGTCTCCCTGTAGTCCCAGCTGTCCTGGAACTCACTCTGTAGACCAGGCTGGCCTTGAACTCACAAAGATCCGCCTGCCTCTGCCTCTCGAGTGCTAGAATTAAAGGCGTGCACCACCACGCCCGGCTTAGTAAATGTATCTTAAAATTCTATAAGTACAAGCAAATTTTTAAAAGTAAATTAAGGGCTGGAGAGATGGCCTAGCAGTTAAGAGTGCCAACTGCTTTTGCCAACTGCTCTTGCAGAGGACCCGGGTTTGATTCCCAGCACCCACATGGTGGCTCAGAACCGTCAACTCCAGTTCCAGGGGAATCTGACACCCTCTTCTGACCTCTGTGGCACTGCATGACATGGGTCCACAAACCTACATGCAGACAGTACATTCATACACATAAAAAAGTAAATTAAGCATTTTGAACCTTGTTTGTAATAATAATTGTTATAACACTGAAAAGTAATAGTCTTTTTGTCTAAATTGCTTTAATTCTACTCCATGGAGACAGCAGGATTGTAAAGCCTTCAGTTGTTTATTTTATACAATCTTGGAATTTTCTTTCATAATTTATATGCAGTGAACAAACTGTTGTTGACTGATACATCCATATTAGATAGTATGATTTGATTTTCTCATTGTTATGGATAATCATTTAGCTCTCAAAATAGTATCTCATGTTCCTCATGCCATATTCCTAATATAACACTGATAGTTACTACAATACTCCATGCTTACATTCTGAGCTTATGCTTATACTGTTTACTTTTAAAACAATGTGATACACCAAGATGACTCTTTTCCATATCCTACGGCCTCCTCTGTCAACTAACAATTGGCTTGTTTTATCCATTGAATCAACTTATACTATCTAGTAATGGACTCATTGCTGAATTTTATTTATATGCATTACAAATATCTCCCTTCTTCCTCTGACAATGTCTCCATTCACAGAGTTTTTTACACACATTTAGAGAGATTTATAGATTGCTCTGGTAATATATTGAGCTGGATACAAAGGATACAGAAATAGTAAAAAAATAATCCTTATCTCACTTTCTGTGGTGGAGTGTGAGATGGTGTGAACTAATGCAATAGGAGACACTTTTTTTTTCTTTTTTTAAGCCAATTTTTATTGAAGCTTTGTGCATTTTATACAAAATTTCAAATCAAATCTACTCCCATGCCCCTTCCCTGCCCCCCACCACACAAGAAATCATGTATTCTGCCAAACATGTTTTTCATCTTTTCCTCAGTCAGTCTCTCTCAAAATTCTTGATGCAGAAATTTACTGTTTTGAGCAGAAGTTCACCATTTCAGTCAGTTCTTTGACCCAGTCTTTTTCTTGTTGTTGTTGTTGTTGTTGTGGCATGCAAATATGCATATTTTGGAGTGATGCATATTGGAAGGACACTTTTTTTTTCTATTAAGAGTCTTAGCTGGGCGTGGTGGTGCATGCCTTTAATCCCAGCACTTGGGAGGCAGAGTTCAAGGCCAGCCTGGTCTACAAAGCAAGGTTCAGGCCAGCTGGAGCTATAAGGAGACCCTGTTTCAAAAACAAAAAAGAGTCTATTGTTGTAGTCTCTAATTTACTTGGTTCTTCCGCCATTTCAATCTGATGTTGGGTTTTAGTTTACAAATAACATATCACATTTACACCTATGTTCTAAAGTAATGTTTGCTGTTTGCAATTTCTTTTTCTTTGCAGTGTTTCAGTGTCTTTTATAATAGTATTATAAAGTTAACAAGATATCTTTCCATTTTTTTTTTCAGGTCCTGGAGTAATTTAAACATGATTTTCATTACCGAGCCCTTTGAAGGGCAAGAAGACTTATTTTTAAAAGCATTTGGCCCCAGGACCAGGTTTCAAAGTCATCTCCGCTGAATTCTAATTCTTCTGTCCATCTCCTCTGGACCTACTCAGGTTATCTATTATATTTTTTCAAACAAATCATAATTTTACTGAGCATTATTTTTCTAATGAGAGGTGCATAGTGCCTTGACTGCTGACAGCGAGTACTCAACACTGTAGAATAGGGTTGGTGTGTTTATATTCTTTTCATCTCTGTCTGTAGAAGAAAGCCAGAAAGCCTCAGAACAGGGCATCAGAACACGGCTCCACGTTCCTTTCCAGCATGCTTGGAAACACAGAAACCAAATGTTTCCCAGGATGTGAAGCTAGTCTGAACAAACGCCAAAGCATTAAAATGACAGAACGTTTTCAGACCACGATGTATTTATACCATAAATTAATAAAAGCAAGTGGAAAAATAAAAAAAAAAGAATTGCAGAGTTAAGTTGTATTAGTCACTTTTCTGTTGCTTTGATAAAGCACCATGACCAAGGAACTTATAAAAGGAAGAGTTTATTTGAGCTTACGATTGATGGTTCCAGGGAATTAGAGTCCATTGTGGCGGGAGGCATGGTGGCTGGATCTGGAGCAGCAAGCCCAGGGTCACATCTCGCAAAGAGCATAGGAAGCAGAGAGAGCAACTGTAGACCACGAGGCTTGTTAAAACTCACTAAGCAGAGAGAGCAACTGTAGATCATGAGGCTTGTTAAAACTCACTAAGCCTGCCAGGCATGGTGGCGCACGCCTTTAATCCTAGCACTTGGGAGGCAGAGGCAGGCAGATCTTTGGGAGTTCAAGGCCAGCCTGGTCTACAGAGTGAGTTCCAGGACAGCTGGGACTACAGGGAGACCCTGTCTCGAAAAGACCAAAACAAACAAACAAACAAACAAAAAACTCACTAAGCCTGCCCCCAACAACGCACTTCCTCCAGCATGGCCACACCTTCTAAGACCTCCAAAAACAGTGCCACCAACTGGAGACAAATGTCTGAATATTTACAGCCTATGGGGGACACTCATTCAAACCACCACATAAGTTCTGAGGTCTCTGGTCACAAAATCTTCACTGACCAATCAATCAATCAATCAATCAGCAACTTTATTACCATTTTCTTTCTTTTCAGTGGAAGCATTTAAAATCAACCCTTTAGAATGATTCAACCAGGCACTACAAAATTATTCATTATGGTTACTATGTTGAACAGATTCTCAGGTTTTTCTCAATTTGTTTAACTAAAATTTTGTAGCTTTTATCAATAAAAAAAGTCTGCTCAACTCTTTCCACATTGTACCCAGGTGTTTAGTAAGTTTGAAAGTGCATTTTGTTACATTTATTCCACCATTTTCTTCTAAAACAGCATATGTCTGTGTGAAGGATCTTTGTTTTCAAGATTCCATTATTGTCATCTTTCATCTCATTATTTAACTTTATTTACCTTCACCAATTGCAGCGTGTCTATTTTCTTGCTGCATTCACTCCCTGGTCAAAGTTATCTTTCCCATATTGATTCCATTGTATGTGGTAATAAATCTCTTCTTACCAAGCTAATATCCTTTCAATATATTTTAAAATGACATTTTATTCTTTTTCATGTTGCAATTTTCTTTCTATCCATTTCTACTTGTATCTTAAGTCTTTTTAAGTACATATAATGTCCTCTTGGATTTTCTTGATGGTATCTTTTATAATGTATTTTCCCAAGTAGTGCAGAAAACCATTTCCTTATCATTGCCTCTGGGTATTTAAAAGGTAACAGATGCTGCTAGATTTCCCCCTTTGGGCCTATAGAGCCCACATCTGGGCAGTACACTCAGTTTCACTTGTGCTATTATGGTTTACTCCCATTTTGATACTTAGCCTACAAGATTCTTTCTATTCTTTGGGCAATTCATTCTCTTGAATAAGAATTATGTTCCCATCTCACTGAGGTCTTTTGCTTTTAGTACTTTTGAATAGTGGTCAAGTTATCCAGCTGCAGCCTCCCCCAATTTCTGACCCTTGCCAATCTTTCATTTGATTACTTATACTCTCATTGTGACATCCTTTACAGAAATGTCCAAACACTTTTTTTTACCTATAAGTATTTAATTACTTCTATACTTGCCAGAAACATAGTAAATACAAGTATTTGAATGATAAACTGTTTTATAATTGAGTTTTAATATTTGCTAGCAGTTTACTCTCAGGTTGTCATCATACTACTTTTTAATGCGATGTCTTATTTTTCTTTGTCTGTATATGTGTATGAACATTTTTCCAGCATTAATGCATGGCTTACTTCGGTGATATTAGGAAAGGACAGAAATCTTCATTTACTTCTGTTTTATATTTCTTCACTACCGTTTTGACTCAGAATGAAAGTCTTTAAGTATGGAATCAATGGAAATATTCAGCATATCTGCTAGTAAAGTGCTTTAGGCTCTGTTTTAGAGACCAAGAAAGAAAAACCACAAGATATCACAGGCAACATGTCTGAAATTAACAGTAATGAGATGACATCAGTGAGTTGATTATGGAGAGAAAGAACTAACTCATTTGGTTCATTTGGCACTGAAAACTTAAACATGCCATTCCTTTTTCTGAATTTTCTTTTTTCTCATTTTATAGTGCTGGAAGGCACTTTCTCAACATGGAGTTTGGCACATGATGGATCTAGTTTCCTCAGGCTTTATTTACTACCTTCTGGGTAAGTGGAGCATGGAAGAGTCAACAAAAATATATGCAATGAAAAATAAAATTTTAAGGTCTTTACTTTTTCATGGCACACAAGAAACTATCCTGTCTACTCTCATAATTATATTGAACTATGAAACTTCAAAAAATGCCATATAGTGGTCTCTGAAATTATGTTGAAAATAAGAACTCTGTTGAATACATACTTCATAGAAGGCAATGAATCAAAATGAAATGAAAGAAAATGCAGGCCAGTAAGGAGTAGGGATGTTTCTAGAAGTTTCCACTGTGTGAGAATCTGTGGGGGATGGCTACCACAGATCAGTTTTTAAGTCACATTGTTAAAAAGTCTAAGTGACTTTTCAATAATAAAAATTAAATCTCATCCTTTATAATAATACGCATCATGATGTTAAGTGAAACAAGTCAGGTGCAGAGAGGAAAGTTAACTATCACAGGTGGAATCTAAAAAATGTTGGTCTCCTGGAATGGTGGCTTAAGCAAAGACAAGACAAAGGGAGCCATGGGGAGAGAGTGGTCAGTGTGCATGTGTTAGAGTCAGAGAGAAGCAAGAAGTTCTCATGTGCTATTGCAAGTATAGTGACTGCATGAAACAAAAATGTTCCTTACCTATCAGAAAGCCAGAAGAAAGGATTCTGAGAGGTTTCAACAGAAACAATTATTTGATAGTTATGCTTAACCTCATCTAAATTTCATACAGCAAGTATATGTATCAAAGCATTACATGATATCCCATTAATGTTCAATTATTTTATATTTTTATGCATTTGTTGAAAATAAAATGGAAGAATGATTCATGAAACCAAAAGAGAGAAAATCACATATGTTTGTAATTTAAAATATTAACTTGGAAATGAGATATGCTTTAAAATAAAATTTTAAGGAAGACAGGCTTTCAAAAAGTAGATGGAGGAAGATGATATTTAAGGTAGAGCAGCACAAATCAAAGGTACAAGGGAGGATGAGTCTGTCACATATAAATATAAGACAGGGTGCTGCCTGACTGACACTGAACATGCCCAGCTCATATTAGCACATAATTAGATGGATATGTCATTGGGGGAAGGCCTTAAATGTCACAATGAACCACTTATCTTCATTATAGTAGGGAATTGGTGTCCTTTAGGTTTATGATTGTGTTAATGGCACAATATGAGTCATTCTCTCTGTAATCTGAATATCTGAGGAGACAGTCCTGAGTTGCTGGAGAAGGAGCAATAGATATAGACAGTGGTGCACAGGCAGGATAAAAAAGACAATGCAAAGAGAATATCAATAAGACTTAATCAATAACTAAATCCTAGGACATCAGAGAAGTGTAATCAAAGCTGGTTACTTTCCCCCCTCCATGTTGTTGCTGGGTTGATGGGCCAAAAATCAATTTTGATCACAGGCTTAGTAGATGACCACATGAAGACCCTTGCAGGAACTCTTACATAAACTCTTTGCTTCACTCTCTTTTGATTCTATACTGCATTCAAACAAAATTTCATTTTACGCATTTTGACTTCATAAATGCTGCTTTAATAGCCTCTTGAACTTACTACCTCTATTTTAAAATGCCCAGACTTCTCTGAAGTCTAAATGAAGTTTCTGCCTTCTGTGAATTAGGTCTTCCAGCTTCTTCACACAACATGAATCGCTCTCTTCTCTGAGTTCTGACAGCCTTTTAGTGGTACCTCTAGAATAGCACTCACTGCAAACTTCAATTGCTTATTTGCCAGCCTTTACCCCAGTATAATCTAAGATCACCAAGGAGCTATATTGTTTATTCTCCTTTGTATCCTCTAGCACATAATGCACTCCTTGGCAAGGACCAGGTACATAATGAATGGTAGAAAAATTAATAAATGCAAGTATAAAAGAGCATTGACATTTTGGGCCTGAGTCCTTGGAAAATGAAATAGTTATTTATTGAAATAAGAAATTAAGATTAGACTGAGAATTTTCAGCAGAGACTAGTTGAACATAGGACCAGGTGAAGAATTGCAGATGTGACTATAAATCGGAAGCAATGGTAGCAACCTATAGCTATCGCCCATGTGAGGACCCAAGCCTTGGGTAAGGAACAAGGAGAGAGACAAGGTCAAAGACTGGAAAAAAGGCTAGCGAAAGTTTATAATTTTCTTAATGAATTAATAATGAGCCATTTCCCTTTACTTAAGGGTTGTTAAATAATGTGACATATAAAAAATAGAAATAAACAAAGACATAAAATTGAGATGAGTCAATAGTTATGTGCTAAAAGGAAAATAATATCACAAGTAGAGACAGAACTGAGAACACTGTTTTCAGCTCATGACTTTTTTTTTATTGTCTGTGGGTTCTAAGAAAAGAGGGAGAAGATAGAAATCTAAGCAAATAGAAGGACTTGGTGGAATAAGGTCTTGGAATCTTGTGGAGGATGACCCAGAGAAGAAGATCGTCAGTCCTAAGTGACAGGCACAGAGGCAGAGAAGAGGATGGAAATATGGGAAACATTAACATGAGGAAGAGGAAATGAAAAGGTAAACATATCATGTCCTCAGAATTGTATAAGCTAAAGATCTTTACAGAAAACCATTTTAGGGGGATGTATTTACTTTGAAGCTTTGGTACAAGAAAGAAGATAGGACTATCTATGGGAAAGAAAGTGAATTCACACATGCAAGGCCTAAAACACATGTTGTAATATAGGTCTAGTTGGGTTTTAGAGAACTAGAGTAGACCCAGTCATATTACTTCCCACATTCCTTTCACAGTGCAGCAACAAAATGATTGGTGGGCAGATATTTTATTTAATGGGTTTGCAGATTGGATATACAAGGAAGGAGAATGGAGCTAATTAATTCAGGCTATGTTTATCCTTCTCCTTCTCCTGAGCTGAGAATCAATGCTGGGAAAATCATTGGCATCAAATAGATAGTAGTCAAAGACAACATTTGTTACTGATATAGCTGAATTGGCAAATGTGTATTGGAAGCCTATCTTTAAGTATATTCTCTACTGAATTTATCTTACTTATGGAGCCATTGGTAGAGCTGATTGATAGAAAAGAAAAAAAAATGCTGTAGCCTGGGGCCTAACGAGATGAATAAGTGGTTAAGAGTACTGTCCACTCTTGACAAAGGACCCAGCACTTGGTTCCCAGAACCCACATGATTGCTAACAACCCTACATAACTCCAGTTCCAGAGGATCTGACGCCATTCTCTGGCCTTAACATGGGTGCACATGTACATGCAGGCAAAGCACTTAGACACATAAATTTAAAAAAGTAGAAATACAAACAAGGTATATTGTTAACTCAAGAAGGAATGAAAACTGACCCGTAGCTGTGCAAGATTTCCCCAGGCTTGTTAATCTGGTGATCACCAGTCAAGTGCCTACAGGTGCTTCAGAGAGCATGTCTCAAGTATTCTTTCAAAACATTCCTTCAGGGAAACATAAATTCTTTCTCATCTGTGCAAAACTGATAACCCAGAATAACCAGTCCTTCCTAATTGATGTTTCATTGTATCATTGAAATGGGTGACCATAGGTATGGATGAGGAGGCCTGAAAGTGAAGTTGGCAGGGTCTGGTCACAAACTGGAAA
This sequence comes from Rhizomys pruinosus, assembly GCA_009823505.1. Lineage (NCBI taxonomy): Eukaryota > Metazoa > Chordata > Mammalia > Rodentia > Spalacidae > Rhizomys > Rhizomys pruinosus. The sequence goes on from VZQC01008945.1 coordinate 5,307,331, forward strand.
AAGTCTAGGAATAAAATAACCATAATAAGCTTGCTCACTGGAAATAGGGAAGATGATAAGGCTTTAATTCATTCCACATTGGATGTGAGATATGATATTAGATGTGGAGTTATGTCAAATACCGGTGACCTGTAAAGTATGTCAGAATGATGGGGTGGGAGGGCCAATGTCACACAACATTAATAGTGAAGATCCATGAGGCTAAGAAGGAATATCCTCACTATAGATGTTCAAAGTGGTAAGCATATTGATAAGTCAATGATTATTACTAGAAAAATTAAAAAAGAAAAGATTAATCTATCTGGCTGTGGTGGCACACACATTTAATCCCAGCACTTGGGAGGCAGAAGCAGGTGAATCTCTGTGAGTTCAAGGCCAGCCTTGTCTACACAGTGAGTTTCAGGCCAGCTGGGGCTACAGAGAGACCCTGTCTCAAAAAGACAAAATATAAAAATGATTCTTGTAACTTCTTCACCTGAATTAGAACTTATGGAACAGTATAAACTGGTGAGTCTTTTTTAAAAATGACCTTTTCAGGTGATTCTAATATATAGTCAGAGTTGAATCCTACTATATCTGACAATGGTAAAAGGAAGACTTAGGTCAATGTATTGAAGGCAATGGAGAGTGTAGGATGATGTTCTGAAGACAGAACACAGAAAGGATGGGAACAAGGAAAGGGCAAATGCAGACACAGCGTTGAGGCAGCAGAAGGAAGCAAGACCTGAAAGAACAAAAGGCTTATCCAGTTGAACTATTGTGGTCCCCAAGTTAGGGTACAGAGAAAAATGAAGTTGAGGAAGGTGTAATAATCATATTTATATCTCCAAGTAATAGATTAATTTAATGAAAGATGTCTCATGAAGATAAATTTGTTTATGGAAATGCATGATTGAATGGACCTCTTGAAAGAGGAGACTATTGTATTGTTACAGGTAGATGTATGGATACACTGGGAAGAACTGGACAGATTAAAATGGCAAGATCCCCAAATAAAGGGAAAGTGGTCAAGTGTCAGGATACTGCAGTGGGATTGGAGCCAAGAGCAAGGAGCAAAAGACTCAGGAGGAAAGCCAGGAGTTAGAGAGAAAAAAATATTGAGCTTGAATGCTAAAGCCAAGGACGGACAATTAAAACAGAGTTTAGAGCTTGGAATATATGATATGGAGCCAAAGGGAAGTAGTCAGAAGAGCACTATAACGTTGTATAGAGTTCTTATGTTAATCAGTTCAGGAGGGATGGTCACACTTTGACCTACTTTCTTCCCCTCCCTGCATCTTCTGTTTTTTTTTTTTTTTTTTGAAATACTTTTAAGTGTGAAAAATTAGAGTAATAGAAAACACTAACAAATAAGTGTCAAGATGGGAAATAGATGTGAGAGGTGGGCTGAGAGGTGGGCTGAATGCTCAGGAACACGGAGGCAGGCTAGCTTCCCGGCTGCTCTACAAAACACCATGAATAAGGTGACAAAACCAAAGTGTTTGCAGGATTGTTGGGGCTTTGGAGAAAAATTGGTCTTCTGTATGTCTCTCAGGCTCTGGGAATAGTGATCTCTCTCTCTCTCTCTCTCTCTCTCTCTCTCTCTCTCTTTCTCCCTGTCTTGGATGCAGATGTTGCATCTAAGTCTGCCCATTTTTGCATGGCATTCTTTCTACATCTCAGTTGAATCAGTGACTAGCTTATTCCAGAGTGGCCTCATTTGAATTCAGCTGTTCACATTTACAGCTATCCCTGCTTCCGACCCAGTACTGCTGGAAATAAAAATCTAAGTACCAAGGTTAGGGTTTGAAGATAACACTTGAAAGAACACAATTTTACCGGTAGCTAGTTTGTGGCTAGAGAACTATATGATCTTAGTGTGATTCTGCTTCTATAAAATCCACCTTAGGAAGACCTCTCAGATGAGTTTATGAAGGGAAAATGATAGTTGATTATCATGCATATCATACATGTATATATCAATGTAAATACACATATACCTTCATATTTTCATAAGCCTGTAAATATTTGCCCATTTCTTTTGTATTGTTTTCTAGCTATGTTTTTAAAGCCTACCACCTTATTTTCTTATATGGCAGTTCTCAGTGTCTGTGCCCTGAGTAGGCACACTAACTGCACCTCAGAACCTGACAGTTTTACCCTTGACCTGTTCATGCAGAAACTCTTGAGATGGCCCTCTACTTCTACATGCATGAGCTTTTCTATTAATTTAGTTCAAGAACTTTATTTAAGGCTTCCTTTTAGATGCCCAAATTCTTGTCTGAACTAGTGTGCTCTCCTAAATTTGCTCATCTAAAACAAAGCAAACTGGTAGGTAAGGAGAGACTGAACAGGTCACTGCCTTCTCTCTGGTTGCTAGTGCATGCACTTCTCTGATATAAAACACCTGACCCTCAAAACAAGGCATCTAATAAAATGGGGACAAATGCTTTGATTTAGATGAGGTCCTCCCTTGCCTTCATGCCATCAAAAGAACGCTTAGCTGATTTCCCAATTTGCTGTGGACATGGCAGTTTCAACAGAAAATGCCAAGTTCTAGGTACACTTGTAGGAAATTTAACACAATGATTCATCTCTTACATTGATGTCTTCTCTGACTTTAATTATCTAAATGGGTTTATTTAAGAAATGCTATGCATAACAAGTTAACTGTAGTAAAATTTAGTGTTTTAAACACCACTATTTAAAGAACACTACAAACCATTTAAACAAAATGATTTCCCCATCAGACTGTGGTATTCTTATTCCAAAGGGCAGTGAAGAATAGTTTGGTATTTATAGTTCTTCTGGGATGCCCTACTTCTTCTAGGCTTCATACAGTTGGCTAGATGCATCAAAGAGAAATAAAGAAAGCTATTGAGTACCTTCTGATGGTGAGGTAGGAAGTAGAATAAAGTGATACATATTTTTGTCTTAGTGGCTGGAATATCTGTTTTTGATACAGTTGATGTTTTTCTGTCCTGCTGTGATTATCTTTACCTTTGACTAGGCTTAGATGTTCTTCAGGATTATAAAAAAGCTTTGGAAATGCTGAAATTTGGGATACCTTGAAAGATCAAACACTAGCCCCACAGACCACACAGAAAATGACTACTAAGCCCTGCCCCATCTTCTCAGTGGCTGCTGTAGCCTTTCTCCATGGCAGAGAAGGAAACTGGGCTAGTGTCCTGTGTTCTTTGTCTTCATCAATTGACTTGAGTCACTGATGATATGGTTTATGGAAACTCACAAGCCACTCCTAAGAAAAACTCTTTTGAGAAGGGAATAGAAATATATATTAGAAACTTTAAGTTTCTTGAGGACATTCTCTAAATAAAAAAAGCTATAGAGTCAGGCATGGCATCATAACGCCATGCAATTTCAGCCCTCTGGAGGTAGATGCAGGAGGGCTCATACAAGTGTGAAGCCAGCCTGCTCTATGCAGAGAGTTTATGATCAGCCAGTGCTATGTAGTGACACCATGTCAAAATAAAATAATAAAATAAAATAAATAAAATTCTATTAACTATATTAAATTCATAAAAAGTTATCAGTTATAGTAAGTATTCCAAGGAATATTTGTTTTCACAGAAATATATCACCGTATTTATTGTAATACTTCACAAGATTTAATTATTCAACTGCTTAAGGAGGGAAAATGTAAAATACAAGCACTAATGACCAGAGTGGCAGGGAGGGAAGAAATAGGTCACAGAATTATCCTTTATTATTACATGTTAATTCGTCTGATGTTGTTCAGTGGTGTTTTCTTGGTGGCAAATGGTTCCTTCTCTCTTGCAAACAAGCTCCTGATATTCTTTAAGCACAGAATCATACAGACAGATGGGTCCTTTTGTTGGGAACAATGTGTCTTCCTCGTGCTGATAGAATTCAAGCAAATAAATAGCTGCCTTTCACAGGCAGAGTTCTCCAGAAAATGGAGCCTGAAATAGGATTAATATGCTCATGCTTTATGTGGAAACTGGGACCTTGGGCAATGTAAGTAGGAAATAGGGAAGTGAGGCAGGGACAGATGAAAAAAGAGGAATTGCTATGTTGGCTACTGCAGGAAGGAACAAGTTGCCCAGCAGTTACGTACCTTCACATTTGGAATTCCTATAGATGGAACACAGGAAGAGCTTTGACTGGAAAGCCCGTGGCAGTAAGAAGTGCTAGTCAGTCAAAGTTTGCTTCTTGGAAATCAAACTCCACTCTACTAAAGGGGTATGAGATCTGGGCATCTGGCAGCTGGATGATGTGTAGGATTTCCATACTCTTGCCTGTGTGGTTAAGTCTGAAAGGTGCCAGTGGAGTTAGAACTCTTGGCACATGGCTGCTTAGCATGTGTGCATGGGGTCAGCCAAGAGGACAGGAAGGTCAGAGCCAGGATTTCCAGGAGAGGTGGTCAGGTGTCTCTTGTGACAGTAGTGTGTGTGTGTGTGTGTGTGTGTGTGTGTGTGTGTGTGTATCAGTAAACTTGTGTGAGATTTATATCTGTAAAAATATACTTAGTTTTTTTTTTGCCGGGCGTGGTGGTGCACGCCTTTAATCCCAGCACTCGGGAGGCAGAGATAGGTGGATCTCTGTGGGTTCAAGGCCAGCCTGGTCTACAGAGCAAGCTCCAGGAAACCTGGTACTAAAAGGGAGACTCTGTCTCAAAAATACCAAAAAAAAAGTGTAAAACCAAAAAATATCCTTAGATTTTTAACAAAATTCTAAATAAAGACTTAAATTCCATTTTCATTTTAAGTTAGATTTTTGGATGAGTGAGACTGGAAATCTAGAGTTTGTGGGGCATACTTTTTAAATTCATATTCAAAAGAACAAAGTCTATAGATGAATAAAAATAATGCACAGAATAAATAAATAATCCCACATATTTTATTCCTGGTTCCGTTCCTCACAAGGTACAGTTACATTCTTACTCTTGGGTGTCTAGAGGTTTTGGTACATGTTGTTATGATATACCACTTTACTTCTGTCAGCTTTATTCCATCTATTTGTATGTGGAATCAAGCTAATATCTATACTACTAGGTTGTAATAATTGAAATCAATGCCTTCTTGGCTTCCCTTAAATGTTTGTCCTGCATTTCTAGATCCCAGACACTTCTCCATTTACATACCTCATCAATGAGGGGTCTCAGCTCAGCCCACAGTTTCCAGTGCCAGAAACCTCTGGTGACTAGAACATGTCTCTAGCTCAGATCTCTCTGAAGTTAACCTGCTATTCATCAAGTACATGGTTCCCACTGACTCTAACTCAAAGTGAAGTCATCATCTGCCAGCACAAACCTCCCTAACTCATGTGGTAGACTGAACCTACCCAACCTTAAATAAACTATTATTAATTTATATACCATCATGGCTAACTTCTCACAGTCGCACGCAATTATTAGAACTGCAAAATGTCAAAGAGCTGTCATGTGGTAAAAACAACAAAGTCAATATTGAAATGCTTGTTTTTTTTAGAATCTTAGCCTGTGCTTTTTATTTTAGTGTATCCTCTCTCAGAATACACACACACACACACACACACACACACACACAGTGAGATAGAGAAGAATCAAAGTATAAATTATTTAAATTAACTGACATACACTAATTTTCATTTTAGACCAATTTCTTAATTTTGTTTAACTTTCTGGAATGTCCTTATTTTAATGATTGGTTTTAATTTACAGCTAATTCTGATGTGTTAGTATGTTTTGCTCTTTTGGATGAATATTAGTATAAAATAGTCAATCCTCAGATAACTTCCTTCTGTTAACGAATATGTTTTAGATATAATTCTTCAAGATCAGGTGCTTGTATCTTCAAGAAGTGCAGACTAATTTTAATATCAGTCTAAACAAGCTCTAATCAAGCATATAAATATGCCTCAAAAATCATGCAAGGCATTCTGAATTCAAATAGAAATGATTCTTGGATTACCCATACCACAGTTTTCTATTTATTTAAAACTTGAATACATATGTATTTTTATGCATCTGTATTTACTCTATAAAATATACATATAAAAGTGAACTCAAACATAGAATATATATATTTTAATAATATATAAATTCCACACAAATGAATCTGACTGAAAGGCATTTGCTTTTGCTAATCAGTTGTAATCAAGGAAGAAATCCTTACTTAAGAAAATTAACTATTATTGAAAAGTCTTAAATTCAAGCACAGGTTTTAAATTTACAATTTCTTCTTTCTTGCTGCAGACATCAGAATGTAGTTTACCTAAACCACAACACATGAGCATAGAGATCTATGATGATGCATTCTGAGATAAAAGGAAATCAGTTTCACTTAATTATCATCATGCTTGAACTTCCTGCGTTGTTCTCCATGATGAGGTTGCTTTTAAATTCCACCTGTCTTAAGGATGTATGTTTTAGTCCTTCGAGAGTGTGCAGTTTTTCTCTGCATATTTCTATTTTATTTTTTAACAAAATACTTTTATTGCTGTATATAACATATGTGCAGCGGAACACTGAAATCAAGTGCTTTGAATGATGAGGTGAATACCAAGCTCGTGGAAGCCTGTGTCTGCCCCTTACAACCACTATGGCCTCACAAACTTTATTATGATTTTTAACAGGACCAATACTTTTTCTTTTGAATTTTACATAAATAGAATAATCACTTTTATACTCATTTATATTGAAACATACGCTTGTAATATTCAGCAGTCTTGTATGCAGAATAATTCATTGTTCTGAGGCATCTGAATGAATGAAATGGCCTTACTGCACCATTTTACTGTTGCTGGAAATGTGAAGTTATTCAAGCTTGAGATTTTGTAAATAATTCTCCTCTGAGCACTGTCACTTTCTCTGCCTCCTTGCCAGAGCTGCTAGTTCCCATCTTTTATCCTTTCAGTCATGTTAGTAACTGTTAGTGATAACTCATCCTGTTTTTCCTCATCACAGAATATCCAAAATGACTAAGAATATTGAATGTCATTCCATGTACTTATTAGTCTCTCAAATATCTTTACTTGAAAGTGTTCCATTCAAATCTTCAATTCAAAAATTATTTTTGAGGAATATTTTGAGTCTTTGATATTTCTCTATTCTAGTATGTTTTTTTCTCTTCAGACACTTTCTCTCATTCTGGTGTCTATTCCACATGTTAATAAAAGGAATTTATTACTTTTGGTAATATCCAACTTAACAATCTTCTCTTTCAGTAGTAACAGATTTTGTAGCCTATTTAATAAGATTTTCCTACCTAAAGGTTAAGGATGTTTTAAATATCCATCAATAGTGCTTACTACTCTTTCAAAGGACCTTAGTTCATGTCCCAGCACCTGCATGAGTGACTCACAATCACCTTCCACCTGCCTATGGCTTACACGGGCACATACACACACACACACACACACACACACACACATACACACACACACACACACACACACATATACACACACACATATATATATATATGTAAATCTGGAAAAAGAAAAATTATTTACTTATTTTTGAATTTTCAGATCTGTGATTTTTTTGGAATTAATTTCTATATATTACATAAACCTGGAGTATAATTTATTATTTTCCATATGGAAATTAAATGGATTCCTGCAAAAGTCCTTTCTCCCCTTGTGTTTTCATTGTGGATTACATTGTTTAAACAGAATGCTGTACTTGGGCTGTCTTCCTGTCTCCCTTCTAATCTCCTTGTAGGAGTGCTTTGGAATTTCAGCCACCTCATGGAGAATCCTGTACCCACTGAACCAGCTCCCCAGCTGTCTCTTCACCATCCTTGATTTTGAATTTCTATCTGAATTTTAGAATTCATTTGTTTTTCTATAAAATAAACTGAATTTTAATAGTTGGCATTACACTGAATTTACAAATCAATTTGGGAAAATTTCATATTTTTATGACACTGAGATTCAAAACTTTCCTTTTCTTTACTTTGATACAACTTTTATGTCACACTACCTTAAAAGGCACTTACTTCTCTCCTATAGATGAAAATTTTGTGCTTGCTATCCTTAAAGGATGTGTGACAACTATAAACCTAGAAATTTCATAAGTTGTGTATTTATCGTTACAAATGTACAACAAGGTTAAAAAAGCTCACTTCTAATAAATAGTGTTTTAAAAATTCAGGTTGTGGGGCTGGAGAGATGGCCTAGCAGTTAAGAGCGCTGACCCCTCTTACAGAGGACCCAGGTTCGATCCCCAGCATCCACATGGCGGCCGAGAACCGTCTGAAACTCCAATTCCAGGAGAACTCCAATTCCAGGGGAATCCGACACCCTCTTCTGACCTCTGCGGCATTACACGACACAGGTGCACAAACTTGCATGCAGACAGTACATTGATACACATACAGAAATAAATAAATGCCGAGAGTGGTGGCGCACGCCTTAAAAAATATTCAGGTTGTTAGTTTTGTGAAGAAAAGATTATTTCTTTAAAAAATTAGCTTGCATGCAGGTATAAAGAATTAACTCAAATCCAAGGAGAATCCTACATTTAAATTCTAGCCTAAAAATTAAATTAGTTATAATTTTTCATTTGAGTTAGACAGGTTAATGTCTAATTGAATTTCAGTTTTATTGCCTAAAATAAAAGTCCAGAATAAAAGGATATAGCAACCAATGTGCTCTTAAAGGTGGGAATGGTGGCCCTCGCCTTTAATCCCAGCACTCCAGAGATGGAGGCAGGCAGGTCTCTGTGAGTTAAAGGCCAGCCTGGTCAACATAGCAAGTTCCAGGCCAGTTGGAGCTAAAGCAAGACCCTGTCTTGAAAAGACCAAAAATAATAAAATAAAATAAAGCCACCAATGTGTTATCTTAGATCCTGAATGTAATCACCAAGGTGATACATATGAAAAAACGAGCTGAAAACAGAAGAATGGTCCCTTGTCCCTCCAAAGTATCAGTGAGTGAATTTCATAAATCCCTAACTGGTACTGGAGGCAATAGGGAAGCCTGCCTGGCAACTGCATGTCCTGTATTGTCAACAGTGAGACAAACACTGATATTGCCCAACTTCATGTTTGGGTCCACATTGGCTCACAACTGAGAAATGAATTCCTTACCTAACCCAGGTCGGTCAGTCAGGGGTCAGTGGGTTTCCTCTGTGTACTTTGTTTGCCCTGGTCCTCTCTATTGTCGGCAATCACCTCTTGTATTACTGACTACATGGTATTATTCTCTGTGACTTCTAATGCCATATCAAGGAGACATTCAAACAAATGAAGGTTTGAGTCCTAATGTGGCAACGTTTATGCTTAATCTGCTAGGCACAGCTTCTCTGTTGCAATCATGACAGATGTTTAAGGCCTTCTAGATGCAGAACATTCCCTGCTTTGAACTTTGGAACAATGTAACTCAAGGAAGTTATTTCAGGTCTGTCTGGTTTTGTTGTTTTTGTTTTTCTTTTTTAACTTCCTCCCTGAGATAACCCATTATTCTTTTGGAATTGTGATCTTTCTAAGCCACAATTTGTCAGTTCTTCCCCAAAACACCACATGCTGCAGAAACTGCTCAGTATTGTGCATGCAGAGCCCTCCCTCCCACATCCAGCACAAGCCCTCTTTTAGTTTTTTTTCATTCGTCTTAACAATTTGGTTATTTCTATAGTTTCTGGATAGCGCTGATGAAAGGAAAAGTGTTGAATTATTTCGTTCAATCACCTGCTTACAGATGTCTCTCCTATATTTTCCAGTTCATTTTAAGATTACACAAGTGGGGCTGGAGAGATGGCCTAGTGGTTAAGAGTGCCGACCACTCTTGCAGAGGACCCAGGTTCGATCCACGGCAACCACATGGCAGCTGAGAACCGGCTTTAACTCCAGTTCCAGGTGAANGAGAGAGAGAGAGAGAGAGAGAGAGAGAGAGAGAGAGAGAGAGAGAGAGAAAGTTACACAACAATCTGTTAAAAATATTTTCAGCAAGTCAAGATGTTTTATATACAAAGTTCATTCAAATCAGAGAATTTAAATCATCAATAGGAAAAGGCACCAAAGGAAAAACCAAGCGACTTAAAATAGAAGACACAAAATTTGTTAAAAGGCATGAACAGACCGCTTGACTGCACTCATCAACTACTGTTACTTGTACTCTCTAGCTTGTTTCCCAAAGTCACCAGAGCATATGCCCTGGGTTTTCCTAGGCTGCCCTGGGTATTTGCTGGATGTCTGTTCCATGATAGACAACAGACAGAGAAATAACTGCTGAAATTAATCTGATTTTTATTTGAAAGTCCAAATTTGTGAGTTCTTATGAGTCATGCAGAAGCCTATAGAATGCTGGAGGCTTGAAAAGTAAAATAGCAGAAGGCAAGCCTGCACAGCCCAGATCTCATTTATCAGGTCCACCAGGTAATGTTCCCTTCACGCCTGACTTTTGATCATAGAAGTCTAGGTCAATGGTGGGGTGAAGGTGAAGGCTTGGAGTTGGAAGAAGAATGGTGTATTCTCATTTAAAGCACCTGTGAGTAATCTACTCTCCTGACTCATCCTTGGACCTGGCTTTGCCTGAGTCATAGTTTACAGGGATAATGTCACCTCAACAATAAAATCTCCTCAGATGCCTTCCACCAAATGCTGCCTTGTCACAATTATGGAGGAGGGAGTCCTGGGAACAAGAACAGACATAGCCCTGCTTGAAATGTGAAAAGACAATGTAGTCAACTAACCTTAGGAAAAATGACAAAGGATGCTGGGACACCTATGACATAGGCTGCCAATCCTAAAATGGTGTGTTGGGTGAGATATAAAACTTTGTGAAGGGTCTTAAGTCAATTTTCCACTTAAAAAGAGACCTGAATCAAACTGACTAAAACCGTCTTCAAATAGTACATAATATAAAACAGATTAAATATCCTCCATGATCTTACACTTTATAAAATGTAAGACATGCCCTGTAGGATGTTTGTGAAACAGAAACAATTTATTAACACCAAGAACGGAGCTGCATGGAATGAAATTTGATCATGCAGAATGCATAAATGAGATAAGAGAGGAAGTGAAAAGCCAGTTTATAATGCATCCCTTGCTGCATATCTTCATTGTATATGTAGTGTGACTAATTTCCTAGGTCATTTTGACCTTTACTTCCCAGTGTATAAAGTATTATTTTTCTGTAAAGAAGTTCATTTTTTTAATGGATAAGGTGTCAGGGAACTTTAAAAATGAGACTAAGCAGGAATATCCCAGTTCTTGGGCTCTCTGCTATAAATAATGCTCTCATTAAAATTCTGCTTTGGAAGAAAGGCAAGTCCATTAGTCTGGGAGCTAATTTTTACTGGCTCCTTAGATGTATGCATATTAAAAATTCAGCTTTTATAATTGCCAGTCATCAACCACCTAGTCAATGCTGTTCTTGGAGTTTTTAATTATTTACTTCATTTGCATAGACACTCCAATTTATGATCCACCATTTGGTTGTCAAGGGACAGTTTAGTCATTTTTCTTTTACATTTTTATTTATCCCTTTTGTATTCCCAGGAAAAAGCTCTGAGTCAGATCTCATACCCAGTGAGTCTTATTAGGAAATAAAAACTACAGCCACTTCTGTGACTACTATGTGAAACCATGGTTACTGAGAGAATTTGGGCAAATCTGGGTATTATTAAAACAAATCAAGGCTCTGTCTACATCCAGCTAAAATATGCTTTCTCTGACTTCAGTGTAATGGTTTGTGTTAAAATATCTAATAGTACACTGTACACTAATAATGCCTACTTTTTGTAATATAGTTTGGAGAGTGGATCCTTTCAGGAATGTTACAGCAGACATGGCATTCTATGCAACTGAAAATAAAGTTGTAGTTGTCATTAACTATCATTAACATCCCAATGTTTCCCTTTTCACTTGTTAAGATGTCTGTGTCATTGTGCCCAGATTTAAGAACATGATTGGAAGACATCAGAAATTGAGTGACTCTAATCTTCATGGGAGACAACGACTCTCCTGGGAATCTGTTTGTGGCTCCATCCATGCATGGTAGGGTATTTTCTGTTATAAGATTATTCTTCTTGGGGCTGGAGAGATGGCTCAGCACTGGCTGCTATTGCAGAGGACGTGGATTCAATTTCCAGCTAACAACCCTCTATAACTTCACTTCCAGGGGAATCCTATGCCCTCTTCTGACCTCCATGGGTGTGGCATGACACAGGTTCACTTACACACAAGCAGACAAAAGAATCATAGACATAAGATAAAAATAATAAAACATTTTAAAAAGATTATTCTTTACAAATTCAATATTTTCTCATCACTTTAAAAAACAGAGACAGAATGAGGGTTGAGTTCTAATTTGAATTCTGTTTACCAAGGTACACATTATGTGTTCTAGTTTTGCCTCCCCTTCTCCTAGTAAATACTGTCTCTCTAATCACCGAAGCATGTTTTATAGCTTTCTGCCTCACTCTCAGTTCATGTGGGTGGGTGTTGCACTTGATGGTAATAGTGTGAGTAGGGGCCCAAAAAGCAAACAAAGAAAAATTGCACTGACATTTATTAAGGACATTTGATAATATAAAGCTGCTATTTAATCAAATCCTGGCAATAGCCTACTTGAACAAACTCTGATATATCCAATACAGACTATTTTACTTCTAAACCATTAAGAAACCATCATTGTGACTTGAAAGTTTTTTTTTTTTCAGAAAGGAATAGACAAACATACCCATATGTGGATTTGTTTATCTCTGTCTGAGTTTGGGGTATATTTTATGCCATTTAATGGTAGTACCTTAATTGAATCATCTCTAATTTTTAATTTTCTTCTTCCAGATTTCATGTGGATAGTGGTTCTTGACACAGTGACTATGTGGCTGCAGCATACCTGATTCTCCCCCCAATTCTGTCAAAGCTGCACTATAACATATGATGGTCACAATTAGCACAACACCTCCACTGCTATTGTGTGCCACCAGATGCTTGAAATTATGTATGTATTTTCTAAAGAGCGGCATACTGAGTAGGCTTCCTTCTCCTCCTCTAAGAAACAACTCAATTATTGAACAAAGCCATTGCTTTGTCTGTCATCTGCATTGTGCTGCTGGCTCTGATGGCACTAAATGTAACTGATTGATTTATCCTCACTGGTCTCAACGCTGTGCCTCCCTCCGCACTATCTGGAAGCTTTCTTCATATACAACATGGAAAAGTGCTCTGAATGAGGCCCAATTGCACCAACCCATACGGGGGAATTGATTCTCCAGTCTCCCTGCACTACCATAGGATCTCAAGGGCATTGTGTGCAGAGCTCCTGGTGTGCAATTTGCCCACCCCCGGTCCCCCACCCCAGGATCCCAGAGGCTGAAGGACAGTGGTGCAACAAAGCTTGGCAGCCTGGGAAATTACAAAATCACTCCTTCCAAGGCAGACAAACTTAGTACCTGAAAACAATTTTCCCTTAAAACTTGAAATCAAAGAATAATTTTGAATTACTTTCCTTTCTGGTCCTCTATTGCCTGTTTCATGCATCTGAATTCACCTAGTTATCAATACAAGTGTTATCATACCTCATTTCTGTGTATTTTCCTGTGCTGTGCTTTATCCTGTATTTTATTGTAGATCTTCAGTTTAATATTTTTCAGTAAATATATTTATGGATTCTTTTGTTGTAAATATTATTGTGTCTTAGTCATTGTAGGAAAAGAGCTTAAATGTGTCATTACATTTCTCCTCAAAGAGTTCTCTGTCAATAATGAAGGAGTAGTGACCACTATAATGAACATAGGGAGGGAGGGAGAGAGGGAATCTAGTAAGTGCAAGGCTGGATAAAGTTTGGTGGGAATGCTTCCATTTAAGGTGACAGTGAAAGGCAGAGTCTAGGAACACATCAGCACAGAGATAATATTTAGTCTGAGTTTTAATGTTGGAGAAGGATGAGGGCCACAATACTTCAGAAATAGAATTCAGCATGACATGGTGGTGGCTGATTTGGTGCAGTCAAGAACTTGTTCTTCATGGTGGCCAGGGAGGAGTCCTGGGGTCTGTGGGAAGGTGGCCGAAGCAAGTTTCTTTCATTTTAGGAGGAAACCTCTTAGTTCTTTGGGACATGGAACTAACAAGATTTAAGAACAGATGCTTCTCTAGGAAGGTCTAGCTGGTAACGATGGGAATGTGAGCTTCTAACACGGTGAGAGTAACTGAGGGTGATTCCAGGAGTTCTAGCAACAGATGCTGATCCATTCAGTGAAGTGGCAGGTGAGGATCTGCCCTGCTGCACAGGCGAAAAGACGAACCCATTTGAGATTCAGCATGTTCATAGAATCCAATGTGACACAGGATGTTTTAAAGTAGCTGGCAAGGTTCAGGTGGAGGAGCTTGTCGAGGAGAAATTGAAATATCAGAATTACCTGACTAGGTCAGAGTGATATTTCAAAGGGTAAGTAAAGTCTCGATTTAATGGAAAGGAATGGAGGCCTCATTATATCTGTGTTCTAGAGAGAGTTTCATATTTCAAATAGGATCTCACATATTTCAAGATGTACAAAATTAACAGAGAAATAAACATCTTGTTAGTTATACAAACTCAGATATATTCTCTCTCTCTCTCTCTCTCTCTCTCTCTCTCTCTCTGGCATATCTGGGAACTTCCCAGTTTTATTTCTGTTCTTTTATATTCCATTTCAGTGAACTTTGATCCTCTCCATTTCATCTTCCCATCCTCAAATACTAGCACTTCCCCCAGGTCATTATTCATTTCTGTGTTTTCTCCTTTGCAGGGCATTTTTTTTTCACCTTGAGAACTAGAACATTATAATAGACAAAACCTTTCCTGATGTAATTAATTCAAAATTATTTCTAGGGTCTTTTGTGTCAGTCCCAGTCTGATGCTGTGATAAAATGCTATGTATGACAGAGATTCATATAACTTATAATAGCTTGTAGGTAAAAATCCATTTTTCAATATAAGACCATTTTTAAAGATAATCATACATTTTTATTTCATTAGGAGATGACATTTGTGACATAGTGCTTAATAACAGAGGCTTAAAGTGAAACAATAAATTATATTTATTTCCTGGATATGAGTTCAACTATCTTATTTGTAAAATTGGGATATAAAATAGGAAATAAACTTAATGAGTTTATTATAAGACACATAAAATAAAATGTGTTTTATATCATAGTGGCAACACTAGGCATGTTTCAACTTATAAAAATAAAAATTAAATTAAGATATCTCCAGTGACAAAAGATAAAAAAATTATATAGTCCTTTTGGGAATTATTTAGTTTTTATTCAACCTATAATTATTTTAAATTCTTTTTTTAAACTTTATGAGTGTATTGCCTGCATGTGTGTAAGTGCACCTGTGCTGTGCAATACTTGTGCAGGTCAGAAAAAGGTGTCAGATCCCAGTAACTGGAGTTATAGATGTTTGTTAGTATCCATGTGGGTATGGGACCCAACTCAGGTTCTGCAAGAGCAGTTAGTTCTTTTAACTGCCACCGAGCCAACTCTCTAGCCTCTCAGTCTATAATTATTATTTGAATCAAAACAAATAAAATTTAAACATCTTCAGTGAATTTACAAAATTCTACTTAATAGCACTTACAGGCTAGCAAAATGTCACAGGGCCCATTAAAACTAATTCGGATCACTATATCATGTGGACAACTGAAGCCTGCAATTGTTTATATCTGAAGTCTGTAACTCAGTTAATGTTTCAGCTTGCAATATACTTGCAAAGACTATGAACTTAAGAACAGCCTATCAAACTAATCCTAAGGACTAAGTAGATGAAATAAATATAATTCTCTGCATACATTAAGAAACATGGCAGAATAGCACAGGCACAATGTAGACATAGAATATTTCTGATGATCTCTAAGAAATACATTTTACCAATATAAAAGACTTAATTTTCTGAGCATGATATTTAATTCATATAATTTATAGCATTACCAGATTTTGAACTTGCATGTATTTTTATATAATCACAGGATGCATTATTATTATTTGAATAAGCTAAAATAATACATAATGATAATATAGAATTATGGTATAGATAATATAGAATTCTCCTGTTCCCACCAATTTAACTATCTAGATAGATGTAATTAATAAGAGCAAGTGGTGGAGGTGGGGAGAGAGGAGAAAATCTAAACGCCATCAAACTATATTATATGAGAATTATAAAATTCAATAAAAAGAATGTTAAAAAATAAGAGCAAGTAGAAATGGGCTATAATTCTTCAAATGTAATATGTTTATTAAACACAACTCTAAATATATCTGAAGACATATATTTTGAAACATACAATAATAGCCTAAAGTTACACAGTTCTTCAACATGCTGCTATTTTCCTTCATCAAATTACCTTGAGTATCTTTCAAGATAAATACACTGATTTCTACTTCATTTTATGATCACATAGTCCTATAATAAATTTAATTTTTCATTCATTCAACAAGCACTTATTGAGCTTATGTTTGTGATACATTATCTGAGATGCTAGCAATACATAAATCAACAAAATAATTCAAAATTCCTGACCTCATCTCAGAGCTATTGGTGAGAATGCAAGATGAGAAACATGAGAGTTGAGTGATACATTACTGAGGAACGCTACACAATCTTACATAATCAGAGCAGGGTAAGGTGAACAGAAAATGCCACGGTAGGTGGTATTAAATGCAGTAGTATGGTGTGGCCTAACTGAAACGTTAACATTTGAGCAGGAACAGAAGAAAGCCAGAGTAGAAGCTATGTATACTGAGCAGTAAGTTCTGAGGGGCAGTTCTAGGAGGAGAAAACAAACGGTGCAGATAATGATATGGCTCAATTGTCCCCATTCAAATGATGAAATCTAATAGTAATGAGATGGTGTTAAGAGGTGAAGCCTTTACAATGAGATTAAGTCATGATGACATTGCAGCAGGGCTGGAAAGAACTCGCCCTGCTGCTCTTCCAGTATGTGAGGTCTCCAGTGCTCCTCCCTGCTGAGAAGCAGGAACAGCAGTCCTCACTAGATACAAATCATCCCACGGCTTTGATCTTGGATTTCCCAATCTCTAGAGCAATGAATAACAGATTTATATTGTTTATAAATTACCAGCTCTGTAGTATTCTATTGTGACAGCACCCACCCACTACACACACACACACACACACACACACACACACACACGCACCACACAATGAGATAAAAGTGTAGCTAGCATGTTCCAGGAATAGGAAAGAAATAAATGCCACTGTAGAGACACACTCTTGGTGTTTTACTGTCCAGTATGGTATCCATTATTCATATACAGCTGTCAAACTAATCCAATATAAGATGTGCTGTAAGAGTCAGGCATGATCCTGATTTGAAGGTCATGCATGAAAAAAATGATGAAAATTCATTATTTATATTGGCGGAGTATTGAAATGCTATTTGTAATATATTAAGTATGCTTGCTGATTTTTATAAATGTCCTAAAAAACTTTTAAAGTGACATATGTAATTCACATTACATTTTTATTGGATAATCCTTAGAAGGAAATGTGTATGATCAAAAAAAAAAAAAAAAAAAAAAAGAAGGAAAGGGAAGGAACAGATCAACAGATCACATGGACACTGTAAAGATATTAGCTTTGATTTTTAACAACATGAAGAGCCCTTGGTGAGAGCAAACAAAGACTAATCGCAATCACACTGCTAGGCTCCTTCTGGTTATTACATAGAGAACAAATCACGTGAGAGCAGAGATGGAAACAAGAATAGCAGGCAGGCTATGACAATAGGAAGGGTTTTGCAATGCACTGGATGTGGAATTAGAGAAGGGGGAGTAAAGTGTATCTTCAAGAAGGAAGGCGTTGACACCAAGTGGAATGGGCAAACCAGCAGAACTGCACTGCTGAAGATGTGAATTAGGGTGACTTTCATACAAGGTTAAGATGAATATTAAAAGGGGTGTAATACTGGCCAAACTGTGAATATTAGGAGTCGAGAGGTGGTGCCAGACCAAATAGAAATTAATCCTACAAGCTCCTGGGACCCTGTACATAGGAACCTACAGCATTGGTATTGGCATGCACAAGATGCATGCAAGCTCAACTGGACAAAACCCCACAAAGAACTGCAGAAATGGGTAGCAGAGCCTATAGCTGAAGAAATATTGGCTGCCAATGGTGGCCAGGTGAGGAAGAAATGGCGTTTTTTAGGAAAAGGCTAAGTAGAGCTCAGGGGATGAGATGGCCCGGAGGAGCTGGGGGGTGGGGACTAGTTTGGTGCAATGGACCCTAGTAAAAATGACAGAAGGTGTGAACTCCAAGGGGTGGTGGGAGGGTGCCTAGGGAGAAGTAGGTATAAAGGCAATTAAGACTGATCGAAAATTATGTATAAAATACACAAAAAAGTAAAAAAAAAAAAAAGGCGTAATAGAAATGCTAGTGATTCATTTAGATAGATCACTGCAGAATTCAAGGGAAAGATACATACAGTCTTTCTGCCGAATTCTAAACACTGTGTTCACGTGCTTTTTCCCTCTTTATTGTATGTGTTTATGAGAGATTGTTCTGTTCCTGTGAATGTTTTGGAAGGTAAACTCATTGGGATTCTTCCTCCTCATCTTTTTCTCTAATATCATCTTTTAATTATAGTTTTTATAACATTTTGCTTTGGGGAAAGAAATTTCTCAGTCTTCTCATTTGTAATGGATTAGAAATTTGACATTTCTTTTATATTTTCAAAATATTTAGTTACTATAAAATATACTGGATTCGAATTATATTTTCATACATGTGAATCATTGTA
Organism: Rhizomys pruinosus; assembly: GCA_009823505.1. Lineage (NCBI taxonomy): Eukaryota > Metazoa > Chordata > Mammalia > Rodentia > Spalacidae > Rhizomys > Rhizomys pruinosus. The sequence goes on from VZQC01008945.1 coordinate 5,326,031, forward strand.
ACTATTCACAGTCCATAACTAGTCCTATGCATCCCCCACAAACAGTCTTTGATGTCATGTATGTGTAGGTATGCATGTGGATTCCTGGGGAACACATGGAAGGGGTCTTTTCCCTGCACTCTGTGCTCTCACCCCAGGCTCTCACCTCCTCTCCCTGCACTCTGTACTCTCACCCCAGGCTCTCACCTCACCTCCCTCCACTCTGTGCTCACCCCAGGCTCTCACATCACCTCCCTGCACTCTGTGCTCACCCCAGGTTCTCACCTCACCTCCCTCCACTCTGTGCTCACCCTAGGCTCTCACATCACCTCCCTGCACTCTGTGCTCTCACCCCAGGCTCTCACCTCCTCTCCCTACACTCTGTGCTCTCACCCCAGGATCTCACCTCACCTCCCTCTACTTCACTTTTATGCCATATAGTTACAATTTTATCTTCTAAGATCTTCTAAGAACATTCTAATGTTCTGATAAGAGATATAAATTATTATTTTTCATACTAGTTAGAGGTAGAATATTCCATAGATACCTATTAAATTGTTTGGTCTAGGAGTGTTTTTAACTGAAAATTTTGTTCATTTGTTTCTGGATGATATATGTATTGATAAAGGTATGATATTAAAGTTTCTGACACTAGTTTTGAAAGAAGCTATTTGTTCTTTTACATCCAGTAATGTTCACATTTTGAAATCACTGGATAAACATTAGAGGCTTATATATTTATAATATTATATTTTCTTGATGAATTATTCTCTTTATTAACATGTAGTGATTCTTGTAACTTTGACTAATTTTGTCTTGAAGTTTTTCCCTATCAAGTATAAGCACAGGCATCCTATCCTTTGCCTTTGGTTTCTTGTCATAATGCCTTACCCTCTTTCCTGTGGCTCTGATACACTATCTTGATAGCAGGAACTTAGGAGAGGAAGGGTTTATTTTAGTTCCAGGTTCTAGTCCATCCTAGCAGGCAAGTCAGAGCACCACGAGCTTGAGGAAGTTGGTCACTTCACATCCGTAATGAGGAACTGAGGGCCTGTAATCAGTTTGCTGTCTGCACTTCTGTATAATTCAGAATCTCCTGCCCAGGGAGATGGTACCAAGCACTCACGTGGGAAGACCCACTCCAAATGTAGGTGGCACCTTCCGGTTGCAGCCCAAGTAGAAAGTGACATGGCAGAAGGAAGGCTAGTCACCGCTTGCTTGTTTGGCCTTCCCTCTCAAAAGAGTTAATCTATCCAGTTTCTAGTGTCACTGACTCCTTTGTTGATATTAGATCCAGAAGGCTTCCATCATTGACTAGCCACCAGCTCTCCAGTTTTCTGGTGTCAAATTGGGAATGCTGAGGCACCCAGCCCCAAGGACTCATCAACTACCAGTTCCTGCCCCCTCCAGTGTAAGAAAGACTCTGTGGAATGACTCTAACTGCTGAGGCACCTGCCAGTCTCAAACACCAAGCAACTACCAAGTTCTGTGCCTCTACAGAATGGTTCCACTTTTGTCACTATTTTGAAGTAAGCTGAATAGTTAGTTATATTCACTTATTCTGTCAGTCCTGTTCCTAAAGAGAACCCTGGTCTCCCACTTTAATGAATACAATCAAGACAATCCCCCATGTATGTTCACCGGCCAACCTGATCTGGGAAATTCATCACTGAGACCCTCTTCCCAAGTGACTCTATATTGTGTCAAGTCAGGACTGTCACATATTGGGCTACAGAGATGGCTCACTGGTTCAGAGTACTCGCTGCTCTTTCAAAGGACCAGGGGTCAGTTTGTAGCACTCGGATGGTGGCTCATAACTGTGTGCATGCATGTGCTGCACACATATACACTCAGGCACACACACATAGGCATGAACTAAACTAAATAAATCTTTTACAAAGCTATCACATATTTATTTCTATCCTTTCACATTCAACTTGTGTGTGTTTATGATAGTGAATTAGGTTTATTATAGAAACAATTGGGGGCTGGAGAGATGGCCTAGCGGTTAAGAGCGCCGACCGCTCTTGCAGAGGACCCGGGTTCGATCCCCAGCACCCACATGGCGGCCGAAAACCGTCTGAAACTCCAGTTCCAGGAGAACTCCAGTTCCAGGGGAATCCGAGACCCTCTTCTGACCTCCGCGGCATTGCACGACACGGGTGCACAGACCTGCATGCAGACACTACATTCATACACATATGGAAATAAATAATAAAAAAAAATTAAAAAAAAAAAAGAAACAATTGGCTTGTTGGATTTTACTCTTTATTCAGTCAACCAGTCCAACTCACTTTGTAGACAAGGCTGGCCTCGAACTCACAGAGATTTGCCTGCCTCTGACTCCCAAGTGCTAGGATTAAAGATGTGTGCCACCATGCCCAGCTGAGAATACTGATTCTTTTAATTATGTTGGTTATGTTCCTTATTGGTTTGAATTGTTTGTTCTGTTTTCCTCTTCTGTTCATACTAGGGGGTTTCTTGATCCACCAAGTTAGAGATGATTGACTATTTTCTAGCCTTGTTTTATTCACTGATTTCTTTCTAATTTATTCTTTCCTGTTTTCTTATGATTAAGGCCATATTTCTGTCTCCTCTATTTGCTTTAATTTGCAGTTGTCTAGAAGTACCTCTATTACTCCATCAGTTTTAAGAGATAACTTTGTTGGATCTAGTGAGCTATGTCAGATGTTTTTTTTCCTTTCCAAGCTTGAAATTATCACTCCATGATTTTTTGGCTTTTGAGATTTCTGTTGAAGTATCTTATGTTGTTCTTATGCTTGGCCTTTACAAGTGATACTTTCAATAGTTACTTTTCTTTAGTAGAATTTACCGTTATTTTTGTGGCCTTAGTGCTTTCACTGTAATTTATCAGGGAGATGCTCTTCTGTGGTCATATCTATTTGGAGTTTTTTTTTAAATAGATTTTTATTATTTTTATTTTATGTGTATGAGTGTATTGCTTGCATGTGTGTAAGTGCACCCTTGTCATGCAATGCTCACAGCAGAGGTCAGATGGACATTTCATGGAACTGGATGGTTGTTACCTGCCATGTGGGTGTCGGCAATCTAATTTGGGTCTTCTGCAAGAACAGCCAGTACTCTTTAACAGCTGAGCCAACTCTCCAGTCCCCTATTTAAGTTGTAAATACTTTATACTTAATGCTAATTGAATAGGTTCTCTCTGTCATTAACTTTGTCTCAGAACCTTCTTTTATCCCAAGGATTCTTAGATTTGCTTTTTTTTTTTTTTTTTTTGGTCTTTTTGAGACAGGGTCTCCCTGTAGCCCCAGCTGTCCTGGAACTCACTCTGTAGACCAGGCTGGCCTTGAACTCACAAAGATCCACCTGCATCTGCCTCCCAAGTGCTAGGATTAAAGGCGTGCACCACCATACCCCGCTTTTTTTTTTCTTTTAAAGAAAAAGGGCTTTGTCTCGAAGTTTCAGAACTTTCTTCCTATCACTGCAGGAGGGCTAGAAGAGCAGAGCAGTATATGTCATGCTCAGAAAGCAGAGAAACTGGGAATGCAAGTGGGGCCAGAGCAAGGTAGAGCCCTGTGAACACACCCACATCTAACTCCACATCAGGCCTACTTCTTCCTTTACCCTCTTCCAGCATCGCTCTCCTAACTGGAGTTAATGCACTGGTTAAATCAGAGCTCAGTATTCAATTAGCTGCCAAAACCATCAGCTGGTCACAGTGTTTCACATCCATGAGGCTGTGGGGCACATTTTATTCTCAAATCATAACAACACGTGTGAAGACTTAGCTGCTAAAGGCTTGTTTGTATTTACACATTTAACAAGGATTTTTTTTTTTTACTAGATCTGGATAGTCAGGTAAACTACCTGATATCATCCAAATATTGGGGAAAATTCATTTGAAAACTTAAGTTGGGGCTGGACACATGCTTCAGTGGTTAAGAGCAATGACTGAGGCTTTGTATTCAATTCTCAGCACCCATACCCTCTTCTGATCTCCAAAAGCATTGCACAACAAGGGTGTACTCTCAAGATGCATGCAACATAGTAACAGAGCAAATAAAAATAAATAAAATAAAACAAAAAATCTTTAGTTTTTTATTTGATTCAGATATTGGCACCCAAAACATTTTCTTCCTCTCATTTATTGAAAAAAAAAAAATGATGTTTCTCCAAAGGAAATGGCTTAGCTATCTACATTCTGCTTTCTATTTTCTTGTAAATTCTTTTTACTGAATTTTTGTTTATTCATACAGAGCCTCTTAATCATATTTATACCCCACTGGCACCCTCCCCCACCACTGGAATTTATACATTCTGGCATTTGTGTTGAGGCCTCTTGCGTCAAGTTAGAGTGTAAAAACCAGGGAGGAGGTGCATGGCCATACGGCAGTATGGAAATAGTTTTACAGCCTCTTGGGATCTTGTTCATATGAACCTACACGCAAACTCAAACAGACAAAAACCCAGTACAAAACTCTGGAAACGGGCAGCAGGCCCCGATCTTAGTTGAAGAATTATTGGCAGCTGATTACTTCTGTGTGAGGAAGAACTGATCTTTTTTTTTTTTTTTTACTTAATTTTTTTTATATATTTTTGTACAAAATTGTTACAAATCAAATCTAGACCCGTGTTCCCCTCTCTGCTCCCCCACCCCACCAGAGCTCATGCATTCTGCCAAACATGTTTTTCATTTTTTTTTTTTTTTTTTTGGGGGGGGGGGAGGGGTGGGTTGGCGGTGGGGGGGGGGGGGGGGGGGGGGGGGGGGGGGGGGTGTTGTTTTTGAGGGTGTGGGTGGTTGAAGTCTTTCTCAAGAGTCGATCTTTTTTTTTTTTTTTTATTTCGGTATGTGTATCAATGTACTGTCTGCATGCAGGTTTGTGCACCCGTGTCGTGCAATGCCGCGGAGGTCAGAAGAGGGTCTCGGATTCCCCTGGAATTGGAGTTCTCCTGAAACTGGAGTCGATCTTAAAGAGAGCGATTGTAGATAGGCTGACTAGACCTCACTGAGGGATTTCTGGGACACCAACTTGGCACGATTGTTGTTTTTTTTTTTTTAATTTAATGTTCTTAGATATTATAGTCATGCTTCCTTTCTAAATCATGTTGGAATGCAGCATCTCCTCTGTCTTGTTTTCTGTTCCTGATATTCCTTCTTCTGCTTGACCTGCTCTTCTGCACCTCGTTTCATTGAATTATTTGATTGCTTGTTCAACAGTTTGTTATTTCCTTGTTGAATTTCTCATTACTTTCACTGACTCATCCACCTTGCTGTCTTTCTTCTCCTTATCCCAAATTTATTTTCTTCTTTCTTTCATCTTCTGGTTTAAATCCTCACTATATTCATTGATCATATTTACAAGTGGACTTTTTGAATTCTTTACATAGCAATTTAAACATTTCTGTATCTTTGACTTTGGTAACTGAGGAGTTACTTATGTCACACCTTCCTTTTTAATGTTTCATATTTTCTGTGTGATTAATGCATCTGTTGAGAGGAGTAGATCTTCTGGTTTTAATTGGGGATTTTCTTAGTGAGCATTCTTCATCTGAGGACTCACATACACAATGACACAGATCGATAAGGGGAAAACAAACATCTGTAAGAGCAGCAACACTGAATGAAATAAATATAAATCAAAATATGTAAAATCAATTAAAGCTAATTAATATAACACCAAAGGCCATAGGATAGGTAACAACATAAATGTAATGTATAACAAAACATTAATGGAGAAGAATGTTTTTTGAAGAGAAAAGAGCAAGGATTAAAATATGTAATTACATACTAACATAAAATGCATGTAAACAGATGAATAAAATCCATGAAACTTTTTGCTTTTTAAATTAATGTAAAAATGTTACCCTGGGAAGAGGTTTCTGATTTCCCTCCCCAAAGAGAGAGTCTCCCCCAAAGCTAGGCGCTTTCCACTGCCCACTGCATCATGCTTCTGCTTCTCTAACTTTCACCACCTTCGTGATTTCTGACATTCTTACGATCTATTTTATTTGGGAATATAATCTATTCTTTGCTATTGTGGTTCTTCTCATTCATAATAACATATGCAATCACCTTTCATTTGCTATATCTTACTCCAGATGTCATCAAGAAAATTTTTATTGCATAAATCTAGTCTGCACCCCACCTTCATTCCCTCAAAGTAATCTTCCTGAAATTTCGAACATTTGTCTCACATTTCATGCAGATATTAAGAGAGATGTGACCTTCTTAGAATTTTAAATATTATGGGACAAAGAAAGCTGTTCATTGGTTTTATCATCAGTGGTACAGACTGTTCATTGACTCCATCATGAGAGGTTTGTTTGTTATAATAACTGATATTTTTCTTTTTTGTCTTTCACTTCATATTTTGACACCTTGAAAATTGTAATTGTATTGAATTTTTTCATTAAAAAGCATTTCATTTTATTCTCTTGAGTTTTGTAAGTTTGCAATCATAGTAAACAATATTTTTCTCTTCTTTTCAAAATAATGTTCCACTGGGAGCTTGTGCCTTCAACCCAGGCTTCTTCTCCCTCCTAACTCTCTAGAGTAGTTGAGAACATAGTGCACAAAATCTGGGAGAGCCAGGATATACATGGAGGATGAACTCAATATCTACAGTATGGGAAAGAGAAATTATCTTCCTATAGACAATCAATTGAAAGAAGCCTAAGAAAGTACAACAGTGGCTCTGAGTGGTCTTTTCAAGATAGTTAATCTTAGTTTCCCAAGCTTCTTGGAAATCCAGTCACTACACAAATATCTATCAATTGCCTTAGGTTCCAAGGCTTATGGAGGATTCATCCCTGCTGTATCTCCATTCTCCGAGACAGAACAGCACATTTGATAGTTAATTCAAACCGAACACAAGAACACAAAATTATTATATTTGCAAACTTTTTATTTTTTACTTTTCTTTTTGGTCTTTTTGAGATGAGGTCGCCCTGTAGCCCCAGCTGTCCTGGAACTCACTATGTAGACCAGGCTGGCATTGAACTCACAGAGATCTGCCTGTCTCTGTCTCCCATGTGCTAGGATTAAAGGCATGTACCAACATGTCCAGTGCGTGTAGTGTTTTGAGTCTATACTCTGGCCTCAAACTCACCACACTTCTGCCCTAGTCTCCCATGTGTTGGGAATTTCTGCAGCTATCAACATGCTGTTTCTGTGAAGAATATTATTTGTTGTTCTTTAGTGAGATTTGGAAAGGGAAATGAGATTCTCTCTCTCTCTCTCTCTCTCTCTCTCTGTTTGTGTGTGTGTGTGTGTGTGTGTGTGTGTGTGTGTGTCTGTGTAATTATGCTATATACTGTGCCAAAAATTCAAGATGTTTTAGTTATCTGGGCATGCATTATGTAGGTAAGATTATTTCCATTTTATAAATAAGCAGTTTACTATGGAGTTCTTCCAGCTATTAGAAGACAAATTACACACATGGTAAAGGGAGGTTATCATGAGTCAAAGTCTCCTGACTTTAGTTGCTACTTTGTACTCCATTTAATAGATGAAGATTACTAGACATAAGTATAGCAATTATCTGAACATGGACCAGGGATCATGTCCTTGAGCTGATTATTTTAGGTTGCTGTTGATGCAAATCCACTCTAACTGAAGAAAACTTCTTACTGTAATTTCCTAATTTACTGAATTTTTCTCGACTAAAACATTTCTTTCATAAGTGATTATGTGACTCTTGGAGGTTTTTGTTGGTAAATCTTTATTCTAATTTTTTACGATTTTGTGTAGGATAATAATAATAATTAATACAGCATTAGGTATTTATGATTAAGGCACCCATTTTTGGTTTGTTTGTTTGTAAACAAAGAGTTTTTGTTAAATGAAGGTAACAATTTTTTACTAGAACTCCAGTTGGCACTCAGCCACCTATATCCTAATTTTGTAATTTTTATGTCTCTGTAGTAGGCAGATTTTTATCTAATCATTTAAATCTCTATCCCTTACATTTTAGACACATTTAGTATCAAGAGACACTCCCCATGTAACATCACAGATTAAAAGTTAATTAAGAAGTTAAAGAAGGAGAAAACTAATTACTTTTTTCCATAGACATTTGTTTAATTTTTGGCAGGTTGAATTTGGGGAAGTAGAATAAAGACTTGAAAATCAAAAAATACTTTTTAAGTCTTTATTGTTTCTTTATATACTAAGAATGCCAAGTTAATTAAGAAAAGTAATCCATTTAGCAATGCAGGGATGGCTAATGGACACTAGAACACTGCTTGGAGCAATAAGATTATTTTATTGATGGTTTTAAAGTCCTCATCTTTAGCAACCTTTCAAAAATGGACCTTATCAATAGGTAACTTGGAATTCTCAAGGGATCACTGATAGTTTAGGATTTGAAACAAGCGATTTGTTGTTCTGGGGATTTAAAAACGTATATAACTTAGCTGAAAAATAAATTTAATGAAGTGATTTTATGACTCTAACTTCACACTCTTGTGATTTAATGGGGTGGGAGAAACAACCCTGCTAAATGTCTAACTGATTTACACATCCCTTATGTGCTTGGTTGCTCTCCTGTGGGGAACCTCATGTTAACTTTATGTACATGTGGAGATGTTCCATGCACTGATGTTGTTAGGCCAATGGAATTAGCATATAGAGATATTATGAATTTCAGAAACACTCTGGAGGAAGGACAAATTATTTTCAGCTTTCCCCAATAGAACACTGCTAATTGTCAAATATGTATATTGAATTCTTTGTGATAATAACCATTGTAATTAGACTGCAAGATTACTGCCATGAAAGATCATTTTAATAATCTTAAATTTGCACAAACAAAAAAACTCTTTGGACTGAAATGATGTTCAGAGCTATATAAACAGGGAGGAAGATTCTGACTTTAAGATGGAGGGTTTTCGTAAGGATTCCTAGATCCTTCTGCCACTTATCAAAGCTGGTTATACCCCCCCCCCAAAAAAAAAGTAACAGAAGTGTATGCTGTTAGTTTCAGCTCATTCTCAGGGTTGCAGTCACTAGGGTAGTATGCTTTTCTTTATTGGGACCTGACTGATCTTAAAATTATACTGAACATTGCAAACAAAATATGATATCCACAGTTTTTCTCTTTTCTGCTCTTCAGTGATCTATACCACATTTTAATAATGCAGAAAATTATATAATTAGGTTTTTTCGAATTAAGGATTTTTGATTCATTAATCATTGATTTATATTTAGCCATGAAGTGATTTTAAAAGTTTTAGAATAAAAGGGAAATAATTGATTTATCCCTTCACTATTTACCTTTGAGTTGCACCTAGGATATGTACCTAAAAATTTAGTGTATCACTAGCAACGCATGCCACTAAAATCTCAAGTTGAAAACGACATTCACAGCGGTTTACCTTGTGGGTTCATGGGAAGAACAGATGTTTCCACACCCAGTCTAAGATTGTCATCAAAGGTTACATTTACTGGCTGCTGTGAGTCTGGTCATTTTATTTCTCTGTGTTTACCTTCCATCAGTTGTACACTTTGTGATAACCACATGAGCATTCTGTTTCCAGCCTAGACACTGATTCCAAATAACCTGCGTGCAACATTCACATCGACTGGGGTCTTTACTTACCATGTCATTTTCTGTGTATGACTTTCTGTGTATGAATAGAGGTGCATTCCTAGGGAAATATTTCTTCTTTTTGTATTTCTTTACTACACTCTTAGAATTATCTTCAAAGTGATTCTAGGCAGAGAGTCACAGTCTTCCTTTACAAGGCTGGCTTGATAAGCACTGGCCACATGCCCATACCGTTTTTATGTGTAACACATCTTTGCTCTCAGGCAGCATGAACAAAAGGTAATTTTTGGTCTTTCTTAGCTATAAGTAAAGAATATGTTCATTTTCCCTTGTTGTGATCTAGTTAAGAAAAAGTAATATGCACTCCAAATTTCTCCCTTGTATAAATTAATTATAGGATAAACGAGGCTACATTTGAAATCCTGTTTCATATAGAATGACTATCTTCCATATATTTTTTAATTTTTTTATTATTATTATTTTTTATGTGTATGAGTGTAGTGTCTGCATGTAGGTTGGTGCACCCGTGTCATGCAATGCCGCGAAGGTCAGAAGAGGGCATTGGATTCCCCTAGAACTGGAGTTAAAGATGGTTCTTAACCGCCATGTGGGTGCTGGGAATCAAACCTGGGTCCTCCACAAGAGCAGTCAGTGCTCTTAACTGCTGAGCCATCTTTCCAACCCTATCTTCCATATTTTATACAATATCCTCAGCAATATTGGAAGTTATTTTGCTTTTAGTCATTTTCTGCCAGGCAAAAACTGCTTTACACTTTATTTTCTTTAGCTATTTTATGTCTTAAATCTTTTTTTTTTTTTTTTGCCCCCTTTGATCACAGTTGAGGTCTAAAGCAGTAGGAAGCATTAAGGCCTTCCAAACTGAAGACAGAGAGAAGAGCTTTTGTGATTTCAGAAGAGATGCTTTCAGCTATTGCCTGTTTGCCATTTCGAAGCATATTACAACAGCATTGCTTAGCTAGGAAAGCCAATTTATATAAAATGAACTAAGGTAGCCCTTTATGTTCCCTTTTCAGTTCATTTGTATTTAATTTGTGTGTATGTGTGCATGTATGCTTTGACCATTTCTGGAGAAATATGAGAAGAAAAGTCAGTCCTGCATGGAGATTGTGTCTCAGCACATTCAGTAAAATCCAAGTATTCTCAAATTTGGCACACAGGCTTTTCACTTAAGTGTGCAAAAGTAGTTCATCCAGATTGAATTAATATTCTTGTTAATATATGATACAAATGTAAAACATTTTCCAAAACATAGTCAGGAGGAAAGAGACTAAACCATGCCTTCAGATCACACCTGTGCAGCCTTACAAATCAGCATGGCATCTGTGGCTGGTACAGAAAAGTCACAGTTTTCTGCATATGAGTTATCTGGAAGAGAATTGGTTGTGTCCTTGGACAAGAAATCTCCTTTTCATTGTAATTCTTTGCTCAGAATTAAACTGGAAAAAAGCAAAAAGCGCTGTGACTCCAATACAGGTCCTAAGACTTCTAGAAAGTTTACTTAATAGCCAAAATGAATGAATCACCATTAATTCAGATTATTTCAGGAAGTACTATTAGGAAATCCAGACGGAGAATAGTGCTAATGTCTGTATTTTTAGAAACATGCTTAAATTTGCTTCTCTTCACAAGGTAAAATGTCTTCCACCAATAAAAATGACTCAACAATAATAAAGAGAAATAAATGAAACTCATTGCTTAAATTGATATGAATAGAATTTATATAGATATGCAGGTGCTTTAAAATAATATTCAAGCATGTTCCATTAAGTATCTATTAATATGCCATATAAAGTTAGAGGGGAGAGAGGAGGAATCTGTTATTCATTAAGCAAACAGTAATATGTTAAATTTAAATCTGCTTCTTGGCCAAAATAGATCAAGCACATTAAACCATGTAGAATAAAATCCTGTGATATCGCTGGGTGTGGTGGCACACGCCTTTAATCCTAGCACTTGGGAGGCAGAGGCAGGTGGATCTTTGTGAGTTCAAGGTCAGCCTGGTCTACAGAGTGAGTTCCAGGACAGCTGGGGCTACAGGGAGACCCTGTCTCGAAAAGACCAAAAAAAAACCAAAAAAAAAAAAAAAAATCCTGTGATATGCAGCGTCTTTCCATTTGACATCAGATTACCAAGGAGAGCGGAAACCATGAACATCAGCCCTGAAGGCTGATGACTGCAGGGATGACATCTGTCAGAATCTGGAAGGCAGATCCCCCTTGGGTATGTCAGGAATCTTGCTGACTTTGTTGAAACTGCATCTATCTGAACTTCCTCATCATGGGTCACCTACTATAGGTGCAGACACTGTGGTATCTTTGGATTTTACAGTGTTCTAAGTAAAACCAGAGAGAGAGCCTAATTAGAATGTTTTGTCATATATAGTACCAAATTTAGAATAGCAAAATGAAAGTTAAAACCCTCAGGGGAATAAAAGAACTTTGAAGTGAATGAGATGGGGAAAAAAATAGAAAATAAAAAAGTAAATGAGCTTGACATAATTGTACTCTCTAAACCTGTTACAATTCCTCAAATCTAGAAATACTCGTCATAGGCAGTATGATTGAGCAAAAGCTTTCCTTGGCAGTTCTTCTTAGTCTGTTTCTGTACTTATTTTGATAGATTCTATTTATTCTTTACGTATTAGTCATTTTTATAAATATCTTAGAGAAAACAGCTACTAATCAATCTATCAATCTATCTATATATCAACAGAGGGATCAGAATCAGACTATATGTGGTCCTTGAAAGAGTAAATTCTGGGAGTAGGCCATAAGAGATGTCATGTGAAAGTTTCAGAGTTATTATTTGATATAAATGAAAATATAACTAAGCCTTTTTGTTGTCAAGGTTAAAGTGAAGACAATGCTGTGCTGAATGCTTCCAAAAGCAGTCCTAATCAGACTTCATGGAAAGGAGCAGCTCCTTCCTTGGTCCTGACAAGGCTCATCCTCCCAGATTCTGGTCATCCAACAGTACTGTTTTAGAGTAAAAATGAACGGTGTCAGCCAGTGACTATCATGGCTTGTATCATGACCTATATTATCTTTTTGCAGGTAGACATACCACATCGAAATCCCTATTGATTTTGAACAGGCGAAAATTTAATTTAATAACAAAGAAGTAGTCTGTTGATAAAGAGGGGGGAAAGGAGATGGAAATGGGGGGGACACATGTGACACACAGTCCTCCAGATTCTAAGTGGGTGCTGATATGAAGGTACTTCTTAACATTTCATAAATGAGCTTTTACACTGATTACTGTATTTTCCAGGAATAAAAACACAATAAATAAATGTGTTTAGTTAAATAATTATAAATGTGAGATGAAGCTAACCTGTACTCTTTCATCCGTGAAATACCCCTATGTTAGTTAGTGTGTGTGTATCTGTGTGTGTGTGCATGTGTGTGTGTGTGTGCGTGTGTGTGTGTGTGTGTAAAATGCATGTACCTGTATGAATGTGGATATTTGTGTATGGAAGCCAGAGGACAACCTAAGCTATCCTCAGGAACCCTGTCCACCTTTTCTTGAGACAGGGTCTCTCACTGGCCTGGAACTCTCCAAGTAGGTGAAGGAACTGGATAGTGACTCTCAGGGATCTGTCTGCTTCTGCCTTCTCAGCATTAGAATATATAGCACTATGCTCCTTTTTAATGGGTTCTGAGGTTCTTAGATCTTAGTGTTTCCAAGTAATGACTGACTAACCCACCTCCCCAGCATGACATATTCATATAAGTTTTCTTTTGTTTATTTGTGAAGAAATAAGGCAGGTTGGACTTCTCATCTGACATAGTTTAACATTAATTACTTCTTAAAGCCCCTGTCTGCAAATATTGTCACATTATGAGGTACCGGAGTCAAATATTAGTATACAAAATTTGAGAGGACAAATTTGGACCCATCACAACCCCTTTCCCATGTTCCTGTCTAATTCTGCAGTCCTCTACTAGCTCAGTCCCCTAGTTGGCAGAGGTCTTGTCCTCTCACTTGAATCCTGTTGGTCCTTTTGTCCCATGGATCACCCAGCCTCAAACCATTATATCAAGTATGGTCAGAAGTTTAATTCACAGGTTGGGACTTCGATTTGTTATAATAAGTATGAAACTATCAGGATACCAATACTGTTAAATACACACATATTAGAATACATGCTCTGCTTTCTAATTTTCTAATGGATTTATGAAAGTCCCAGTTCTATTCTGTGACTTCATAGATAACATCAGTTATGTCGACAATATGATTTCACCAAGTTCTTGGATAAGACTATCATAAAGTGGATACAATTGCACAGACCTATAATCTCAGCTCTTGAGAAGTAGATATGAGAAAATTGTGAGTTCAAGGCCAGCCTGGCTCTGCACAAACACACACACACACACACACACACACACACACACACACATACACACACAGAGGAGGGAATGAACTTCAGCAACTGGTGCCAACACAAGCAGTACTTCTAAATATATGCTCAGATATTCCCATTAACCAGAAGATCTCAGGATATTCAGGATATTTATTTCCTGGAATCTTGGAGATAAACTGAATTGTGATTTCTTGAGCTGGGACCCAAAGCTCTATAATTAAACACAACCATATCAGAGAACACATCAAGCTAAACAATGATTGTGCTGGAGTATCTGTCTCTGAGTGGCTGAGACTGCACAATCAGGTCCCCAAGGAAGCCAGCTCTCTGTCCGGCCTTTGTTCTCACCTTTCCCCACAGTCTGGAGGTCACTGCTGTGTGTTCTCATAGGCTCTATAGTGGGACTGTGCCAGTCATGTTGATTATAGAAATCAAGCCACATTTAAAACATAAAGTCTTAATGATAAGAATAAAATAATATATATGATTATACAAAGCTTGATAACAGGAAATGTGAAAAATTTGCCAAGCCTTTCTGGAATGAAGACTCCCAACTGTGCACACAAAATCTGACTTTTATATATTCCTTTTCCATCTAATGTTTCTTAATACAGAACATATACCATTTTGCATTTTTAAATAATGTTGTTATAAAATATATGTTAGCAAACTGTGATTTGTAAAGGGGTTTTTGCCCTGCAATTTGAAGATATGTTATATAAGTTCTCTTCAACATTAGTTTTACCTTAGTCTCATCCTCCTCTCCTAGGATTATGCCCGCAGGAGTCCCCAGGGTTGCCTCAAGCTTTCTTGCAATAAACTCACAGTGACTGTGGGCTAGCCTGCTAGTCCCCAGCTCCCTGGCCTGCAGTCCACTGAATATGTAACAGCAAGATATTGTTTTGAGACATCTCTTAAAAATGATACTATGAATTACAATTTTCCCCCCTGTTAAATATGACAGGGTCTTACTGTGGCTTATAACATCTCCTAACCTGTAGAGGATGTAAGCTTGTGGCATCAGCCATGGGTTATTTCTCCAAGGGGAGAGCCAATAGCCAATTAGATTTGGGATATACAGGCACATGGCTGCCTCTGCTGCACAGTATTTCCAGGCAGGTGAGGTGTAGCTGGTGCTGACGGTGGAGTCTTGCTTGACTCAGGGAGACCCATATTTGCTTTATTGGTTTAGTGGCCTTTGGTAACACTCTCTGGCATTCCAGAGGCCATCTGTACACTTGCATGTGTGGTCTCAATACATCCCTCCCATGTTAACGTCAGGTCTTCGGCAGCAGGGTCTTATTGCCTCTCCTCCTGTAGGTATCCCAACCTAGAGGCAAGGAGCCCTTACCTTTTGTGGGGCCTTGGATCCCCTGGCCAACATCCACCTGGTAGAACAATCCATTGCTGATGTCAGAGCTCCTGTATTAATATATTTTGCCTGAGTGCATAGTCCTAGGACTTTAGTATTATATTTGGTTCTGAACAGAGAGTAATCCCTTCCACAGTTCCCATGTCTAGTAGTCAATTAAAGAAAGCAGTTTTACCAGTTTTATAAGAGATTACCTCTACAATAGTTGTCTCCAATTTACAGTTGGGGAATGACCTCATCATTGTCATATTTCTCCTTGTTCTATGGGGGGGAAGGCAAGAAAGTCTCTCATATCAGAACCTTTGTGGCACCTAGAAGGTAAGTTTCATTAGGACTCATTATAACTAGTTGTTACATGTAGGATCCACAGAGGGGTTGTGTCTATGCTAAAGTAACCTACCATAACTATTAGTGCTGCTTAAATACCTATATATCTAATTGCTTGTTCTTCATTAGTAGGATCGAAAGGTTATTCCTGGACAAACTGTCAGCCCATGAAAGGAAACAGCCAGAATTGACCAGAGTCCAAGTCAACAGCTCCAGAGAGAATGGACTGTTTTACCTCTCATCCACCTGTGCCCCTTTTCTAAGCCTAGGGAACAACCTGCGGAAGAGGGGGCGTGGTAGAATGTAAGGGCTGCGATTGGGGTGAATGGTGAAACTACAGCAATGTAGTCTGGACACTCATTTGATCAACTTGATTGAACAAACAACCTGTCACCCCCCACTGGATGGTGGGGCTGTAGGTGTTTGGGCACAACAGCCTGCAGATAGGTTTTGCATGAAGGATGCTTGTACTCATGGATTATCACTTATAGCTAAAAATGAAAAAAAAAAACTGAGAGAAAGATGCAGTACAGTTATGGCAGAATGCATGATCTGGGATGGGGTGGGGGTGAGGGGGGAGGGAAAGAGAAATAAGCCTGAACTGAATTGGAAAAAATGTATGAAATGCACAAAGCATCAATAAAAAAAAACTAATTTAAAAAAAAATGATACTATGACTGGAGAACATTCATCTCTAAATATGCATTTTAAAATTTACAATGTATATCAGATTAATCTTTCCTGGTGAAGTAGAAATAGTCCCATATATACATTGAACACACACACACACACACTCACACACACACACACACATACATATATACATATATGTATATATAATAACAAGAATAATCAATCCTTTTTATATACACATAAACACACACGCACAGTTTTCCACAAGCTAGCAATTGTATTTTTGAAACAAAATGTAAAATATAATTGCAAAACACAATATTTAAAAAATAGCTCTATCTGGGCCTGGAGAGGTGGCTCACCAATTAAAAGAGCACTGACTGCTCCTGCAAAGGACCTGGGTCCAGTTCCTGGCACCCACATTGTGGCTAACAATCATCCATTACTCCAGTTCTAGGGGATCCCCTTGTCTCTTCTGTCCTCCATGGGCATTGCATGACACAGATGTACCTATATACATGGAGTTAATACTCATACATATAAAATAAAAATATTTAAAAATAGATTTATCTATTCTGGGTAAGGCACACTGAAGCTACCATTTTAATAATTTAGATCAGAAAAGTCAGATACTGAAGGAAATAAGAGGTGCTTCTACTCAATTCATACAAATAATGACTACCTTTAATATAAAAATACTATTTAATTTCTTAACTCTTCATTCACAGTGAATGGAAGCAAACCTTTTAGAGTGCTGTAAGCATATATTTACTTCAGATAATATCCAAACTACTACACTCTCCTTCAATTTCACCCATAGAGAATAAAGGGTAAGAGCTGTTCGTTCCTTTTTTGAAAGGCATCCACCAAATTGTCCAGGGATAGTTGTGACTTCAGTGAGCCTCTGAAGGCAGCTGCTGCTGATTGAGCGAAACAACAACAGAGGGCGTGGGGAAGATAAAAGCCTGTGGTGTTCTAAGAGCGACGTTTACAGGATGGATTCAAATTATTTACTACTTTCAGAATTATTGAACTTTTAGAACAGTTTCTGGAAGTTTTTTTTAATAGCTTCAGACATTTAAACTTATGCATATGTTAGGATTGCTCTTTTTCCTTTTTTGATGTAACATTTTAGGGGAAGGAAGGGGAGAGCACGAAGAAAACATTGATGTAAAACACAAGAAACAGAGGAAAGATGCCGGGGGAGTAGTGTGCCAGAAAACAGATTCACTTTAGAATATGATCACCATTATACATGGAATAATTAGGGACTAAAACTCCAATTAATAATTGGGGTTCGGGACTGGAGAGATGGCCTAGCGGTTAAGAGCGCCTACTGCTCTAGCAGAGGACCCAGGTTCGATCACCAGCACCCACATGGTGGCTGAGAACCGTCTTTAACTCCAGTTCCAGGGGAATCCGACACCCTCTTCTGAACTCCGTGGCATTGCACAACACGGGTGCACCAACCTACATGCAGACAGTACATTCATACACATACAAAAATAAATAAAATTTAAAAAAGTAATTGGGGTTCATTTTTATATGATTAGTATGTGGATCTTGGACTTCATTTTAGCACACTAAGAAGGAGGAAATTCATATGACTCTGTATTTCTGTGTGTATTTATATATAATATAAAACAATATGTAATTAAATAACACATGTATTTACATATAATACAATATTTACCATTTTACTTATATTAACTTCATATATCTTTTCCAATTTTCAAACAGATGTAATAAAAACTTCAATTTAGACTCAGATAAAATGAAAAATCCCTTGTTACCTAAGTAACTAGACTACTGAATTATTCCTTCATATGTAAATATCCTTAGATATGAAGTTTGTTGCTTGTATAGACATGTGCCAGAGATGCAATCCTGTGAATGAATGCTTGTAACTTCCTGACCCACAGGACCAATCTTTGCTTTTTACTTGTTTTTCTAGGAAGAAGATAATTTATCTCTGAAATGCACTTCACAATATGTTCTAGCTAAAGACACAGTAAAAATAGATCCAAGAATTATGAAATCTGGCTCTCTGGAAAGTGTATCATAGGTGACACAGCGTCGGAATTAATAAAAGGGGGGTTAGTAGGTGTTTCCACTGCATGAAAAATCCCAAGCTCCTTGTACAGGGACCTGATCAACATCCTTGGCTGGAAGCACAAGCCTAACATAAAAAGATGGTGATGTCAGATGTTGCCTTTCATGGTTCCCATCCATCTGTCTTCTTAGAGCATGTTTGCTGTTTACATTATTTCATAGCATGGAAGGTCTCAGATTCTCTTATGTGTGATTTGAAAGTCATTCCTTTATTTTAGCTCCCTATCTGTAAGTAATTCAAAAACTAACCTACTTTATCAACAAAATAAAAGTATGATATATATGTATGTATATATATATTAAATAACTGCCCAACCAAGAGTAATAGTGGGAGGTTCTTTTTACTGCTGATCATCTTTACTAGAAAAATTTAGAAAAGAAACACTTCTGAAAGGTACATTGCTCTCCAAACCAGAAAAAGACTTGCTTTTAGATTTGGGGACAGAAATGAAGAGGTACATAATGAGGAAGAAGAGAAAGAAGATGGTGGAAAATACCTCTCATTTATCCTTGTTGAAGGATGCTCAGGCCTTCAACCACATCTGCTAATTCTGAGGATTGATGGACTACATATTCATATATCTCATACATAATATTTTGTAAATTGTTCATGTGATGAAATCATGGATTTGAAGCAAGGTTAGTTAGGGCTACAAGGCTGAGAGAGTTTCCAGATAATAGAATTTGATATGCAACGAAGTGATAGTATATGTCACTTGGAAAAGTTGCATTAAGTGACTTCTCCTATAATATAGACTAAATATTTTGCCTACAATTAAATCTGAAAATATTCTTCTTATGAATGAGAACACTGAAAAAGCCTAAATAAGAGCAAAGACTGCTCGAAAATCAAAGTTTACAAGAATGAAAAGTTAGGTTTTTTGTTTTTTGTTTTTTTTTTGGTCTTTTTGAGACAGTGTCTCCCTATAGCTCTGGCTGTCCTGGAACTCATTCTGTAGACCAGGCTGGCCTTGAACTCATAGAGATCTGCCTGCCTCTGTTGCCCAAGTGCTAGGATTAAAGACATCGGCACCATGCCCTGCGAAAAGCGAAAAGTTAGTTTTTAAGAAATAAGTGAATGAAGTAGTAGTATTCCTTGGAAACGGTGTAGTGAAGTAACAAAAAAAGAACAATTTCTGTGTGTGTGTGTGTGTGTGTGTGTGTGTGTGTGTGTGTGTGTGTGTACTGGGGAAGTAAGGTTAGGTACTTCAAAGTAAACAAGAGAAACCCAAATCAGAGGACTAATTCATGCTCTCCTGTTGACCTCTACCACCTCCCCACCCAAATCCATGCAAAGAAAATATGTCTTTTCAAACTGACAAGAAAGGGAATCTTTAGGCTACAAACAGCAGTAAAAAATACCAGCTCACGCCTTTAATCCCAGCACAGGGGAGGGGGGTGCAGAGGCAGGCAGATCTCTATGAGTTCAAAGACAGCCTGGTCTACATAGCGAGCTCCAGGCCAGATGGGACTGTCTCAGATCACCAAAACCCAGAAATACAATCTTCATTTACTAAAAACTTTTATAAGAAGAAATCAGAGAATGTAAGTATAACCAATTCAGCCTATAAAACCCTCCCTCAGCCCAACAAAAGAAACATTGAAAAGAAAAAAAAAACTGTAGTGCAACACTCTAAACAAAGTTAATTCTAACAGACATTTTTATATATGGAGGTTAAAATGAATAACTTAAACCCTGAAATTTTAAAAAAATGAGGAAAGAAAATGGTTTTTAAAAGACTAAACTACATAAAAATTACTATATCACAAGTTGCCCCCCCCAAAATTCTAACTGACAATATAAAAAAAAAAAAAAAAAAAAACAAAACACACACAAGACTGAACAACCAGGAAATGTGGACACCATGAAAAGACCAAACCTCCACATTGTAGGGATTGAGGAGGAGAGAGGAGAGACCCAAGACAACACTATTGGCCAGATCTTCAACAGGATAATAGAAGAAAATTTCCCCAAACTGAAAAAAAAAAAATAACCATACAAATACAAAAGTACATAGAACACCAAATAGCAAGACCAGAAAAGAAATCTCCCATGCCATATAATTGTTAAAAACAAGTAGATGCCTGAAACAAAGACAAAATACTGAAAGCCACAAGAGAAAAACAAACAAGTTGCAATCAAGGGGAAACCATCAGAATACAGCCGATTCTCCAGCCAAACAATGAAAAGCTAGAAAAACTTGGACTAAAGTATTCAATGTACTAAACAACTTTAGATGCCAACCCAGACGCCTATACCCAGCAAAAATGTCAATTATAGTTGAAGGAGAAAGAAAAATCTTTCACAACATAAACAAGATGAAAGAATACATGTATAAGAAACTAACACTTCAGAAAATCCTCAAGCAATCCAAAGAACAGAGGAATGAAGCAACTATCCCTAAGAAATTAAAGAGAGAAATCAACAAAATCATAACAGAGTAAATATAAACATAGACCAAGAATGCAAACAAAAAAATAAGGTAAAAAGAAGCAACACACATCTCTCAAAATAACCTTAAATATTAATGGTCTAAACTCCCCAATCAAAGAGATTTAGCCTGGGAGAATGGACTAGGAAACTAAACCCTTCCATATGCTACTACATGAAAAAACCCATCTTACCCTCAAGGACAAACCACCACATAAGGTGAA